>JANDJT010000092.1:8368190-8406974 GCA_024331685.1 Stegophilus panzeri | reverse complement strand
TGTGAAGTTGACCTAGTTGTCAGAGGGCTAATAAGATTAAGACTAAGAATTGAATACACCTACTATAAATTGGTAAATGATCTTGAATCATTTAAACACAAATGGGGTGTAAAACAATATATTTGTGATGTTGATTATAATGGAAACCTGAAATATTTATTGTAATTTTTTTTTTTTTTTTTTTTTTGAGTAATCATGTGATGTGCTGAAACATGATACTCAACGAACTTTATGTTCCTTCTATGATGGAATTTTTTTTAACTTTGTTTATTAAAGGACCTTTTAAAGTCAAAGTCTCTCACATACCCACATCTCTGTTAATGCAGAGTTTTTTGATGCCTTGGGAACCAATTTAAATGTGAATACTATGTGTCAATGCTATGCTAGATCAGCTACCGTAGTTTACAGCTTCACTCAGATTATCAGAGATAGCAAGTGACAACTACTGCTCATATATGATTTGCAAATGAATCAGCTCACTGATGCATTGTAAGGTAAACATGGAAAGCTAATTTGGATAACTGAACAGTAATATATAATACTGCAAATTAAGATCATGTAAATCTTAGATATTTCTTTATCACATACAGTCACACTTTCAATAGGAAGTCACTCATAAGCTTTACAATCTCTCAGATACAACATCCCTCAAATGAGAATGATCCTGAATCAAAAGTGCTGTACCAGTATGATGGTCAGATTTGGGGTAAATTCAGTTGATACTGAATTCTTTACAACCAAGACTAGAATATTTCATATTCAAATCATTTTATTTCAGTTTAAAATAAAAGTTACATTTCGTGACGGCTCATTTTGCAAGCTTGTGTTGTTTAGCATGAAACTAATGATGGAAAAACAAAATCACACAACTGGCAAAACAGGAAGCAGGAGTAAAATAAGTGTCAGAACAGGAAATGGAGAAGGTGTGTGTATTTTAAAAGAGAGTTCTAAAAACAACTTTGGAGACAAAGATACATGTTCAAGACAAATTAGACTCTCTAAGTACTTTGGCACTATGTTTGACTGTCTAGAAAAACCCCTGAAAAGTATCAGGATCTGGCAACAGTATCAAATCAGGCAGCAAGCGTGAACTACTGTAGTTAAGTCAGAAGTATTAGTATTAATATTAGTATTACTCCCAAAGCACTAACACTAATATTGTGTACTCACTCTGATCACTTTAATATAGTTATAGATGTCATTCCTCTATACTAAACACTTTTGTCTTTTCTTACTTCTTTCACTCCTGCTATCCTGGGGCCCACAACCTCTTACTCCGTTTTCTCTACTTAACTACTCACTATCACCAAACTGCCAGGTCTGTATGCTAAAAGCAGCCCAGTGACCAACAGAACCAGCATAATAATAAAACCGAAAGTATTTTCCTCCTAAACCTGATCCATACCGTTGCCAAATGAAGCATAATATTTACACAACATTACATTTTAACAAAGACACACAATTTCCCTAAATAGTTCTTTTAAGGTCTTTTATTATCACAGATATTATCATAAATAACAAATATGTGTATACATGTATAAGGAACCTTACATGGGAAGAAGTAAATGCTGCAGATTAGGGTGTTTCCATGGCAGTGTGTGTGTGTGTGTGTGTGTGTGTGTGTGTGGGGTGGTGGTGGGGGTAGTTGTGTGATGATTTTGTGGGTCTGTTGGTAGTGAATTTGGGTAAATAATTTCATTTTACTGTGGAAGGTTGGTGTGCTTTAATATATAAAGTACATATAATTAATCAAATGTATGCAAAACACTCAAACCATAGTAGCAGTGGAAAAGTAGCCCATTTCTGATGTCTTTAGTCATAGTATAAAGATTATATTGGTTTATTGGTAATATATTGGTACTGCTAACCATAATCATGAACTCCTAGACCATCTGACATGAAAAGAACCCAGGATTCACTGTGCTGCCCAGTGCTTCAAACTGTTTCTTCCTACTTAGAGAGTTTTTGCTTTCTGCTGTCATCCTTCACTCTTTCACTGTTTGTAGAGTCTGTAATGCTGCTTTGAAACAATCCCAAAGAAAAAAAAAACTTATTAAATTTGATTCTGTTCTATTCACAAATCTCAAATGTCTACTGCCCACTTTAAGTCAGTTAATAATCACATTAGTGTGCATGTGGGAGCTTGTGTGTGTATGCATGTAAGTTTGCTATCTATCTGTTGCAAGCAGCAACTATTTTCATGAATTCACCAAGAAACCCTTATGAAAAGAGCAGTCAATTATTATTAATATTTTTTTTGTCACAAGTGTTTACTAATGGCCAAAAGGTGAAGAGGTGAAGTAGAGCGAGAGCATGGGAACACCATTATTTTTTATCACAGCTTAGCTTCTTCCCCTTATTTACTAAGTAGTTTAGAATCTACCAACTAATCAGGTCTAAATCAGTTTATGCTTGGTCATTATATTGAACACTGCTAATTACACTGTTACAAAGTCAAATGGTAAAGGTCATCACTGTAGTAACACTTTCTATAAACCCTTGTGACTGCACTTACAATGCTTTAGAATCTGGTAATATCCATCCATACGTTTTATGTACCTCTTATCCTACACAGGGTTGTGGGGATCCTGGAGCCTATGCCAGGGGACTTGGGGCACAAGGCAGGGGACACCATGGATGGGGTGCCAACCCATCACAAGGCACAATCACACACATATTCACACAACCATTCACACGCTATGGACAATTTGAAAATGCCAATCAGCCTACAATGCATGTCTTTTACTGGGGGAGGAAACCGGAGTACCTGGAGGAAACCCCCAAAGCACGGGGATAACTATGTACACAGCTTGGAGGCGCAAATTGAACCCCGAACCCCAGAGGTGCGAGGCAAACATGCTAAAGACTCTGGTAACAGTGTATTTATACATTTTTATATATTTCCTTTATGTTATGCACTTTCACATGATGCCTGATATTAATAAGTGCAGAATTACAGTAATGAGTGTACTGTGCAAGTAATATTCTATCTTATTTAATATCTATTTATCTAGAACTTGCCCTTATCATTTGCAGAGACATTTCAAAAACAGGACACAATCCAATGCAAACCTATTGGATATTTCTGGAGAAAGGATGCTGCCTCAGTCACTATTTGTTAACAAAAAAAAAGCAGAAATTCACTTACACTTTAATTTCATCAAGGAATCAACTGTCAGTCAAGTCATTAACACACACACATTGACGTTTACGTGCAATCTAGAATAGCCAATCTAGCTACCTGTATATTTTTTTTAACAGTGGGAGGAAACTGGAGCACCCAGAGGAAATCCACGTAAACAAAGAGAGAACATGTGAAACTCACACAGACAATAATCCAAGCTCAGGATCTAACCAGGGATCCTGGAGCAGTGAAACAGCAACACTAACCTGCAACACCATACTGTCCCTATAGTATTGTCTGATATTCAATCTTTTGAGACCTTAATAGTATATACTTGCTTACAATGCATTGTTAGCAGTTTAAAAAAAAAAAAAACCTTGGCTCATTAAACATCTCCAGAAGCTCCAGGCTACCCTTGAATGACCCTTTACCCTGGTGAGGACTGTCCTGTATCAACTGTCCTAAAAACATCTACAAATGTATAAATGTGAACCATTAACCATTGTGTACTACTGCTTCAAATTAGTTGAATGATGATTTATGATGGTTTAAATCCCAGCACGGCTGAGCTGCCACTGCGTTCACATACAGGGCGTTATGTATGGGCAACCAGCAAGGGTCCTAGATACAGTACAAATCTATTTCAGAATATAACCTTAAAAAATAAAAAAAGTATTGGATTGCTGGAAACAGAACACAATGCACCACACGTATTGTTTTAAAGGTTAAATAAACCTATGAATAATAGCCAAAAATATCCTGCCTGCTTTTGAATATTGTTTAAAAACCCCACAGATGGACACACACACACACACACACACACACACACACATACACACACACACACACACACACACTCCTGTACAAATGGGTGTAAATCCAAAATGAGAAAGAAAGTGAGCTCAATCTGGACCATTGTACTATTTGGGATTAACCCAGTCAAGTGTGTGTGTGTGTGTGTGTGTGTGTGTGTGTGTGTGTGTGTTTGGGGGGATGGGTCAGGATTGCACTTTGGCCTGAAGTTTCTGCCATGAAATGAAATCCCCTTAATCTGTCATCACCTTCAGAGAGGTGTGGAGTGGAACGAGGGAGTATCACCCTGTGTGTGTGTGTGTGTGTGTGTGTGTGTGTGTGTGTGTGTGTGTGTACTATTACATTCTTGTTCCAATTGACATGATAGAATGCACATGAGTTGCCAGCATAGTTAATACATTGTGACATGTTAAATATTAGATTAGATGTTTAATATATTTTCGCATTCATTTACGCCGTAAAAATTATCTGCTTATTTCTTGGAAATAGTCTGTGTTGCTTAATACTGATGGATAGGGTCTGTCCTTGCTAATGGTATTGATTATTTCTGTGAACACACACATATTCTTCACTCACACCACACATTAGTTCATGTTATGACTATATGTCTATGTTGTTGCTTGGCCTGAACAGTCAGTGGTCTAAACAGATTATAGTAAATAAAAATATTGGTAATACTTTACAGTACAGTTCCTTAATTAATGCTTAAGTAACTACTAACTTAGCAGTAAGTGATCAAGTGTTATAGTAGTTCTTCAATAATTACTAATCACTATAATGAAGTGTAATGATTTGATAACTAAGATTAAATTACTATGCTGACAAAACTGTAATAACCTGCTGTGCAATTTTGAACCAGTGTTGTAAACTGTACTTACATTATTAAAGAAGCATTCATTACTGGTGAATTAAATTCTTGTGATAATGTATTGTTTCCTTTAATGATTAAGTACTTACTAAACAAAAACGTAGTCAGGTATTTCCATATTTTCTGCATTAACTACTCCTGAATGTAATTCGCCACAATGCTAATGAAAGTACTATAATTTAGTAACTAATCTTAAACAATTGTTGTATCTGTAAGTAAGTTGGGCTACTCATCACTACTATGCTGACAAAACTGTAATAACTCATTAACCAGTTTTTCAATAGTGATGGGCACAAATTATAATATGTAACATTAATGTATCAGTAATGAATACTTCCATAATGACAAAGTAAGCACAGTTTATGCTACTGATACATGTATAGAGCACAAAAAGTGGCTCAAAATTGGATAACAAGTTATTACAGTTTGATAAGCATAACAATTTAATGTTACTAAATCATCACACTGTAGTAGTTTATTTTAATGATCGCTAACTATTGAAGAACTTCTGTGGTAACACTTTATTACCTACTGCTAAATTAGTGAGTACTTAAGGATTAATTAAAGAACCGTATTGTAAAGTGGCATCAAAATAAAGTGGCCAGACAAAACACACTTCAGAAAGTTTGGAGTGTTCATGATGTTTTAGAACAGTAGGAACTTCCAGCCATTTGCAGGCTGTTTATGAAACAAGGTAGTTGAGGTAGCAAACAGGAAGTAATAGTGAAAGGTGTCTTTCGGTTGTTGTTGATGTTGTTGTTGTTTTGTCGTTGTCAGTTCAAAAAAACTGTTGCACACATTGATGTAGGTAAGTAAGTAAGTAAATAAATAAATAAATGCCACAGGCTACATGCTTTGCTGACACCCAGAGAATCATACATAGATGCATAAGTGCACCGTATTGAAGAGCCTCTTCTCAAAAACCTTCATGACATCATAGCAGCAAAATTTCCACAAATTTCCACCACCTTTTCACTACTAGTAAATATCTCTGAAGCAGTGATGTATATTTGGAAGTTTTGTTTTGCAGAGTGGCTTTTCCAAACTTCTCCACACCTCATTTGAAGCCCTTTTTCCAACCTACCTAAGACTTCAGAAGAAAAATATACAGAACAATCAGCCATATATGTTATTGTAGAAATAAAATCATTTGTGTCTTTGCAATTAAAAATAAAAGCAAAAAAAAAAATCTATAAAAAAAACAACCAGCTTCAATGCACTTTCATGTCTGCTGTTTGTCTGTTAGGTTGCGGTTGCAGTGATCGAATCAAAGTACACTTATGTTACTTGGAGATTTTCTTGCTGTTGTATTATATCATATCTTACATTATTCTGAATGTGTAACATCAACAATTAGAACCATCATTGATGGGGAATACAACATAGAAGGATTGTTTTCGAAGCTGATAAGTGAAATGATAAAGGTATACTGTACAAAAATATAAATATACAATAAAATTAATGAATATATGTACAATGAGTTATATGTATTGATGGATTTTGACTACTAAATCAATAAACTTAATAAACTGGAAACTCAGTGCATATACTGTATGTATGTATGTGTGTATCTATCTATCTATCTATCTATCTATCTAATTGCAGTGTATGTCCTGTAACTGTAGATGGTAAAATTAGTTCATATTCAAACTAATGAAATATTTTATGATTAACATCCCTTCCAATGACGGCAAAGATGAAGGTGTGTAGTTGAGATTCTTTCTTGCATTCTTGTTCCAGTTGACATGTCAGAATACACATAAGCTGCCAGGATAGTTAATTCATTGTGACATGTTCAATATTTAATTAGATATTAAATATATTTTTGCTTTTATATATGCCCTTAAAATGATCTGCTTTTTATGTTGCTTAATACTGATGCATAGGATCTGTCCTTTCTAATGGTAGTAGTGGTAATAGTTTTGCCACTATGGTAATAATTTTTCTGTTAACACGCATATTCTTCACTTACACCACACATTAGTTCATGTTATGACTATATGTCTATGTTGTTGCTTGGCCTGAATAGTCAGTGGTCTAAATAGGTTATAGTAAATTGGCTCATACTATGTGTAGATATATTTGGATATATAAAAAAATTGGTAATACTTTACAGTACAGTTCCTTAATTACTAATTTAGCAGTAAGTAATCAAGTGTTATCATTGTAATTATTCAATAATTACTAATCACTATAATAAAGTGTAATGATTTGGTAACCAAGATTAAATTACTATGCTGACAAAACTGTAATAACCTGCTATGCCATTTTGAACCACTGTGTTATATACATGTATTTACAATTCATTTCAATCCTCAACTGTAAAGTGCAACGTGTACTCCTTTAACTGTAGATGGGGAAATCAGTTTATATTCAAACATTAAATATATTTAATGATTAACATTCATTAAATTTTTAGGCATTCCAATACTACCTAACTTAACTAAAATGTAACTTTTGGTGTTTGCTAACTGTTGGTTGTAAATACTTGTGAGTTTGCAATCATAATATACTGTACAGTAAGACACATAGAGAAAGAATCTTTTTTTTTTTTTCACTTTTTGTTAAATTTATGAACTGAAATGTCAATATGGGAAACTACAAAAAAAACAGAACAAATAAATGGAAATATATCTGTAAATTGCCCATAATTTACTTGTGCTTTTGTCAAACATGAAAGGTCTCTCACACATAACTTTAAACTGTTATCTCACTGTTGTTCAGATATCATACCTGATCTAACTCAACAATTAAATATATCTTAAAGAATGACGATTGTGTGGTTTCATAGAATGAACTTCTTAGCTTTTGTAAGCATTTTGGGTAAAACTTTACATAGTGTCTTTATAACACATTCATAGCCATTGCTAAATATTTTATAAAGCAATGCTATTAAAGCTATAGAAGGCTGATGTCAAAACACGTACAGTGATATTGTAAGTTTTATGCAAATTTATCTTTACATGGAAGTGAAAACAGCAGCAATTATCAGCTATGAGTCAATCATTATGAGTTTACTGAACAACTGTGTTACTGTAGATGTGTATATCCATATTTTGCGAGTTATTTGCTTATTTTTATGAACAGCACTTTGGGAAAATTGAAGAAGGTACACATATTGTTCCATAAGCGTGACAGTCATGTGGAAAAAAAAAATAAGCACACCTCATGGAAATTGTTGGTGTTTTTTTTATATATATACAGGTGCATCTCAAAAAAATTAGAGTATTGTGGAAAAGTTTGTTTTTTTCTGTAATTTAATTAAAAAAGTGGAACATTCATTTATTACAGATACTTTACACATGAAGTGAAATATTTCAAGCCTTATTTTGTTTTAATCTTGATGATTATGGCTTACAGCTCATGGAAATCAAAAATCCAATATCTCAAAATATTAGAATAAACAATGTATCATACAGAAATGTTACAGCGTTGCATTCCTAGTGTCAAGCCACTCCTGGACTACAGACAATGTCAGAAGCATCTTATCTGGGCTAAGGAGAAAAAGAACTGGACTGTTGCTCAGTGATCCAAAGTCCTCTTTTCAAATGAAAGTAAATTTTGCATTTCATTTGGAAATCAAGGTCCCAGAGTCTGGAGGAAGAGTGGAGAGGAAAGAATCCAAGTTAATTGAAGTCCAGTGTGAATTTTCCACTTTCAGTGATGATTTGGGGTGCCATGTCACCATGAAAAAGTAAGTACACCCCTACGTTTATCACACCTTCAAATCCATAAAATTAGAATCAGGTGTTCAAGATTGAGTGTCAGTGATTAGAAACTGCTTAGGGAGTGCAGGTGGAACCTGTCTTATTTATACCACTCTCATATCTAGTGTCTGGTGTTCCCTTTGCTATTGAGGTGTTTGGTGTCATCACGCCAAGACCTAAAGAGTTCTGTAAGGCCTTCACAAAAAAAGTTGCGGATGTCTATGACTCTGGTAAGGGATTTAAAAAGATCTCAAAATTATTTGAAATACATCATTCCACTGTAAGGGAAATCATCTGCAGGTGGCACAGATTTCAAACGACTGCCAATTTATCCAGGACTGGCCGTCCCAGCAAATTCAACCCAAGAACAGATCGTCTGATGCAAAAACAAGTCTCCAACAACCCAAAAATTTCATCAAAGGATCTGCTAGTAATCTGCTAGTAATCTGCTAGTCTTGCAACTGTTGGTGTCAAAGTGCATGCTTCTACAATCAGAAAGAGATTGCACAAATTTGACCTACATTTGAGATGTGCCAGGAAAAAGATTCTGCAAGGCTACAGTTTGCCAATGAGCATATAGGCAAAGGCCAGGACTTTCTGGAATAATGTGCTCTGGACAGACAATCCAAGATAGAGTTGATTGGCCACAGTAACAGCAGACATGTTTGGCGCAGACCAAAGACAGCTTTTCAGGAGAAGCACCTCATACCAACTGTGAAGCACAGTGGTGGAAATGTTATGGTTTCGGCTTGCTTCGCTGCCTCGGCGACTGGACAGCTTGCATTCATTGATTCAACTATGAATTCTGCCCCATATCAAAGAGTGCTTGAAGATAATGTGAGGTGATCTGTCCGAAAGTTGAAGTTGAACTGAAAGTAGATCTTTCAACAGGATAATGCTCCTGAGCACACTAGCAAATCCACCAAGGAATGGCTCTAAAAGAAGAAATGGAGGGTTATGGAATGGCCTAGTCAAAGCCCGGGTTTGAATCCCATTGAAGTGTAGTGGAGGGGATTTGAAACAGTCAGTACATGCAAGAAAACCCTCAAACAGCTTGCAACTGAAAGAATATTGCATGGAAGAGTGGTCAAAAATTCCAGCAAGCCGATGTCAGAGACTGGAGGATAATTATGCAAAACACCTAGAAGTTATTTCTGCTAAATGCTAGCTTTTGAGGCCAAGAGTGTATTTACTTTTTCCACAGAAGAATATCACATCTATTGGTATTTCTGTTGAATTAATTATTTAAAAAGCTAATTTTACTTGTCGTTTTGTTCAAGTATATTAACTGTATTAATAGGCACTGTTTCAAAGATGATCAAACGTTTGCTTGGCCAAATATGTCAAAAAAGCCACCAATTTCCATGGGGTGTACTTATTTTTTCACATGACTTTATGCTGCATATTTGACTGTTGGTTTCTCTTCCATGTAAAGATAATACCTGCATAAAACATGTTTTGACATAGCCTTTCAAACTATTCTCCAGCATTGCTTCATAAAATAGTTATGCAATGCTTATGAATCTGTAATAAAGGCACTATGTACATATCAAATAAAGCATTACCATTTTCTAGCATTTTACAGGGTGTCCCAAAAGTCTTCCTACATAGGGGAAAATAACACTTTTTAGCCAAATATCTTCCAAAGATTTTGATTCTTAATTTATTTTTATTTATTTTTTAGATTGCCTTTAAGAATACCGTTGACAAAAGAAGAAAGTATTGAAATCATTCTCATGGCTGGATCGGGAAGCTGTCGCAAGGTTGCAATGCTCTTTAACAGGAAAAATGGCGAGAGCATCACACACGGCACTGTGGCTCAGGTGGTAGAGCGGGTTGTCCACTAATCGTAGGGTTGGCGGTCCAATTCCCAGCCCACATGACTCCACATGCCGAACCCCAAGTTGCTGCCGATGGCAAGTTAGCGCCTTGCATGGTAGCTCTGCTACCATTAGTGTGTGTGTGTGTGTGAGCGTGTGTGTGAGTGAACGGGTGAATGAGACACAGTGTAAAGCACTTTGGAACTGCTAAGGTTAAAAAAGCGCTATATAAGTGCAGACCATTTACCATTTACCACTGTTGCTTATTAACAAATTCAAAAAGACTGGAAGTGTCCACGAACATCCACTGATGAAAGCACAACCAATGTGGTGCTGGCAAACATAGTCCCCTATGTATGGAAATTTTTGGGACACCCTCTATTATTCAGATACATTTGTGAGGCAGCTCTTTTTTTCCATTGATCAGGCTTGCATGCATGTTCACATGACAAGCTCTCACACAAAGTACTCAAAGTGTTCATGTATGAACACTGAGAAATGGATACTATCTGCAGGCCTCTAAGTTTTAAGGTAAGAGTGCTGAACAAGGATCAGTTTCCTTTCAGTTTTTGTAATCATAGACATTAAAACATCAATGTACACTACTATCAATTTGATATGAATAGCCAGAGAAATGAAACACAAACACATCCTGTCCAAGGCATGCCTAGATAGGCATAGTCTCCTGTTAAATTAAAGGTGACATATATCAAAGTGATGTATACTCATACTCATTTATACATATAGATGGCAAAAAAAAAATTAACACAGTTTCAGAGAGGCAAGTGTCATTGCTATGCCGGCGGATCATGCCCACAACTTCCTGTGAAAGAGGGAAAGAGAGAGAGGTGTGTGGGGGCGAGGTGTGTGTGTGTGAAGTGGCTCACCGGCACTACTGCTACTGTCTTCCTCTGTATGGTAAAAAAGAGAGAGAAATAGGGTTATGTAGTGAGGTTAAATTGTGTGTCGATGTGTGGGTGTGCGGATTTTGCCATAGTTATGATGTCAAGAGTGATGTCACATCTGTACCGTGTGGGTGCACACATACTCATACACACTTGTAACAGAATAATACTATGTGAAATAAATTCAAGTGTATTTCTGCTGTTGGATCTGAAATTCCTAATGTGTTTTTTGGGAATATTTACATTAGCGCCAGATGCTTATGCAGAGAGCAGAAATTAGCCACTGCATATAGTACCATATACCCCAAAATAAACAGTTTCACTTATTAGTTTCATTTTATACATTATAATAAAAATTTTGGGGCGAGCCCATATGCAGATTCATGCAAATTCACACACCAGTCAGTTTATTAGGTATACAAATCTAGCAACTAATAAACTATCAATATTGCATACAACACAATGTAGACTGTGCAGCAGATTAATAACATTAATTACAAGTAGAATAGATGTGACATTAAATATAGTGGCTATAAAAATGAAAAGATCATAAAGACTGAGGAATCGTGAAGTATAATTATAGAACTGTGGTATTTCAAACTGTTTGTTAGATTTAATTTCATTTTTAATTTGATTTGATTAGAGTTTTTGGGCTAGTTTAGATCGGGGGCTTAAGCTGGCCTGGGTATTCAGGGCTGTAGCCCTGAAGATTTTTTCTTTAGTCCCCAATAATTCTCCACTTGGAGCAGTTTGTCACTACGTAACTGAACGGCAGTATAAGAAAACAGCAGTGTTGTAATTTTGTATCTTCTTTGAACGGAGGTGAGACCAATCAGACAGGGTTTACAGGAAAGCATGTGGAAATACTTGCGTCTTATTGGCTAAGAGATCTTCATTCATAATCTTGGTCAGGGCCATGGTGAATCTCAGGAGCACTGGATGTGAGGAAGGAATACACTCTAGATGGGACACCAGTCCATCACAGGGCACCATGCACATACACACACATGTTGACACTCAGTGACTCAGAAAGACAAGTCTTTCTACTGGTGTGTTTTTGGAAAATAAAACCAGGAAACCTGAGAAAACCCACATGTGCATGGACAAAACATGCAAACATGTATATAATAAGCTTTTAAATTTAAAGAGCTCTACCAAGTTTATAGCAACTTAAATAGACTTAGGAGAAGTGCATCTTTTCCTGCCACACCATCACTATTATTAGGTGTGGTTGAGGGTGTCTGTGTATGTGTGTGAAAGAGGGAGAGAGGTATTCGTCACCTAAATGCAAGTAGTAATGCGACTAAGATGCCACTCAGACACAGACTTTCATTGTCAGTCATAAAATTGTAGTAGTTTTAGTACTTGGTGAAATGTGAATAGTTATTGCTCATGCACTGATGTATAGTTATTGACATCTCTGCTTGTATAGGATGTTATAGATTGCAGTACAGTGGTATTTCAAGAAGTCATATTTTCCTACAGGTGATAGACATCTTTCCAGTCATAATTCATCTGCCCTTTTCCTCAAAACACTTGCACAATGGAGGTGTGAACAGGCATAGTGGATTCACTTTCACTGACAGTAGGCAAAGCATATGCAAAGCAAGCCTCTCACTTTATAGATGACTATTTCCATTTTTAACAGCTTTCTCTCTCTCTTTCTCTCTCTCTCTCTCTCTCTCTCTCTCTCTCTCTATCTCTCTCTCTCTCTCTCTCTCTAGCTTTCCTCCCTCTTGCTACAAAGAAATAGCACTCACACACATAGAAATCCATTTCCACTACATCCACAGACCCCTTTAAATGTAGTTGTAGAGCTGCTTTCATATCACGCTACTGTCAGAGAAGCACTTCCGCTGTGTGAATCTGTGTTTTCATGCATGCATACTCTACTCACTATTCCTTTTCTGTGACTTTTCTACGTTCAAGTGTGTGGGTGGAGATTTCACATTTTTAGCCACAGGAAAAGGTGGTCAACAATTTTTCTATTTTTATCATAGGTGTGAAAAATTCTTAGCAAAAACAGATTCTTGAGCAAAAAGGTTCACAGAACATCCATCCGCCTTGCAACACATATTTGAATCAATCGTATTAATGTCAAACTGTATAACTTTTTTTGTCAAATAGACAGCTTGCATTCACACGTCACACTTCAATCGAAATTGTTTATCTTAGGCTACAATTAAGTGAAACTTTTGTAATAAATAGCTACATTTGTTGCTTTTCAGTTTGTGATATTAACATGTTTACTAAATTTTGTATATGTATTATTAGAATTAGAACTTTTTAAACATGTACCTTTATTAACATTTCTAGTAGTCTTATGAACCCCCCGCAAAGCCACCACAGACCCCTAGAGGTACTGTTGGGAAACACTGAACTATTCTTTTGGAAAGTTGAACTTTTTTAATTGTGCCTTTTATTTTGACACTTATTTCTCTGTGAATATACTGTATAGTATATGACCATTTTTCATATATGTGTATGGGATGAATCTGTGTCTAGTTAGCACACGTTTAGCATGTCAGCCATTTTAAGACTTCTCCCCATCAGCAGAATGTATAGAATTCCCTCCCACTAAAGCCTCAGATTCCAGTTTTTGGCTGAACCCCCTGTGGTCCTCAGTGTGTAGTGTGTTCTAAGATACTTTTATGCTCAGCATGGTTGTAAAGAGTGCTTCTTTTAGTTATCGTAGCCTTGATTTCAGCTTAAACCAGTCTGGCCATTCTCCTCTTATTCCTCTAACTCTCATCAGCAAGGCATTTCCCCAAGCAGGACTGTCACTCATAATGATTAGATGGTCAGGTGGGCATGATTATGGTTGGAGCTAAAGTCTTCAGAAAGGTAGATAGCTCAGTATCAGGTTGGTGACCACTGCTCTAGACACAGTTGCATGTGTGAAAATTCCAGAAAATCAGCAGTTTCCAAAAGAAAAAAGAAAAAACCAACATCTTAAAGCAGTCTGTGTGGTCTGGACAACCAAGCCCCAGTCAAAATCCCTGATCACTTTTTTCCCCATTCTGATGTTTGATGTGAACATTAATTGAAGCTCTTGACCTGTAGCCGCATGATTTTATGCATTGCGCTGCTGCCACAGGACTGGCTGATTGGATACTTGAATGAATGAGCAGGTGTACGGGTTTTCCTAATAAAGTGAAAGGTGACTGTATATAATTCATATTACTAGTGAGGACCAGCTGAACAGAGATTTCTATTTTTATCCAACAATGCTTAACTACTCAAGTAAGTATAAAAGAAGACTTTGGTACTGGTCCATTTTAAGTTGGTCAGTCTTGTCTGGTACTAAATACACGTCATTTTTTGGTAAGTTTGGCATCCTGTATGTAACATGTCATGTTTTTGCATTCTCATTCCCCACAAATGACAGTGACAACTATTTCAGGTCCTTTAAATCTATTTGTCTTCATTAGGTGTAGACTTTGCTTAGAAGAGAACATGTCTTACCTGTGTATGTTCACAAAACATGTCAAGATCAAAGACAATGAAGCAAAACCTTTACTGTATCTTTCTAATCTGATTGCAAAGCATCTAAGCCCTTTCTATCCCAATATGATGTCCATTTTCTACAAATCTTTAAATTAGTAAGGGTTACTTGATTGGAAGACTTGATTTCACTACAGTAAAAATGAAATGAAAATCAATCCAACATAATCACAATTACTGTACTAATTCATAAGCTAGTTTGTATGAAAAGTTAGAATTGTAAACTAGCATAACTTTAGTGATGCTTTCCAACATACTGCTACAGGTCACACGTTATTAGTCGCTCTGTCCCCTGTCAGGCTTGATTTACATAGTGTGCGTGTTAATTAGCCTATTACCTAGCATGCAATCGGCATCCCATCCTGTTTCCTAATGCCAATTTGTTGGAATGTGGAAAATATTAACTGAGTTTAATACAAGGTAACGACAGGAGTGTGTGACAGGAGTGTGTGGTAAGATTAGCAATAGCAAACAATCAGTCGCACAGACATGCGCATACACACATGCTTGCTCTCAATTTGTGCAATATGGAGCATAATTTTAGGTGGAAAGGCCTGGCCCGGAGCACCACGTCTCCTAAGAATGTACACGCACACACTCACAAGCACAGGTGCCTCAGGGGCCTTGCACATGTTGAATGCTAGAGCATCAGTGTTCTGCCGGTTCGTTCACTATGCAGGTGCAAAACAACAGGCACGCACACTTACAAACACACACACACACCTGTATAATCAGTATAACATACAGAATTATACAGAATTATTTCATACTCCGTACTACTTATAACACACAGTACCGGTCCAAAGTGCTTATTGTTTTAGTGTGTATGTGTGTGTTTTACCAAATGGCCCCACAAGTAGTATAGTAATATCTGAGATGTTTTGACCTTGTGGGGACATTTGGCTGGTCCTTACTACTTTTTCCACACACAAATAATGCATTTTTTATTACAAAAATTAAAAGAGCCTAAATGTTTCGTTTTGGTTGTTGAAGTTAAGGTTAGGATTAGATTTAGGTGTAGCGTAGCATGAATTAACTGCATTAATAATCAAGGTCCTCATAAGGATAGTACCACAAACATATGTGTGCATGTGTGTGTCCACGCTGTACTGTGCTGTGACAGCATGACAGCCTGAAATAGCTTATGGATGGAAAGTCATCGCACACACACACACACACACACACACACACACATTAATTCACGCTCACACCCAGTGCATGCGGGCAGTGCTGAGAAAGTAGTTTCCCATAGACTGACCACTGCTAATGTTTAGTGTGTAAACATGTATGAGCGTGTGAGAAAATCACCACAGGGCTTCAGCATTGCAGTCTCAGGGGAAATAGATGCTGACACACACATACACACACACACACACACACACACACATGTGCACATGAGCTGCAATAAAAAAGGGACTATAAATTCCCTGTTATATATTCCCTAAGTGTAAATACTGCACACTGAGCTTCCAGTTTTTTATTAGTTACTATCTCGTTATACTGGAAACTAAGTGTGTATATGTATACATAGTGTTGTATTATCTGTAACAATGCAAGAGGTCATGTGTTTCGTTACCTAAACACAGTGTGTTTTCATAAATGCCATCTCAGACACTAACTTCTAATTATCCTATTAGCTAGCTACCAAATAGGCCCGTATATGTGGAAAATATTCTCGGCTTGCTGTAAAAACAACGAGGGCCGTATTCAGCGTCAGCAGCTTAAGTGCAAAAGATCTGTCTGTAGATACACAGTTCTCGGTATTTCGGCACATGCTAAGGTGTCCGACTTGTTTTTCTGCATGGCTCCTTATTTAAATTACCTGCATGCAGTTCACACATGACAGATTTCCAGGTTTTGTTTAAAGGACAGGTTTCAAGGCATAACTCTTTTCAGTTTCGCCTACACTAATACAAGCCACTCACATTTCATCCTGATGATGTTGAGCCACTGAATATCTTAATATAGATAGCATTTTGTTAGAAAATGTGCTTTAATTGTAATATGATATAGTATAAAAGTAAGAGACAATTAAATAAATGAAGTCTATTCAATTAATATGCAAATGAGAATAAGGCAAAAATAAAATAAACATTTAGTTGTAGATGAATACATTGCAAATGCAGTATACTGAGGTTGATAGTAATGAATAGTCCTAATTGTGATAATCATACTCATAATCATAATCATCTTAGCAAATTTGTCTCAATTTATCAATCTGGAATCCACATTGACTGGCTGCCAGTACTTTGATATGACAGCAGTTTAAGCAAATGTTAATAATAATAGCAGAGAAGATGGCCAAAAAAAGGAAAGCTCAGTGCCTGACGAAAATTGTATGAAATCTACCATATAAAATAAAAAAGTGAAACTTTGACTGAGAAACTGTAATAACTTTAATTAGCTAGACCTATCTAAATCTTAACTATGCTAACAAAAAACAACAGACAACAAACCAGAGGCATTTTATCAAAACAGTCAATATCTGCTGATCTTTCAAGATAAATCTTTGCTATTAATAATAGCCAAAAACACATTAACCGGAGCTTTGCATGGGGAAAATTCTAGCTAGCTAGCTGAGTTACCCTTGCTGTGTCAGCTAAGGTTTTTTTTTACTTGTTTATTAAAATTGGTTACCTGTATTTAAGTCACAATGACCTTTTACTCATGAAGCTGTTCTATTTGAAACTTTTTTTTATATGTTTTCCTAAGTGTCTGTATTGCTAGTATCCTAGGACATACTAGCAATACTAGGTAAGACTATTTAAGACCATTTGTGCACACTTGCATGCTAGAAGATGTTTCTGTGAGCATGGACCAAGCGTATAGTGCACAGGGTGCAGATGAGCCAGTGGTCTGATATGTGCATAATAACTACAATTTTCATAACATATACAGTAGCTAGTATTTATAATTGAGTATTTCAGAAACTGGGGGACGGTGGCTTAGTGGTTAGCCCTTTGTCTCGCACCTACAGAGTTGGGCGTTCAAATCCTGCCTCTACCCTCTGTGCGGAGAGTTTGCGTGTTCTCCCTGTCCTTTGGGAGTTTCTTCTGGGTACTCCAGTTTCCTTCCTCAGTCCAAAAACATGTGCTGATTGTCATTTCCAAATTGTTTATAGTGTGTGAATGGGTGTGCGAATGTGTGTGTGATTGTGCCGTGATGGATTGGCACCCCGTCCAGGGTGTCCCCCACCTTGTGCCCCAAGTTCTCTGGGATAGGCTCCAGGCTCCCCATGACCCTGTGTAGGATAAGTGGTATGGAAAATGGATGGATGGATGGATTTCAGAAACGGCTGATCTCCTGGTCTCTAGAGTTTACATAAAATTATGCAAAAAATATTAAATAAAATCCAGTGAGCAGCAGTGCTGTGGTTGGAAATGCTTAGAGGTGGATGGCCAGGCTGTTTTGAGCTGACAGGAAGGCTACGGTAACTCAAATAACTAGTCTTCACAACCGTAGTGAGCAGAAAAGCATCTCAAAATGCATAGCACGCTGAGTCTTGAGGCGAATGGACTATAACAGCAGATGACCACATCAGGTTTCATTTCTATCGACCAAGAACCGGAATCTGAAGCTACAGTGGGCACAGTCACTGAAACTGAGCAATTGAAGACTGGAAAAAGATGAGGAGATGTTTCTTCCAGTCTTTACATGTCCAGTTTTTGTGAGTGTAAAAAGATCACATTAGAGTTTCAGATATAGCCCACATTTCTGTCCTCTCTCGGTCTACTAAGTGCCGCACCATTCCAGGACAGGAAGTGCCATCTCAATGTCTGCGTTTATGCTCTAGTGTAATTGTGCAGACTGTTGTTTGCATGGCTAATTGAGCTCATTACAGTCCAGGAAGGAACCAGGAAACCCTGACCACTTCTTTCCGAGGACTACACCCATAATGGCCTAACCAAGAATTGCAATAGTGACATATTTCTTAGAAAGGTCACCCCTTGCCAACGCGTGCACACACACGGAGTACCTTAATGGACGGATGTCATGTTTAGATGAAGCCAAGAACACATTAAAGCAACTCAATACACACGTCCGGGACATTAAAATCACCCTCATTAGTTTTATCAAACAAACCACATTTTTCTGCTGTAGTCCATTTAGGGTGGGAAGTGATACTTATAATAACACACACACACACACTTCACTTAGTAAGAAATAACACCCGACTTTTGATATCACGCAAATTTTTATGGCTGTGAAGAAAAGTTTCACATTGTCAACTGGACACAAAATTACACACATTACACACTATACGCACAACACACACAGCACGTTTAAACATTCACTTGGTAAATAGATTTGTTAGTAATTTCTCTGCAATTTAAACATGTGTGTGTTGGGTATTCCCATGGCAGAAAGGCCCTTACAGCTAAACCGCTGTCTGATTACTTTTAATGCGCCTAATGGCTTTGTCCCTAGTCCACTCGCACACACACACACACACACACACACACACACACACACACACACACACACACACAGAATGTTAACAGTGTAATGATTTGTCTAAACTCTTTCAAGAGTTCAATGGCCTCACAGCTGCTGCATGACAGACTGAGAGAAAGAAAGAGAATGACTGAGAAAGGGAGAAGAACAGACAGATGAAGAAAAGGACAAAGTGAAATGGATGGAGACAGAGGGAGAAAAAAACAAAGTGAGAGGGAGAGAAAGAAAAAGATGGAAGAAGTGGAAGAGAGAAAAAAAAGTAGGATGAAAGAGAGAATATAGGAAAGATAATGCAAGAAAGAAAAGAAAAATAATTCTTAGATCAATGTATTTGAATTAAAAAGGAAATAATTTCCACTGAAGTAAATTATGTAGGTTCAACAAAAGAGTAAATAATGCCAGGTTTATGTTAAACTCATTAAAGACATACATTTACGAACTTCATTTATTGTAGTAACATGGACATTATATCAATATGTACAAGCTATATAAGGCCAAAATCACTTAGAGTATGGCATTGTATTATTACAGTATTAGAATGAGGAGGAGGAAGAGGAGGAGGAAAAGTAATAGAAGTAATGCAAGGAAAAGAGCGAATACAAGAAAGATCATGTAAGAAAGAGACACAAAAGTGTATTAGTATTAGTCAAAGGAGGAGGAGAGTGCTGATGATGAGGAGGAACAGTAATAGAACTAAAGATTTATTTTATTCCAGTTCAGATTTCTTTAGAGAAATTAAGTGAATGACAGAGGGAGAGTGTAGTTGTAGTATTAATAGTAGCAGTAGTAGTAGTATTGGCAATAGTAGTAGCAGGAGTAACAGTAGTAGTAGTAGCAGCAGCAGTAGTAGTAACAGTAGTAGCAGTATAGGCAGTAGAAGTAGTAGTAGTAGTAGTTGTAGTAACAGTAGTAGTAGTTTTGGCAGTAGTAGTAGTAGAAGTAGTAGTAACAGTATACTAGCAATAGTAGTAGTAGTAGTAGTAGTAGTAGTAGTAGTAGTGGCAGTAGCAACAGTAGTAGTAGCAGTACTAGGAATAGTAGTAGTAGTATTGGCAATACTAGTAGTTGTAGTATTAACAGTAGCAGTAGTATTGGCAATAGTAATAGCAGTAGTAGTAGTAGTAGTAGTAGTAGCAGCAGTAGCAGTAGTAACAGTAGTAGTAGTACTGGCAGTAGTAATTGTAGTAGTAGTAGTAGTAGTAACAGTAGTAGTAGTATTGGCAGTAGTAGTAGTAGTAATAGTAACAGTAGTAGTAGTATGGCAGTAGTAGTAGTAGTAACAGTAGTAGTAGTATTGGCAGTAGTAATAGCAGTAGTAGTGGAAGTAGTAACAGCAGTAATATTATTGACACTAGTAGTAGTAGTAGTAGTAATGGTGCATTCACACATACAGTGACTCACAGCGACAAAGCGACCAGAGACCTTTCATTTTCAATGAGAGCGTCATTTTCAATGAGCGACAGCGACCATTAGCAACTAGATGTGGGCATGTCCAGCGACTTTGAAAGTTGAGAAAAGTTTAACTTTATGCAAATTTGTAGCGACTTGGTGCAGCAACTCCCGATGGAGTGAAGACAATAAAGCGCACGTGATCCATAGTCACCCGTGCTCACTAACAGAAGCAGTGCCATTGCGACAGTAGCCAATTAGCTTAGCTTAGGATCTTAGCAGGTTTAAAGCAATAATGATAATAATAATAATAATAATAATGTTAATAATAATAATAATAATAATAATAATAATAATAAAAGAAACAATAATGAAACACTCACTTTTTGTTGCAATCAAGCAAAATCCCAGTGTAGCTCTTATCAACTTCACCCATGAAATACAGAGGCCACAGCCGAAGAGCTGCGGTCTGGCTCCCGATCACCATCGAACATATAATGAATGACACCCTGATGGTGATGCTCACTTGCTGAGATAGAAGCTACACCGGGATTTTGCTCAATTGCAACAAACAGTGAGTGTGTTTCATTATTATTATTTTGCTTTAAATGCATTAAGGCCATAAGTTAAGCTAAGCTAATTGGCGCTTGCGCTTTTGCCGCAGATAGAGGGCTGCAGTGGCAAAAAGCACACACTATTTCTCCTTCATTTCGTATGATATGATGCATATATACACTGGTGAATTTTATATAAGATCATTCTCCTTCCAGAATATTTTATTTTAGCAGCAAGAAAACTGTTTTTTTGTCAAAAGTAAAATTTTAGTTGCGCCATCCATGTTACTATGGCAACTAGTAGTTGGAACGCCTACTGGCGACTTCATAGTACAGCGACTTGTGACTTGCAGCGATAAAATCACTGTATGTGTGAACCTTCCTTAACAGTAGTAGTAGTATTGGCAGTAATATTAGCGGTAGTAGTAGCAGTAGTAATAGTAGTAGTAGTAGTAGCAGTAGTAGTAGTAGTAGTAGTAGTAGCAGTAGTAGTAGTAGTAGTAGTAGTAGCAGTAGTAGTAGTAGTAGTAGTAGTAACAGTAGTAAAAGTAGTAGTAATAGTAGTGGCAGTAGTAGTAGCAGTAGTAATACCAGTAGTAACAGTAGTAGTAGTAGTAGTTATTGGTAGTAGTAGTAGTAAGTAAATTTTATTTATATAGCACATTTAAAGAAAGTGCTGAACAGAGTAAGAAAATGTTAAATAGAAAACAGGATAAACCCAAATAGAGACAGACAATAAACAATAGTAAAAAATTAGTAAGTAAGAAGTAAACTATTAGAGAGAGAGAGAGAGAGAGAGAGAGAGAGAGAATAATGGAGAAATACAATGAGAAATAAGAAGAAAAAGGTGCATTAGTACTAACATTAGTAGTAGCATTAACATTAGTACTATGTAGTTGTAGTAGTAGTAGGGGAGGAGGAGGAATAATGGTAGAAATTGTGTTAGAGTTGTGAAAGACAGAGGGAGAGAGAGAGAGAGAGAGAGAGAGAGAGAGAGAGAAACTGAGAAACAGTAAGAGCTGTATGGACTGGAAAAGTGAGTTGCGCTGCCAACACTTTGCATGTCGCCTACACTTCACAAAAAAAGAAGTGCAAAAAAGAAAGAGAGTGCTTCCCCTCCCTCTTTCCACACCTGCTGATCAGTTACAGTCTGATATTCCTTCCTTCTGATTCGTTAGAAACACACATCCCCCGCAGAGCGCCTCACGGACAGTGAAGAAGAGAAAACTAAACGAAAAGAGCGCGACGCACACTTAGGCACGGAGTGGGAAAGAGCAGTGTGTGGAGTACACAGGACAGCATGAAACCTGTAATTAAAACCCATTTGAGCTGACAAAGGCACACACACACTTGTGCAGCACACACACACAAATACACAAATACACACACACACACACACACACACACACACACACCTCCGTCGTGTGGTTTATTTAAGGCTTTGAGTAGGAGCAGCCTGCCAAGCCCAATTAATGTAGTGTCATTGATCGATGCTTTTAAAGAGAAGCGCAGCATCATGTAAATCCCCAGGACAAGACAAAGTTTAACACACGAAATATGAAGAAAATCCTTAAAATAGAAAACTGGATATTAATTGTATTTTATTGTAATGAGTTATTTTATGTTATTTGTGTGTTTGTTAGACAAATGATTTTGATAGTAAGTAAGGAATGAAGAACTAGTGAACGAGAGAGAGACTAGAATAAAATGATAGTGATTAATGCAAGTGTAGTCAGTAGACACATGCTGTGTGCTCTGAGGAATGTAGATGTGTAAGGATTATGGTATGTTGACGGTAATAGCTAGGGTTTTCTCCATATAGTGTGTAGTGATGTAGCTAGTTAGACATTTATCCGCGTTATTGTGTTAGTTAATAAAACAGATTTTCTAACATTACTTTCCCAACAAAAATGAAATGTTTCAGAAAGATGGCTGCATCTCCGTAAAGAAAGTAACATATTCATAATGGGCCACTTTTCAGGCAAAAAAAAAAATGCTGGCTGTCATGGATTAGCTGCAAACACAGAAGGAAGTGTGACAGTCAACGTCTCCAGAAGATCTGTGGCAGTTTCTCCAAGATGCTCAGAAAAACCTACCAGATAATTTGCTCATTAAACAGTATTAAGTGCTAGGTGTACCTGAGACTACTGAGTTTTAAAGGCAAAGTGTATTTGTCACAGCAAATATTGACTTTTGGTTAGTTTTTGGTTTTGTGTAGAAAACATTTCATTTTAATATTTTTGATGGCATCTTTCCTTTATTACATATTATACACCGTTCAGCCATAACATTCAAATCACTGAGAGGTGATGTGAATCACACTGATTATCTCATTACAGTGGCACCTGTCAAGGGGTGGGATTTATTAGGCATTAAGTGAACAGTCAGTTATTGAAGTTGATGTGTTGGAAGCAAGAAAAATGGGCAAGTGTAAGGATCTGAGCGACTTTGACAAATTATGATGGCAAGACGACTGGATCAGAGCATCTCCAAAACGGTAGGTCTTGTGGCATGTTCCTGGTATGCATTGGTTAGTACCTTCCATAAGTGGTCCAAGGAAGGACAACTGTTGAACCAGTGACAGGGTCATAGGCGCCCAAGACTCATTGATGCATGTGGGGAGCGAAGGCCAGCTTGTCTGGTCCTATCCCACAGAAGAGCTACTGTACACAAATCACAGAAAAAGTTCATGCTGACTATGATAGAAAGGAGTCAGAACACACAGTGCATTGCAGTTTGCTGTGTATGGGGCTGTGTAACCACAGACCGGTCAGAGTGCCCATGCTGACTCCTGTCCACTGCCGAAAGCAACTATAATGGGCCTATATGGGACCATGGAGCAATGGAAGAAGGTGGCCTGTTCTGATGAATCAAGTTTTCTTTAACATCATGTGGACGGCCTGGTGCATATGCGTTGTTTACCTGGGGAAGAGATGGCACCAGGATGCTCTATGGGAAGAAGGCAAGCTGACGGAGGCTGTGTGATGCTCTGGGCGATGTCCTACTGTGAAACCTTGGGTCTTGACATTCATGTGGATGTTAATTTGACATGTACCACCTACCTAAACATTGTTGCCGACCAAGTACACCCCTTGTACAAACGGTATTCCCTAATGGCAGTGGCTTCTTTCAGCAGGATAATGCGCCCTGCCACACTGCAGATATTGTTCAGGAATGGTTTGAGGAACATGACAAAGAGTTGGTCTCCAAATTCTATTGCCAATTAACCTCCAGCTGTTTCTTTTTAGTAACACTTACTTTTCCAGTCTTTTGTTGCCCCTGTCCCAACTTTTTTGAGAT
Source organism: Stegophilus panzeri (assembly GCA_024331685.1). Lineage (NCBI taxonomy): Eukaryota > Metazoa > Chordata > Actinopteri > Siluriformes > Trichomycteridae > Stegophilus > Stegophilus panzeri. The sequence continues at coordinate 8,382,535 of JANDJT010000092.1, read as the reverse complement.
GTGTTGCAGCCATCAAATTCAAAATTACCTCATATTTTGTCTTAAAATGGTATAATTACACAGTTAAAACATTTGATATGTTTTCTATGTTCTGTTGTAAATAACATATGGGTTTATGAGATTTGCAAATCATTGCACTCTGTTTTTATTTACATGTATTTACATTTTACACAGCATCACAGAATTGGGGTTGTAGATACATGATAAGCAAGATTATTCAATTTGAAGAATATATTGTTTTATTATTTTATTACTTTAACTATCTTGACAATTGTAGATAATGGCTTGTATAACAAATAACAAATGTGATTATGCATGGTTTGTGCATACCTCAAGCTTGAGATTGGAGAGATTGTGTTTGTTTACAGGCCTGTTGGTCAGGGTTTGTTTGTTTAGTGGAAGCAATACACAGTTGCCTGTCTCCACACAACAGGAAAGAGAGACATGAAACAAAAGTGGGCTGCAGGTTTCTGCGTCCCTCCATCTTCTACTTTTACGACATCACTATTGCCTTTGATTCCTCAAAATGCCTTTGAGCTGAAGAGGTTCAATCACAACACACACAACACTCAACACACGCCCAGCACCAACACACAAATGCAGCCCACAACACCCACACGCGCACACACACACACACACACACACACACACACACACACACACACACAAAGCTAGTAGAGAGAATCACATGCCCCCCTCCAGGCGACTCTATTCAGACTGAGTGTATCAGCATCATTAGGGCTATTAGCATGCCTGAGACTGGGAGGGGCAGTTTATCTAACCCTGCTGAGAACACACACAAACATATACAGAGGCCAGGCAGTGAGTTACAAAGAGAGGGCAACAGACAGAGAGTCTCTCTGTCTCACACACACACACACACACACACACACACACACAAATATACAGAGACTAGTCTGTGAGTTACAAAGAGAAGGCAACAGACAGAGTGTCTCTCTCTCTCACTCTTTCTCTCTCTCACTCATTCACCTACACCCACACCCACACACACACACACACACACACACACACACACACACAGAGTATAGCTTTAAACTCACTTGAACTATTAGTGAGAGCATATACAGTATTACATACCAAACACTTTGTACAGTAACAGATGGTTGTAGAAAACCAAACACCAAACAACAGTCAGTCGGTGAATTTATAAGTCATGCCATTCTATAAACTATAGAATCATGTTCATGCTACATATTCTTTACATTGTGTACATACTGTATATTCAGCAAGAAAATGATTTTGGATCAAATTTTTTGGAAATAAAATATGTGAGAATATAATTTTTAATGTTCCAAACTTGAAAAACAGTGCTGATTACTCATTTTTCTCTTTTTTCTCTTTTCTTCTCTTTTAAATTAATTTTGAAGTGTTTACATTATTTAATACTGCACTGCCTGGTAACTCAGTGCATGCTTTCTGTTCATAAAGAAGACAAGTTTTTGACATGTACATGTCATGTCATGTACATATATTATAGTTCTGTTGCAGCCTGGAAGAACTATTTACATGGTGAAATTTTGACATTTTTGACTATGTATTGTTCAGAAAACTGCATGTTTTCCTGAACAGAGATTGGTGTCATATTTGACCATAGTATCTTAATCACAAGTAAAGTTACAGCATTTTAACCCTTTACTACAATTAATTTATCTCCAATTTTTTGATAGACAATAATACAAAACTACTATTTCCCCATGTAACTGGAAAAGGGGGCTTTAACTTTCACATACCAAAAAAAAAAAATGCCATGTCACATGATCAGGATGTGCTGTTCGCGCGTCCTTTTCTGCAATCACATGACATGGTGAAGGTCGTCATCAGAGGGCTCTCAAAATTTGGTTAAGTTTAAGGAAAACTACTTAATGGAAAATATAGAAACACTATCTTAGAGAAGCTAACATTTACTTTTGTTATTTAAACAAGTTTATATATTTTGAGTATTCTGTTATATAGTAAAATGTAATTGTTGCCATATGTAACAACATGCGATAATGGAACGTGTATGGAATGGTATGTGCATTCATGAATTGAAACAGGCCTACTCCGAAAAAAGACACTAGGCTTCTCTAATAGTACATTTAATTTTTTCCACATTGAAAGTAAGAAAAACTTTTGTAATTTCAGACATTTTTCAATTGCAATTTTATGTTGCCTACTTGAACTAATTCAAGTAATAAAAAATCTCTAAAAAACATTTTTAATGTAAATGTAATAATTCATGCAGCAGAAAATTTGGTTACCTGAGAAAACTTGAATTTTTAAGCTTACATTGCATCTCCACTGAAAGATGCTTTGCCTACCTCTACATTTATAATCTAGAGAATTATAGGAATCCTCTAGAACATTATCTAGTAGTAATCTATAACCTAATTTTGAAATATAACTTTACAGTGGGAAATTAGATATTGATGATGACCAGCATCATCTATATCTGTTTTTGTCTCACCTGAGGTAAAAGTCACTTGTGGCATTTAAACACAAGCCTCATCATCATCACCATCATCATCAAAATCATCATCATCGACATCATCATCAACATGTCCTAACTCAACTGGTAGACCTAATTTTTCAGCTGTTTTCCAGAATACACCCCAAACAATAAAATATAAAGAAGTATAATTTGTCATTGCTTGTGGTGAAGGTAACTACATAAACTGTGTGGGTATAGCGAAATCATTTTCATTCTGATCTTCAACAAAGTTTTTATCCTGCCTAATGACTGTAATCTGAGTATAATTCTACATTACTGAGTGATAAATAGCTTGGTCATTAACTTTCTAGCTGGCATTAGTGTGAGAACTCGCACCTGATCATTAGGAGATAAGAGCAGTGAGTTAAAGCAGGAAGGAAGGAAAACGAGAGATACAGAGAAAATAAATCCAATACTGTAGCCTAGTACAAATTTACTGTGCCCTCCGACTGCACGACACAGAAAATGAACACACACTCCACTTTGTGTAGCTGAGAGACAGTTTATGAGTCTTTTCTCACCGTTATATTGCTCTCTGGCTGTCCTGATAACTTACTGTAGTATCTATAGACCTCCAGCCCACTATTCAGATTACACATGTACACACGGACTGAAGCCACACACATAGCTTTTAATTAGACTAAAGCATTTCTTCCCTTAAACAATAAAGTGACTAATCAGACATGAGATGAGAACAAGGAGAAATACACACATAGTTCTAAACACAGCAGTATTAGGTCATTAAGGCTGTAATTTGGAGTTGAGTGTGAAAAGGTTTTGGGCAGAAAATGGTAATCCAGGACTAAATGGACTTGAGTGTGTGAGAGAGAGACAGATGGTGAGGAGTGACCCGAAATCCCACTGAGGGTTTGACTGGCAACCAAAGGAACGCTGCACACACTGTTTTTGTGTGTGTGTGTGTGTGTGTGTGTGTGTGTGTGTGTGTGTGTTTATGTGTGTGTGTGAGAGAGAGAGAGAGAGAGAGAGAGAGAGAGAGAGAGAGAGAGAGAGAGAAAGAAGGAGTCCCTGGTTGGATCCATCAAAGGGGGCATCGATTGTCTGTTTAATTTTGGACAGACCCTCCCATGCTCACTTAACAGGCAACATTCTCAAGGGAGAAGTGGACGCTCATCACAGCAATCAAACTCAAACGGAGCCAATGGGAATCGATCTTGTCGCGAATTCGCATGCTTGTGTTGGGGAAAGCATGTGGGAGCAGAGAAATCTGAGGCATGACTTAGATTTATATAAATCAGGATCACACACTGCTTGAGTGAAATCATTTCCCACACAAAAAATGTACACATAATCTGCATTTCGGTTTGGAAACAGCTGTTCCAGGATTATTCCTGTCTCACTGAGCAGCCTTTCAACAGAAAAGGAATTTTGACTGGTGTCTTATTCAAGACGACCTTCAGTGTACTTGGGAATCATAATCTTTTAGCACACTACAAAATGTGTTTGACATTTGTTCAAAACACGTGCTAGAATTTCAGTTTACCTCAGGATGGATCCCAAATTAGTGGCAGTTATTATTCTGGTGTAGAACAACAATATATTTTAATCTGCTGAATAACACAACTAGCTTACTAGTGCTACAGTAACCAGCAAGCAGTGGCTAGCAAGCTAGTTAGCTATATAATAGAGCTAGATAACGTGTTGCCTTTTGACACAAATATGAAAACAGATATTATGGATTTCAAGCTATTCATTCACTCTGTGGGGAAAAGTTGCTCTACTCCTATTCTATGAATTACACAGGATGTTTAATTTGTATAATAATCTATTGCAGTAGATTGTGGGATTTCATCTTTACACTGGATATTCTACATTAAATGTTTAGACGTGATCTTAAAATGGCAAATCTCTCTAATTAGAGAGCAGTGGTGACTCAAAAGTTAAAGGCTTTGGGTTACTGATCGGAAGGGCGGGGGTTCAAGCCCCAGCACTGCCAAGCTGCCACTGTTGGGCCCTTGAGCATGTCCCTTAACCCTCTCTGCTCCAAGGGCACCGCATCATGGCTGACCCTGCGCTCTGACCCCAACTTCCTAAGAAGCTGGGATATGCGAAGGAAAGAATTTCACTGTGCTGTAATGTATATATGACCAATAAAGGCTTCTTCTGCTTCTTCTTCTAATTAATGCATGATATAATTCATAGTTTTGTCTGTCGTGTGTTTTGAAACGTTGAACAGAATTGTTGGGGTGTTTCAAAATTTGTGCCTAGCTAGTGCGCTGCCTTCTGATTGGAACGCAGTGGCTGTTCAGTTACGAACAATCTCACTTATAATTCAACTCATCTTATGGAACAAATATGCACTAATATTGACTTCTTTTGACATCTCACTAATAAGAGAATTCCTAAAAGCTTTAATATACTCATCTAGACACACATTAAAGCCATATTACACACACTATCTGTGTTTGTGTCTCACACAAATAGACACACACACACACACGCCGGCTCTGAGAATAAACAGTGTTATTAGCGTGTTAATTCAATGTTGCGGTTCTGAATGGGTGGGTGAGAGGTCAGTGTGGCTCTACCATACAATACACGCCTTTAACAGCCCACTTAGCATCCCACTGACACGCCTCTCTACACACACACTCTCTTCCTGTGTCTCTTTCATTCTCTGACAGGGTGTGATTGACAGCATGAAGTAGTTCAATGATGTAATTAATTTCGGATTGCTCTCTGGAGAGATGCTTCACGGTGCTGGGAACTGTCACAGCCCTCTGGTTCACTCAGGAACCCAAACACACACACACTCACCAAAAAAAAAGATGTTATGATGATGAGGCGTTATCACCAGAAGCTCAGCACCAGGGACAATCTAAAGATAAAGTAATGTATGATGAGAAGATAAAGAGACAAAAAAGTAGTCAAGCATTGGACAGGAAAAAAGAGAGCGAGATTGACAGATAGAGAGAGATGGAGGGATGTAAAAAGCCTGGAAAAGACTATTCTTTTCACAATATTAATTTGTTTCATGGAAAATAAACATGACTTCATTGAATAGAATAAATTTGATTTTTTATGTTAAATAATTGCATAATTCAGCAGTCCTGTCTATAAATTGATAGACATTTTAGTCATAAGGTTATAAACGCATTTTGAAAATGAATTCTCATTTATATTGTGATGAAATTAGGTGGGAAATTTACATATAATTAAACTTTTAGGCCTCATTATATTTTGAAAACCCATTGTGATTTTTGTTGCTGGTGATCAATGCCTTTAAGATTATGTCAGGCAGGTGTGTGATTATGTAGATGCGCAGTTTGCTTAATCCAAACCAGCAGCTCTTACTTTGATGTAAACCAAAATATTAAACTAAAGAAGCAAACTTCAAACCACACGCAGAACAAGGCAGAAATTAGCACTAGTGTGAGAATGGAAAAATAACAAACTCACTTTCCAGAGCTAAAATTGACAATATTATCACACAATCACATATTTGCACACCTGCCATATACTACTTGCAGGAGCTAGGAGAAAAAAAGTGTATAAAATTCATATGAAAATGTTAAGACAAAGGTTGGATGGTGCTTCAAAAAGATAAGAATGTAAGCAAATCTGTCTATTCCTAATTACAGCATTATTATAAAATCATCATAATATCATTAAACCTATTTCTAAACATGTTTACCAATTTGTAAGTAATCTGATTAAGTGAAATGATCTTATTGCATCGGCAGATCATTTACCTTCTGTCATTTATTTCATGAAAGAAGCAGATTATCTGTTGATGCAAAAAGATCATTTCACTTGATATGATTACTTATAATTAATAAGCATATCTAATAATTTCGTAATTATTAATCTCATAATAATTTCTGAGCAGATCAATTCTAAATCAGTTTACCTGCAGTATGTATGTTCAAGATGTTTTCATTTGCTGAGAAACCCTTTTTTATTTTTGCAGTGTAGAAATTCACAAGAACCAACTTGTAGAAAATGTGTGGCAGTCTTGGAAAAAAGCTGGTTTTATTCAAAATTTTGGATTTCTGGCAATTATATACTTTGACGTCTCTACTTTAAGAAAATAAATATATTTCACTAAAACAATGTACAATGCTTTTCCATCCATCCATCAATCCATTTTCCATACCATTTATCCTACACAGGGATACGGGGAGCCTGGAGCCTATCCCAAGGAACTCTGGGCACAAGACAAGTGACATCCTGGACAGGGTCCCAATACAATACAGGGCACAATCACACACCCATTCACACACTATGGAAAATTTGGAAATGCAAATCCACACATGTCTTTGGACTGGGGAAGGAAACTGGAAAACCCCAAGGAAACCCCCAATGCATGGGGGGAACATGCAAACTCTAAGCACACAGGGCGGCGGCGGGATTCAAACCCCCAACCACTCAAACCACTCATTCAAACCCCTAGCCACTGTTCAGTTAATTCAGAACTTCATGTAGTAGAAAACCATGTAAAAGGCCAGAACACAAATATTAGAAATAGTTGCTGTTAAAGGTTAAGGGCTGTGTTGGGGTGTTTTTTTTTTTATTTTATTTTATTTTATTTTTTTAAGAATTACACAAACCATTTCATGGAAAATTTCTCCACCTTATCACAAGCAAGAGCATTTTTTTAAATTAAATTTCATATGAATTACATTTCATTTAAAGCTATAAATCCTAACCCTGTCCACTAACCTTAATCTTAACCATTCAGTATTGGTTTTCTGTTTGTGGGAAACCCCACAAAATCCTCCAAATTCTGCAAGATCAGCTTGGAATAATGTTACAACTTCACCCATACATCACCGTGACCTTTTATACCTTTGCATACCAGTTAGCTTCTTAAATTGTTACAAATTACCAATAGGCATAATACTCAAATGTAAGCTTTTCATACTGTATATATTTAATTTCTTTTCTTTCCAAGACAAAGCAACAAAAAAAAAACTAACAATGGTGAGCTAAATTAAAACAAAAAAAAACAAAAAAAAAAAAAAAAAACCTGTAATTGGTTCGTTATTGGCATAGGATTGCTGATCCCCATTCTCGCAACACCTCCAGGAACACATTTCTGTGAACACTATGGTGTTGAAGACGAAGGTGATGAAAATCCATTGCTCAAGCTAGAGCTTCTCTGAATTCTGCTGAAGTGGGCTTAGAGCCAAGAAGTTTAGCACTAAGGGTATAATTCAAGGGCCCAAAGAGCTTCTGGTCACTTGTACAGAAACTTAACCTCTCACTTATCTTTACCTCCTGTTAGTGGAGTTGGTGAATGGGTGAATAGATGGATAAGTATGGTGTGAAGTGCACTTAGCATTCAGGCCTAAAAGAAAGGGAGGCCAATAGTGTTTTGAGACAAATAGTACACTTGAATATGAAACACTTTTGTTTGCCTTAGAAACCATCACCACAAGCTGTAGATTAACTGACACATGGTTGATTGCAACAAGTTTCATGACTGCGAAGCCCCAAATCAGCTTCCTGCATCTGAAAGAAATGGAAAATGCACTTGAAAATCAAGCAAAATTACAGATGGAAAGAGATACAGTGAGAGAGAGTTAGCTATCAGTTGTCAATTGTGTTAATATAAAGTATTTATTTCAAATCAGCTACTAAGGAAGAACTGGCAAGTCAAGATAGCAATTAGAAAAACATGTAAAGGCCACACCGACCGCCCCAGAGAATAGTGAGTACAATGGCATGTATGGAATTCGCCACCTCTAAAACCGAGGTCATTTTGAAATGAACATTTTTTTAATGGTATTTTTAATCTGAACCTTCCCATGAGTGCAAAATTGGCCTGAAATCAAGCTGCACTCATTAGTGCACCATGTTCTTCATCAGAGGAAAACATTCACTTTTCATCAAGGAGGAAGCTTTTAGAGTCTAACGGCTGTTTCACCACTGACATCAATCACAAGTTGGCGGAGGAGGCTGGGAGATGTCCCAAAAGTTTTTCCTTCCAAAATAACATGCCCTCGGTACTGCGGCGATGGGATAATTAATCAAATGAATTCATTTTATGCTGATTTTTTTCGGAATTAGTGCGAAAATTAGTTGGTATAAGATTTACTTTGGAAATTTAGAGGAGACTTTGATTTTCATGATTGCAACAACGGTATAAATGCACAAGACGGGTAGATGAGCATGTGCACACAGACAGTACACGTGCACACACACATACACACACACACACACACACACACACACATCCAATTAACAAGCCTTTCATGATAATTTACTGCTGAGTGTCAGTTAAGCTGGAGGAATTTAATATAAAGTGATCTATGTATCTTGGCAACCAGCAGCATGACGAAAGGCTTGAAATGAACAGATGAGCAGGTGTCTTCCTACTCTTCTCTCTCTCGCTTTCTCTCTCTCTAACTCTATTTTTACTTTTATCCATTGGCTATGTGTTTCTCTGCACTGAGAGAGAGAGAGAGAGAGAGAGAGAGAGACTCAACTGCTCTCACATACCAAAGCATATACACACCTACACCTACACACTCTCACACACGCGCACACACACACACACACACACACACACACACAAACATTCATGCAGGCACATGCAAGTTTAGCAATAGGCTAACCACCTCAGCATTTAATGAGTGCGCTTTGGTTACACTTTTTGCGAGAAGAAAAAGGCAGCTTTCCTTGCACACTCAGAAACAGCTGAAAACACGAACATCTTCACAGCTTTCTGAAAAGTCCCATAAGTCTACTGTATACAGTATGTGGAAAATTTACTTGAAAAGGTGTTCCTCAGAAAACATAATGACTGGCAAATAACTCTCTGACTTAGTGTACTTTTGGTTCTCTGCCATGGATTGCTAGCAAACCCAGTAAACAGGATGAGTCACTACCAAGAAATAGCAAGAAAAAATGTCATGTTAATTAACTGACAAAGCTAATATGACTAAGGTGGGTAACCTTTATATATGTAAAAATATAGAATAAAAACCTTTGTACAACCCCAATTCCAAAAAAGTTGGGAGAGTATGGAAAATGAAAAAAAAAAAAAAAAAAAAAAAAAAGAGTCATTTGAAAATTCTGTTCACCCTGTACTATATTGAAAATACATTATTAACACAATATTTGATGTTTTACTTTGTGAATTTATTTTTTAAAGTATGCACTCCTTTCAAATCTGATGACTACAACACACTCCAAAAAAGTTGGGACAGTCGACTGTTTACCACTGTGTAACGTCACCTAATAGCACTTGTTAAGCTTTTGGGCACTGAAGACACCAGTTTGTTAAGTTTAGGAAGCAGAATTTTCCCCCATTCATCCATTATGCATTTCTTCAGCTACTGTCCATCTCAGATGAGACCGAGCCCAGAGAAGTCAGCGGCACTTCTGGACAGTGTTGTTGTATGGCTTCTGCTTTGCACAGTAAAGCCTTAACTTGCATCTGTGGATGCAGCGGCGAATGGTGTTGACTGACAAAGGTTTACCAAAGTATTCCCGAGCCCATGTCAGGATCTCCATTACAGACTCATGACGGTTTTTAAGACAGTGACGTCTGAGGGATCGGAGATCACGCGCATTCAGAAGTGGTTTTTGGCCTTGCCCTTTACGCACCGAGATTTGACCGGATTCCTTGAATCTTTTAATTATGTTGTGCACTGTAGAAGGTGAAATGGCCAAAATCTTACCGATTTGTTATTGGGGAATGTTATTCTCAAAGTGTTGGATTATTCGCATATAATTCGATATATGCATATTATTATTATGATGCATCTGTTGGCAGATTGGCGAGCCTCGACCCATCCTTGCTCTTGAAGGACTAGGCCTTTCTTGTAGGCTGCTTATATACTATGATTAGACGATTGCCTCACCTGTTTCACATCACCTTCTTATTTCAACTTGTAACATTGCTATTAGTCCTAAATTGCCACTGTCCCAACTTTTTGGAATGTGTTGCATGCATCTTCAAAATAAATGTTTATCTTCAGAAAACTATGCAGTTGATTAGGTAAAACATCATATACCTTGTCTTTATACATTTTATGTTTCAATACAAGTCAAAGTACATTTACAAATCACTGTTTTATTAGCATTTTCCATACTTTTTTGGAATTGGGGTTGTATATGCCCTTTCAGAACTACAGCATTTGCAATTTTGCAACTATTAAAAATACTTGTTGGCTTGCATGCTTGTTGAAAATCTTCACCCTAACACTATAATAAGAACCGTGTTAATGGATTTACATGTTGCCTTTGATAATGTTAGCTTTGTCTGTTAGTTAAGTGTGAAGTTGGCAGCATACATAAGCTACATTTTATATATTTTTTAGTTTACTGTATTGTTAGTTAGGCTAGTCTGTGCTATAAAGTTAGTTAGCTGGCTAGTGTGTTCTATAACACTAGTTAGAGGGCTAGTGTATTCTATAAGGCTAGTTAGAGGGCTAGTCTGTTCTATAAAGCTAGTTAGAGGGCTAGTCTGTTTTAAAACACTAATTAGAAGGCTAGTCTGTTCTATAATGCTAGTTAGAGGGCTAGTTTGTTTTATAATGCTAGTTAGAGGGAATTCCTGTTACTATAATGCTAGTTAGAAGGCTAGTCTGTTTTATAATGCTAGTTAGAGGGCTAGTCTGTTATATAACCCTGGTTAGAGGGCTAGTCTGTTCTATAACGCTAGTTAGTGGGAATTCCTGTTACTATAATGCTAAATAGTGAACTATAATGCTAGGTAATATAATTTTAGTTAGTGGGATAGTTTAATTATATTTATGCTAGTTAGTGAGTTACACTGTTTTCTGGGGTTCTACTTCATCTGAAATAAATTTATGTAAAACAACCTGAAGTCAAATAACAGGACATTTAACGTTACGTTGGATTTTAACAATGCTAATTGTGACATTTCTTCTGTCACTTTTTCCAGTTTCAACTGAATTACTAACCTGGTTGACAGCGTCAATAAAATGTCACAGTTAACATCTATAAATGGGTTACAACTTGTTTTCTTTTCTTAAGAAAAAGATTGGATGATGACACATGTACACACACATACACACACATAAACATACACAGAAGGCTGTGTTTGCCTTTGCTCTGAAGGGAAAACTCAGCTCATGTCAGTTTATTTAGACTGGCCTTGCCACCTGTCAATCACACAACCAAGAGATGTAGAGAGATTCTGCTGCTAATTTAAATTTAGTATAGACCCAAGCAAGATTCAGGAATTTGGGGTTGTAGTTTATTTTCATTTTGTTGGTTTCATTATTTTGTTCCGATAATATCCAAAGTTAGATTAACAGATAAAAACACATGATCAGAAAACTATTTTATAAGACAAACCATATTGTTTCATTGGACCAAAACTGAATGTGGAGAACCCACTACTGCTGTGCTGGTTCACTCTTTTCCATCAAAGGTCAAAAACTCTGGACAATAGCTAAGAAAGTCATTATAGTTACAAAAGCTCACTCACACGCACTGAAACACATACACACACTGAGGCAACACTTGAACCTAATACGTTTCTGTAGAATAGGCTTTAGGGCAAACAGAGCGGGAATTAATAAATAATCAATAGAGAAAGACGGCAGCTCAGTTAGCATAGGCCACTATAGAGTGTGGAGAACAATCAGAGCAAGCTGCATAAAGACAAGGCATGGAAAAGCACTTTGGATAAGTGACACACAACCACACATCCATATACACTCAATTACTTGCAAGTGCATTCACAAAGCTGAATGAGAGAACTTGAGATGTGAGAATTTACTTAGCATGGTGGCACACATATAGCCATCCACCCACTCACACACACACACATACACACACACACAAATCTGCACTGACATATCAAGACTTGCGGATTTCAATGGCGCGTGGCAAAGAGGTGTGGCCTGTGTTGCCGGCGGTAACAGTGTAAACCTATAGGATTAGATCTGAATGACAGATAGTAAAGTACTTTAAGTGGCACCTTAATCTGTAACATGCATGCATGTACACACACACACACACACACACACACACACACACATACGGAACACACACAGGGCACTTGAACAATTACACCTGCAATTAGCCAGGTCTCGATTCACATTAGAGGTAATTTGGGGCCTTTGTGTAGAGAGATAGGGGCATATTCATGTCATTGGAGAGACAGACAGTGAGAAAGACAGTGAGAGAATGAGAGTGAGAGCAAAGACATTGTTAGTATTTCCCCTTCACTTGGGTGATATTAAGTGTCTTGTGATTCATTCATTCATTCATTGCTATAATACAATAGGCAATGTCACTACAAGTTCACTTCCACCCATCGCTATTTACAGAGAGAATGAGAAAGAGAGACAGGGAGAGAGAGAACTAAAAGCAACAGATGGAGGGGAGCAGCCTGAGGTCATATAGAGGGCTGGATGAAGTTGTGTCTGTGTATGTAAACTCTCTCTCTCTCTCTCTCTCTCTCTCTCTCTCTCTCTCCTCTCTCTCTCACACACACACACACACTATCTCTCTTTTCCTCTCCCGGGTCCATCTGAGCACCCTCAACAAAGCCATAAAGCTCATGGAGAAGGAAGACACAAAATCAGGTGTCAAAGGGAGCATTCACGCAGGTCTGAATATGAGATCACACACACACTGAAAAGACAGCATGTCCCCTTTTTCATCAAGGCCATTGTGCATTTACTGTGAGACAGAGAGAATTGAGAGAGAGAGAGAGAGAGAGAGAGAGAGAGAGAGAGAGCAAAAGAGAAAGAGCCCGAGGTGCAGATTTAGATGTGTTTTATTGTGTGACACGTATTGTCTCGCCAGACTCATTCAGGAGCGTTTCTGCTCTCTTCAGCACAGAGACCAATCCTCAATCGCGCTGAAAAGGCCATTTAATGCCTTGACTGACTTCAAAATAAGGCATGTCTCATGCATTATGCACCAGTACAACCTTGTTTCCCTCTTATTACATCTGTCATTATACCTTTATAACATGGTTGTACCCAGTGCAAGTGTGCTTATAACAAACAGTCGAATGGTGTTTGATAGAAAATGATGGTGTTTGATGGCTGTCTCTTGATTGCGAATGACAGTGATTTATGATGATCATTAGTGTTTGATAGAGAATATTGGTTTTTAATCTTGATTATTGATGCTGATTATGGTGTTTGGTTATTTATGTTCAATGGAGAATCTGGCATTGGATGGAAAATGTTTGAGAATCTGGCCTTTAATAGAGAATGTTGGTGTTTGACAGAGTTGTATAGTGTTTTATGGAGAATTATAGCGTATGATGGAGAATATTGATGTTTAGTGGTAAATTAAGTTGAGTGTTGATGGTGTTTGATGAAGGGTCTGATATGTAATGGTGAATGTTAGTGTTTGATGATTAATGGTAGCGTTTCATGGTGAATGTTGGAGTTTGATGATGAATGATTGTGTTTGATGGTAAATGGTGGAGTTTGATGGTGTTCGATGAATGATGGTGTTTGCTTAGGAATTGTGGAGTGTGATGGTGAATGTGTTTACTGTAATGGAGTATATTAATGTTTGATGGTGAATGTTGGTGTTTAATGGTGAATAATGGTGTTTGATGTTGAATGGTTATGTTTAATGCATAACATTTGTGTTTGGTGGTGAGTGATTGTATTTACTAGAGAATGTTGGTGTTTGGTGGTAATGATTGTATTTACTAGAGAATGTTGGTGTTTGGTGGTGAATGATTGTGTGTAATGGAGAATGTTGGTGTTTGGTGGTGAATGATTGTGTTTAATGGAGAATGTGGGTGTTTGGTGGTGAATGATTGGGTTTAATGGAGAATGTTGGTGTTTGGTGGTGAATGATTGTGTTTAATGGAGAATGTTGGTGTTTGGTGGTAATGATTGTATTTACTAGAGAATGTTGGTGTTTGGTGGTGAATGATTGT
>JANDJT010000092.1:8351086-8366819 GCA_024331685.1 Stegophilus panzeri | reverse complement strand
ACACGCACACACGCACACACACACACAAACAAACACACACACACACATACACACACACACATACACACACACACACAAACACACACAAACACACACACACAAACACACACACGCACGCACACACACACACACACACATACACACACACACACACACACACACACACTATCCTTGTTCCAGGAACCGTTAATCCCCCAACATATGTGACAACAGGAATGATCACAGTAATGGTAGTAAAACAGCACTAACAAGTCAGATTAACTTTGTCAATTCTGTCAACTTTGCCCTTTATTTGACTGGTTGGTTGGTTAACACATAGGCATTAAGTAAGGTCTTGTTTTTTGTTTAATAAAGCACAAATTAAACACATGTAAGCAGTTTATTCACTATGAATTAGACTTTATTCATAAATATTTGTATTGGTTCATTATTTGGAATGTGTTTTCTGCAAATGACTAATAAATGCATTATTAGTTAGGATCAAATTTTAGAAGCCCGACATGCAAATTACAGTATTTAGCATTAATTCATCATCTAAATTCACATCTTATTAGTGCATAATTGGCAACATGTTACACCTGTAGGCTCTAGCTGCTGTCATGTGACTTCTGTAGACTTATGTGGCCTATACATAAACATTTACATTTTAATTAAAATTCAAATACTGTTTAGTAAATGCTCTATTTTTTTTTTTTCTTGTAGAATACGGGACATGAATGAAAACTTGTTTCGTGCTTTTCAGCTTTTAATTACTAATGACTAATACTCTACTTTATTATATGGAATACAAGTTGTAGTATTAGTGAATTATTTAGCTTTTAAAAGCCTTTAAAATGATAAACATCAGGTCAATTGATGCTACCTAGAATTTACAGGTATAACATGTATATTATATATATAGGTATATATAACATACTGTATATACTGTATGTATACACTAATAAGAGGTGAATTTAAATGATTAATTCATGCTCAATAATTCACATAATATCTTTACAAAGCATTAATTGCACATTATCACAACTAATAATGAATAATAAATTAGTCATTTTCACCTAACAGATCACCAATTATTAATCAATACAAGTGTTTATGAATAAAGTATTATTCATGGTGAGTAAACCATTTACAGGTGTCTAGTTTGGGTTTTATTGAACAAAGAACAAGTGTGTTCATTAAATGTGTGTTCATTAAAACAAAGTGCTACCAAATGTTCTTTGAGGTTTTAATTCGGAAACTGCACCCAATGTCCACTTGCTCATCTAAATTGGACAGTTGAAGAATAGATTAGCCTGGTCTTTTTCCAGTCTTCAACTGTCTGGTTTGGGTGAGTCTGTGCCCATGATAACCTCGGATTCCTGTTCTTGGCTGACAGGAGTTGTGAGTTGTGGTTGTATTTTAAATATCATCATTCAATTACAGTTTAGAAACCCAAAAAACACTTATGCAACTTACGAAAACAGCACAGTGTATAGTAGCAGCACTACCAGTACTAGCAAACCCAACCAATTTGTTTTGTTGTTCTGTGTGTGTTTTTTTGTTGTTGTTGTTGTTGTTTATGTTATGTTTGTGGGGTTTTTTTTTTTGTACTATGTGTTTTTTTGCATGTAACGTTTATGTTGCACATTGCGGTCTGCGTAACTAATCTGCAACCAACAGTGGTGCTAGCTCCACCCCCTAAGCATCATTAGGTTCTATTAATGTCTATTTTGTGCAGGTACCAACAGCTTTACCAATGAAACGTTTGGAACCAGCCACTGGAAAAAGCAAAATTCCAGAAGTAACACAGTACCAAAAGTTCAGGTACTTTGTGCAATTAAAAAGCCAGGAAGTGTGGTACAGTAAGCAGTGTGTTACAGTCTACTATTTGTGAAGAAAGTTCAACAAAGAGTAACTGAAAATCAAAAGAGAAAGACAACAGAAAAAAAAACAGCTGAGAACTATAGCAACAGAGAGGTGTGAAATACAGAGGACGTGTTAGAAGAAAAGGAGACAGATTAAGTCCAAAAGCACAGATAAATCAGGATCTGATGGACAGCTTGAGCTCATACTGTACATACAAATGAGATGCGGATGGACAGAGCAAAAATCAGAACATCTGGTTGGTTAATGGAAATCTCGAACTCAAAAAGGAAGATGAATAGATCAGACTGGAATGGACATATGCAACCTGGATGAACTCATTTCACTCAGACAGATAAATCTGATTCAGATAGAGATTGGACTCTGATGGTCAGATTAGTGACCAGATAAATGGATAACCCTCAGATGGACAGATTGGACTCAGAGGGGTGGGGCTGAGTAAAAACAAATTTCCTTATTGTGTAAGAGTAGAGAGAAAATTCCCTGGAATTCCAGAACGTTACTTCCTTCTGCCTGATTGTCACCTGAGCTCCCAAAGCAAGCTTACACATTTGCACAAGGGTAAAGTGGGTGTGGACTGAGCTAAACGGGAAAGAATAGAACAAGGAAGAGAATAAAAAAACAAATGTACTGACATACAGAAGCTATACTTTTCTTTTTACTCATCCACCCTCCCAGCTTCACATTCTCATTCTCCACACATTCTCCTTCACATTCTTATCCTCCACACATTCAACCTCATCCCTCCTTCATTAGAACACCTCATTAACACATCATTCATTAACTTGTTTACATTCATTCTTTCACAGGGTTACAGTTAAGATCAATATCTGATTGTCTTAGAGGCTAATCTAATACCCACACATGCGCGCGCACACGCACACACACACACACACACACACACACACACACACACACATTAATACAAATGTCATTGGAAAATCCTAAGATAGTTTGCCTTACTATCCACAAGACAGGTCCATGGAGGACCTTCCCATAATATTGACATAATTATGATGCACATTTAATTCATCCATCCATTCATCCATCCATCCATTTTCTATACCACTTATTCTTATAGGGACGTGAGGAACCTGTAGCCTATCCCAGGGGGCATGGGGCACAAGGCAGGGGACACCCTAGACAGGGTGCCAGTCCATCGAAGGGCACAATTACACACACATTCACACACACTTTCATATACTATGGACACTTTTGGACATGCCAATCTGCCTACAATGCATGTCTTTGGACTGGGGGAGGAAACCGGAGTACCCGGAGGTAATCCCTGAAGAACATGCAAACTCATCACACACAGGGCCCTGGTGGAAATCAAACCCTAAACCCTGGAGGTGTGAGGCAAATATGCTAACCATTAATTAATAGAGTATTAATACAGTAACTAACAAACATGTACTAACATGCACTTAAGGTGGTCGTTATTTACGCTTGAATTCATAAAATTTATGTCATAGTTAAGGTTAACTCTTCATTAGTTCATGATTAGTGCCTGCCTTAACTCACCTGTGAGAGTGATGCTTCCCTTCAAGATGCGCTAAACAGCTACGCTCGGTTTGAGACAAAGAATGACATGGCGGCAAGGAAGACCACCCCTCCTCCCAATGAACAGGTGGTGTGTCTAACCACGGCTGATGTGAGGAAAATTCTACACAGAGTCAACCCACAGAAAGCTGCTGGACCAGACAACATTCCTGGCAGAGTGTTCAGAGGATGTGCAGACCATCTGGTGGATGTTCTCACTGACATATTAGATATTTCCCTGAGCAACACTGTTGTTCGAACATGCTTGAAGGCCACCACCTTTGTCCCCATGCCGAAGAAGTCCTTAGTGTCCTGCCTCAATGGCTACCATCCCATTGTACTCACACCCATCATCATGAAGTGCTTCGAGAGGCTCATCATAAAGCATCTCAAGACACTTCTGCCCCCCCTCACTGGACATCCTGCAGTTCGCATATCGCACCAACGGCTCAACAGATGATGCCATCACCAACACCCTACATCTGGCACTCTCCCACCTGGACAAAAAGGACACCTACATTCGAATGCTGTTCATAGACTAAAGTTCAGCACTCAACACAATCATTCCTCAGCACCTGATTGGAAAGCTGAACCTGCTGGGCTTGAACACCTCCCTCTGAAACTGGATCCTGGACTTCTTGACCGGGAGACCTCAGTCAGTCCAGATCAGGAAAAGCATCTCCAGCACCACCACACTGAGCACTGGGTCCCTGAGGGCTGTGTGCTCAGACCACTGCTGTTCACTCTGCTGACTCACGACTGTGCAGCAATGCACAGCTCAAATCATATCATGAAGTTTGCAGATGACACGACTGTGGTGGGTCTCATCAGCATACAGAGAGGAGGTGAAGCGGCTAACGGGCTGGTGCAGAGCCAACAACCTGTCTCTAGACGTGAAAAAAACAAAAGAGACGGTTGCTGACTTCAGGAGAGCACAGATCGACCACTCTCTGCTGAACATCAACAGCTCCTCCATGAAGATCATCAAGAGCATCAAATTCCTTGGTTTTCACCTGGTGGAGAACCTCACCTTGCCCCTCAACACCAGCTGCATAGCCAATAAAGCCCAGCAGTGCCTCTACTTTCAGAGAAGGCTGAAAATAGTCCATCTCCCACCCCTCAACCTCACTATGTTCTACAGAGGTACCATTGAGAGCATCCTGAGCAGCTGCATCACTGATTCAGAAAGTGCACTGTATTGAATCGCAAGACTCTGCAGCAGACAGTGAGGACAGTTGAGAAGATCATTGGGGTCTTTCTTCCCTCCTTCATAGACATTTACACCACATGCAAAGGTCAAAGTTGTAAGATATTCCTACCATTGTGGTCCCCACTGAGATGCCTATGCAACACAACATGCCTAGGCATGCACGTACACACAAACACCTTTGTAATTTTATTGAAATAAAAATTCTATAATGACTGCATGAGTATTTAAATGGAGACTTCATCTTCATCTTTTCAAGGTTCATAACAGGTGAATATCAAACAAATAGGTTCAGGTTTGTACTTGAAATAAGGCATGATCAGGTTTTTAATAAAACAAATAAGAACACCGATATGACAAAATTTAACTAAGCAACCCAGCAGAACCTCCACTGTGCTAATTCAAACCCTACCTCACTGTTAAGGTTTTTTATCTAACTTTCCTGCTGAAAACAAAAAAACTATAAAACCAGCACAGAAATTCTAATGGTTTCCACTACATATACCATTACAGTGCATCAATTAACCATGAAAACCATTATCAAATGTCAAAAGTGTTCTATAAGTCCTAAATAGTATCCATTAGACAGAACATGCCACCAATAGAAGGCAACAAAAGTACCGGTAGAGACTCACAGGGACAATTACAGTTTCCATTCAAACCAATACAATTCCCATTATAACCATTAAAATTACACATTTTCTGAGGGTTTCTACTGTCTTTTTTTCAGCAGGGTTTATAAAGCGTTACGTTTTGCTTGTGTCTGTAAACATAGCTAGATGTCTTAAGTGATGAGTTAAGACATTTTTAGTCTGTTTGAGAAGAAACCTATGTATAAATGTATATAACCTATCTATAAATCTGTCTATCTAGTCCTTTCGCTCTCTTTCTCTCTCTCTCTCTGTCTAGTGTATTGATGAAAATGAATGTTATGTTCATAATATTTACATTTTTTCATTAGATTTTTTTAAAATGAGGAATTCCACACCATGCATCATATGCTCCATATACCACCCCCAGCATCCACCCTATACACACACACACACACACACACACACACACACACACACACACTCACTCCTCACGAACCGTAACCTGAATCTTGGTCAGCCACCCGCACTCTGACTCTCACCTCTGTGCCCGTCTCCATGGCGTCGGGGCGGTGTGTGTTAGCGGGGTCACACACACGGTCGGCGCTTTGTATCCGTTTGCTAGGGTTTTGTATCCGCTCAGGACCCCGAGCAACAGCGCTAAATACTCCTGTTACCCTCAAGAGTTGTGAGGCCCGAGGGACGTGCTCAAGAAGTATGTATGTGTGTGTGTGTGTGTGTGTGTGTGTGTGTGTGTTTGTCTGGGTGTGGAGACTGGAGTTCATCACAAGCCCCCCATTAAGAGAAAAGGTGCGTCCAGGCCAGGTGGTCAGGTGGGGTGGGAGACCATCCACACAGATGGCCATACACACAGACACACAATCCTACCTTTCATGTGCGACAGTCCAGTGGGCACTCAAGTGCAGAAGAGCGGGAGGGGGAGGGGCTACAGGGGCAAAGGGGTGTGTGCAGGGGGGCAGGGAGGGGCAAGGGGCATTTCCGTCTGAATGAGCACAGCCGACCCCTGGCCACAACTCTGGCCACCTGGGCACTTCCCAGATACTGAGGTATTGCACAGACACACACACACACACACATACACACACACAACCTGTTTAGGATTTAGCTTGGAGTTACTATACACTATTATATTAGTGTGCTTAAGTCAGAAGGCAGCATTTTTGGGTACAACCAAACTTGTATCTTCTCATATTTATTTACAGAAATCCATGTTACTTGCTAACACAATGCTATCATGCAGCTTAAGTAGCTAGCTTATTATCTTGCTAACTTTATCTACTTGTGTTCAGCACCACAAGTAGATAAAAATAGCTACTTCTAGTTCAGGTCAAGCCCATAAATTAGCAAGCTGTAGTGAATGAACAAAATCCAAATCAATAAACAAATAAACAAAAGTGTGCTAAAAGTTGACATATGATAACACTAATGTGACCTAAAGTGTTGCCTGCCAAGGTTTCCTTTAGGTTCAAATGGTGCTCAATTATGTTGGAACCTTTAAAGGGCAACTACAATATGACTTTATTAAGATAAGATATGACTGTATGTGTATTTGTGTATATGTGTATTTGAATATCAAGAAAAATCTCAACTGGGTGTTAGAAACATACACACACGCTCTCACTCTCTCTCTCTCTCTCTCTCTCTCTCTCTCTCTCTCACACACACACCCACACACACATGCAGTCAGAGTAGAGACCTCAAAACAGAAACAACAGGTTGCCCAAATGCACCCATGGGATGTCCCATTCACTATTCAATCAATCAACCCTTTAAATCTACTCTAACCTGCCCCAAACACACACACACACACACACACACACACACACACACGTCCGCATCTCACTATCCTTGTGACGACCTTCTATCGCAGATACAACTCAATTTAAACCTAACCTTAATCTCAGCCATCAAAACCTTTTAAAATTGTTTTAAATCAAAGCTGCAGTTTGTGCAATAAAATCAAATCAGTTTTCCTTGTGGGAACCAGCCAAATGTCCCCGCTATGTCAATTTTGTCAAATATGTCTACACCTCAGCAGACGTTTGGTCCCCACTAAGATATTAAAATAAGCCCCTCCCCGAAACACACATACACACAAATACACACACACAAATATAAATTCTAGCTGCGCAATAAAGAGCAGGAACCCATGAGCAAACAATGACCATTACGCTCACACACATGTGCATACACATACACACACAAGCACAACCCATCATACACATTAGCACTGTGGTTGGAGTAGCTGAACACTCCAGGGATGGTGGCTATAGAATTACAACAATTGATGCTGCATTCTTACCTAAAGTGAGCTTAAAATGGCAGCAAGGGCCTTTTTAAGGGCCCTTACACCACACACACACACACACGCACACACACACACACACACACACATACACACAAATGCTTAACACACTTTACCACACACATTTAGCTTTGCTTTAATTAAATCCCATTGATTTTCGGAGGTATATTACAGCTCCCTCATGGCCAAGCTAACTACAGACACACAGAGAGCTCCATTTGTTTTGTTACAAAATCCACCACAGCTAGTGGAAAGACTGGTCTGGATATCGAATAATGATGGGGTTGTAAAGATTTACAGATTCAAATCCTCAGCTGCAGGGATGACTACTGTATGAAATGACCTGCTGGTCTATTATGGTAAAAAAAAAAAAAAAATCCTTTCGGTATAGTCAACACAACCTAAGGTTTAGGCAGTGTAATGTTACATGATTGGGCTAAGCTGAATTACAATTGCTATCCTTCAAAAAAAACAATTCATATTTTTGAAGATACAAATTAATTTGGCTATGTTATCACCTTCTCCTAGATAGCTAATATATTTACATCATCCAAAATACAATTTCTACAAGTTCTGTACAACATCTTGTACTGCATTCAGTTAATCTTCAGCTCTTTTTTATCATGTCATGAAGTGGACAGAAGGATGCAGATGCAAATGCAGGTTTTCTGGTTTTATTTAAAACCAACAAAGCAAACAAACCAACGTGCTAAGCTCAGGGATCTCAAAGTGAGGACAGGGGACATCAAAACCCAGCATTACCAAAGTTAGAAGTAGTAGTAGTAGTAGTAGCAGTAGTAGAGTAGTTAGTTTGCCTGGCAGCTTGAATTCAATGGGTTTAAGCCAAACCTCAATTACTCAAAAACAAGTAGGTCTATAAATAATGTCAACTAGAATCTAGTGGCAATTTTAATAATAATAATAATAATAATGTGTGAAAAGTTTTCTCAGTGAAAAGTTCAGAAAATAAACTGTCCAATAATGGCTTGAGTAAATAATATACAAATGTATTATTGTACACATATAAACAATGAGCCTAATGTTAGATTAAACAGCTGGATTAAGTAGATCATAAAATAAAATAAAAAATTGGTAAAATAATCTGTTGCTACAAAAAAATTGATAAACACTCTGCTTGTCAATACTCAGAAACTTGAGGGAGGCAAGTGGTTAGGCAGTCAGCAAATAGACACAAACTGGACGAGACTAAATAAGGAAAAGTAAAGCAAGCTGTGATCAAAACACTACTCAAGACAGGTTTGGAAGTTTTGAACTTTCAATGTTAATGTAAGACAATACAAAGTAACATAGAGTTATTAAAAGGGAGTAGTGCGATTGTACACAGGTGAGCACCATTAGTAATCAGGAGACTATTGCTATCAACTTATCTCAGAAGTTGGAATTCCATCATTTTGTGCATTCACCTATGTGCATTCATGCCTCCATGTTTGTGTTTTGCTAATAGCAATCTAGCTAGCTAACTGTAATGAGTGATGACTGTTTACCTCCTCAATACAGCAAACTGTATAGTCAGTGTTATAGATGTAACAAGCTAATATACCTATATGTTGACTCATCTAAAGCATATAATCTTATATACAGTACAGTATAACTCATGTAAAAGTCCCCCCCAAATTCATACCCTGAGGTTATAGATTATCTAGTGTGATCCAAAACAATGACATTATTTGCGTTTAGAAGATAAGCACATTCAAAATTTACAGTCTCTCTCTCTCTCCCACAAATAAGGATCATCAATTTTGATGATATCATTCTGCACTTCAGCTTCTCACCAGATTTTCTGTCCAATCAAACACT
Organism: Stegophilus panzeri; assembly: GCA_024331685.1. Classification (NCBI taxonomy): domain Eukaryota; kingdom Metazoa; phylum Chordata; class Actinopteri; order Siluriformes; family Trichomycteridae; genus Stegophilus; species Stegophilus panzeri. Next base: position 8,357,473 of record JANDJT010000092.1, on the reverse strand, counting down.
CTCTAGAATCTGAAGTGTCCTGCCCCCAACATTATAAAAATCTCCTTGCTGAAGTTGCCGTTGTTGAACGAGAGAAATCATATCAGCATGCATGGATCATAAATGCACTGTTGGCTGTTTGAACATGTCCATTTTATTCAGTTTTCCAACTGTAGGTTGGTTAAGAAGGAAACGGCTTGAATTCACTTTGAAGAAGGAGGTATTTGTGCCAGCTCATGACTTTGTGACAGGCATTTTTCCATGATACTAACTGTCAAGTACAGCTTGATACTTGACAGTGAGGTAAGCTAACTGCTATTGGCTATTTAAAAAGAGAGAGGAGCCATTCGATAAATCTCGCCCTGACTTCCTGTTTCAGTGGAAATGACATCAATACATCGAATAACGTGTGCTTCAAGGCACTTCATGGGGACTTTAAAAGAAAATTAGTGTTTACTGTTCATGCTGCAAGCAGCCATTTTGATTTGTCATCACTTACTGAACGCGGGGTTGTGGAGGCCTTTCCGAGTTTCCAAGCAGGAATTCTAAAGTGAAAAGGTGTTTTCTTTGTTTTGTTTTTTTCTCCTAAGAGAGCCTCCTGAAGCATTGTGGGCTAAGGATCATGGAGTTGTAGCCTGCAACTCTGGGAGGTGACATCACTAGTACTAGAAACTTTGTCAAATGTGCTTCATTTGTGAAGGAGGTGGGGCCTCTGTGTCTGTCAGTGTGGCCTGTAAATCTGGTGTCAGTAAAGGAGGTGTGGTCTGAATGAGGTGTGAAGGAGTGGGGTCTCTTTTTGTGGCCACTCCTTCCTCAAGGCTAAAACTAATTACATTACATTAGAACTGCAACCCCAATTCCAAAAAAGTTGGGACAGTAAGGAAAATGCTAAAAAAAAAAAAAACAAAGTGATTAATAAATGTACTTTTACTTGTATTTAAAAGACAAGGTATATGATGTTTTACCTAATCAACTGCATAGTTTTTTGAAGACAAAAGTTTATTTTGAAATTGATGTATGCAACACGTTCCAAAAAATGTGGGACAGGGACAATTTAGGACTAATAGCGACAAGTTGAAATAAGAAGGTGATGTGAAACAGGTGAGGCAATCGTCTAATCATAGTATATAAGGAGCCTCCAAAAAAGGCCTAGTTCTTCAAGAGCAAGGATGGGGTGAGGCTCGGCAATCTGCCAACAGATGCATCAGCGAATAATCCAACACTTTGAGAACAACATTCCCCAAAGTCAAATTGGTAGGATTTGGGGCATTTCACCTTATAGAGAGCACAATATAATAAAAAGATTCAAGGATTCCAGTCAAATCTCAGTGCGTAAAGGGCAAGGCCGAAAACCACTTCTGAATGTCCGTGATCTCCGATCCCTCAGATGTCACTGTCTTAAAAACCGTCGTGAATCTGTAACGGATATCCTGATGTGGGCTCGGGAATACTTCGGTAAACCTTTGTCAGCCAACACCATTCGCCGCTGCATCCACAGATGCAAGTTAAGTCTTTACTATGCAAAGCAGAAGCCATACATCAACACTGTCCAGAAGCTCCGCTGACTTCTCTGGGCTCGGTCTCATCTGAGATGGACAGTAACACAGTGGAATCACGTTTTGTGTTTTACATTTCAAATAGTTTTTTGACAAAACAGCCATCATATTCTCCAGGCCAAAGAGGAAAAGGTGTTATCAGCGTCAGGTCCAAAAGCCTGTCATGGTATGGGGGTGTGTCAGTGCACATGGCATGGGTAACATGCACATCTGTGAGAAAGAAAAATGTGATGTTACACAGTGGTAAACAGTCGACTGTCCCAACTTTTTTGGAGTGTTGGAGTCATCAGATTTGAAATGAATGCATATTTTAAAAAATAATGACTTAAAGTAAAACATCAAATAATGTGCTAATGTGTTTTCAGTATAGTAGGCGATGTTCACACCCTTAGATTGTGACGTTCAGTTATTGTCTGAATGGAGATACTGTGAGATTATGACCCTTATACATGACAAAATAATTCTGTTCCACAACCCCATAGCAAAAGAGTGTGCATTTGTTGCCTGTATGTGTATGTTCATTGCGGGGGTTGTTCAAAACCTCACAGCTATTGCAAAATATTCACATTTAGTTCCACTGTGACCTCACAGCAAAGATTGTGTAAGATTTTTCACCTTTACACTGTGGACGTTTACACACGTTGCACATCAAGCATAAAACTCACTCCTGACATACCTATATTTCATCTCATGTTATTCTAAAACTGCGTAAAACACCCCCACATCCCTGTGATTTACTTTTAATGACATTAATGACACGAAGTTATGCTTTCTGCATAAATATTAAAGCACTGAGGATGTGATGTGGTCGGGGTGAAAGACGACGACTTGTTGAAACAACCTGAACTGTTCCACTGTGCATAAAGCCTTGGGTTGGGGGTGTCGGGGGGGGATGACAAAGATGCGCTAGAAAAAAAAGAGAGCAGTGAAAGGGGGACAGGATGCATGGGGAAAAGAACAACAGATCAAGTTTTCAGTTTGTCTCAGCCGTCCACCATTACAGTAAAGCGCATTTTCCAAATAAGTCATAGATCGAGAGAGAGAGAGAGAGAGAGAGTAAATGAAGGAGTGTGTACTTGTGTATTTGTGAATGTGAGTGTGTGTGTGTGTGTGTGTGTGTGTGTGTTGAGAACATGCCCGTAAGGCAGCATAGCCCGGGTGATGCAGAGTTCAGAAATGCAGCATTCACTCAGCTTAGCTCTCTCTCTCTCTCTCTCTTACACACACACACACACACACACACACAACTGAGAAAATCTGACATTATAACTAGTTTGTTTTTGTTTGCATGTGTGTTTTTAAAAGGGAGATTTTACTCTTCATGAGTTCAGATGAAGAAGAGAATGAATTAAAGCTCAGTGACAGTAACACAACACACACACACACACACACACACACACACACACAAACTGAGCATAGTTCAACTTTATTTATCCAACTTCATCAGGAATGTGGGACTTTTCACTTTTGTGCCTTTGTGTATGACTTCATGAGAAAAGTAATATATATATATATATATATATATTTAAGAAAGAAAGAAAGAAAGAAATTAACAAATGGCTGTAGGATGTGTGTGTGTGTGTGTGTGTGTGTGTGAGAGAGAGAGAGAGAGAGAGAGAGAGAGAGAGAGACGTACTACTATCAGGCAGTTCTCCTCATCACTAGAACAAGTTGCAACAGGCCTGACCTAAATCTGCCCCTGAGAACTCTCTCTCTCTCTCTCTCTCTCTCTCTCTCTCTCTCTCACTCTAGGTGGAGAGAGCTAGCGTGGAAAAAGAATTAAATAAACAGTCCCTAAAAATTATTTAACAAAGTATAACAAACAAGCATCAAATCACAAGATGAGGACGAAATGTACATAAAGAATGCACAAACAAGGCAAAACAAGGGAGAACAATGAAGCGAAATGTTACAGTGTGGAAACACACACACACACACACACACACACGAAGTAAAGTTGAAACAGTTGCTGGAAACTCCTCCGGTGTTTATAGAACGACACGGCAGTCCGACTGTGATGTGTGTGTGTACACACTCTTACCCCTGTGAACTGCAAGAACTGCAATGACACAGAATTTACAAAGACAGCAATCACAACACACTTGGCTGCTGGTCCTGAGGGTGTGTATGTGTGTGCATGCATGTGTGTGTGTGTGTGTGTGTGTGGATTGTACTGGACCACTGGAGAGTAAATGGAAGCACAATAGAAACTTTTACCCCAAAATGAATGCTCTCTCTCTCTCTATCTCTCTCTCTCTCTCTCTCTCTCTCTCTCTCTCTCTCTCTCTCTCTCCCCCCTTTAACACTCAGTCAGTTAGGCTAAGTTCCTCCAAGAACTGATTGTTTTGGTCAAAACATTCCCCAACCACCCCTTTGACACCACAACCTGTTTATCCAGTACATTTACACACACACACACACACACACACACACACACATACACTGTCATGTTCGTGTCAACGCCAATCGACCGTTAGCGCCAAGCACCTGCTTTTTACAGCTCGGCAGCCATGTAAAAGAAAAGAAAAGAAAAAGGTTTAGCAAAGTATGGTGACTCGGCACGTTCTGAACATTCCTGCATACTTCGGCTTGGCTGAACAGAAGGATTTGCGTGTTTAGAACTAAACTGCATCATGATGCTGACAGAAAAGTCAGTGAAAGTTACAAATGGTTAAGTTCTAGCGCTCAAGGAGTTCATGTTTGACCATTTGATTTAATTTATGAGAAAACCAGCAAGATCGCCTATGCTTGGTACAACTCCTATGAAGTATTATTTCATACTTTCACTAGCTGGCTGCTTAAGTATATTTAAGAATAGTGTTTGCTGCTACATGCAGTGAGTTCTGTGTATCATGATTTTACTAGTTTGTCCATGGTGAATCATCCTCTTTGATTATTAGCACGTCCTCAAGATCACACTGCAAGCTAGGTTATTTTTCACTGTAAAATGCCACATTCAACTCATGCAGTCTTATTCCGGTTTCTACCTAGAAAACCCACAACAACCTTGGATATGACTAAAGCAGTGTTATAAATCCTTGCTACAAAGATGACTTTTGTAATTTGACTCATCAGTAAAGTGTTCTAACAATGACTCAAATAAAGATGAAGAAATTGGAACATGTGACTTGCCTGCTAAGACTCGCCAGCAGCTGACTCAACTTTACTCTCCAATGTTCCGAAGATGTTCGCCACCCACTTTTCCTAAACAGACCTATGCTCTTTAGGCTAATAAGTAACCTGTAAAACCTGGCTGTAAAAGCTAAGCAGCACTTGGGATCCTAGAGAGCAAGAGCATTATTTAGAATTTTATAATAATAAAGAAAGTCTTGGCTAGTGTCGCACACAGGCAATCACAGTGTCGCTGCGATTGACAGGCAAAGGAGTAATTAGTTTGTGATTGTTGTGGCCAAAAATGCTTGATTTTGCTGTGTATATTTTTTTTGTGTGATGCAACTTGCAGAGTTTTTGTGCTTTTATTACGGAAAACTACTTGAATTGGTGAAATTGCACTCGCTCAAAATTGTTTTGCATGGTCTTTCACAGTGAGGTTTGTAGGTAAATGAGACCTTTTTAACATGCTCGTGTTCAATGCACATGAATCGAAGAAGGCTTTGACTGAATGCGCGTTGTGATGATGTCACATGACGTGTCTTGGCCCAAATCTGCGGTAATTTTGAGAAATTGCAAGCTCCCGCGAATATTCCTTGATTTTGCATTCATTTCTGCTATCGCAAAATGGCGAAATCCCGGAGGGACTGAGTAACGTCCAACAATCACTCCAACAGCCAATTTTGCTCAGTTGGACTCCTGGCCACAGATGGGTATGACATAGCCAGGATTAGTACTCATGATCTCAGTGAACGAATACACTGAACACTTACACTGGAATGTCCACAAGTTGATCTCGCTCAAATTTCCCAAGAGTTCCAGAAAGCAAGAGCAAATTTTAATATGAATGGTGTTACTAAATTGCAAACATCACTTACTGTGTTATTCTTAAAAATAGTTACAGTTGTCAACAACACCACTCACACTACAATCATAACACCTTTTAGGCAAAGTGTAATAACAGCTATAATGGTGAACAACATGTCTCATGCCAACTTTAAGAAACACTTTTTGCCTTAGCTGTTCATAAATTTAGATATTACCTGACTTTTGCTGTTGACATTGTTTTTCTACTTTGTGAAATCACATTTACTGTGAGACATTCACTGAGATAGGAACTGAAAAACTCATGAGAAATCCACTGACGCACACATACACACACACACACACACACACACACACTCATGCGTACATGTGCGCACACATGCTTCCCATGCATTCTCACCTCCACACACCTCGGAGTACATATATGTATATAGTATAAGATGCTGTTTTACAGTTCTAAGTTTTGCATTTCGTACACTCGACACTAAGTTTATTGTTTATTAGACTGGGAAACTTAATAAACTGCCATCTCAAGCCCTGATTTGTTAATATTCCAAATAACACTCACTAATTTGTGTGAGCTATGGGATAGCTTGAACACACATATGGTGGGTTATGGTGTTGCAGGTTACTTATAAAAGAATAATTGTGTATATTATGTCACATGCAAATTAGGGGAAGAAAATGATATGTAAATGAGTTTTTTGTGTGAGAAAACTGGGAAAACTCAAACTGAAATTTAACCTAGGCACACGTGTATAATTGTAATACATTGTAATATAGGTTACTGTAAAGGCAGTGAAATGCATTGAAAACTGTATAAAACATTATATGAACACAAAATAAAAAGAGCTCTGTTCACAGGGTAAAACTTTGCATAGTCCCAAATTAAGCACTTTCGGCAAGATGAATATAT
>JANDJT010000092.1:8292882-8303170 GCA_024331685.1 Stegophilus panzeri | reverse complement strand
TGCTATACAGTGATGGTGATGTAAGTGAAGCACATGGTGATGTAGGCTTGCATTAGCTTAAATCAATGCTGCGATGATAAATCAATGTAATGATATACCGCAAGAAAATAATCATACCATCAACTTCATGCCGTTGTAGTACAGTTATAGGGCTCTGACGAATCATATTTTAAACTATATTTAATTCATTAATAAAAGAATCAACTACCATAGAGTTAAAGTTAGCTAATCAGACAACATTAAATATAAGTTGTGATTGGTGCACTGACTTACACACTCCTTCATACGGTTTAACACTGGTTTGTTGCATACTGTGGTGTCTTGCCTTATTTTGTTTTGTTTGTAAAACATTTACTAAATTGTACTGTCCTGTGTTGTTAGCACACGTCTGCACTTTATGTAGAATGTTTGTGGATCTTATTAGTTGTGTGTCTCGTGTGGTTAGTGTGTTGTTTTATGTAGCACCATGGTCCTAGAGGAACGTCGTTTCGTTTCACTGTGTCCTGTACCAACTGTATACGGCTGAAATGACAATAAAACCACTTGAACCTTGAAATTGTGTTTAGCAATTAAAAACTAGGTAACTGTGACTGAGGATCCATTTTACTTTGATTGAAAATATTGGCTGTGACCTACACCATGAAAAGAAAGGCAGTTTCCCCCCCACAGTTGATTACAAAAAATAAAGTTATTTTGTTTCTTGATTCAATAGTAACGATCATCATTTTCATCATTCATGTGCAACCTTAGTATCGATTTAAAAAAATAAACATATTTCCAGCATAGAGAACACAGCAGGTTGAAAATGTGAAGCTGTAACTAGATACCATTAACTGTTGATTAAAAAAAAAAAAAAAAAAGATTGTATGATGATCATATCCGGTTACATAATACAGAATATTTAAATCTCTAACAAGTTACATGTTTATAACAGATATAAAACAACGTGCACAAGTTACTCCTAGTGTCAGCCTTCATAAGATTTAGGCATCTACATTATTGTGCTCCTTTTTTGCATAAAATCAGAATATGAATAGCTGTGCATTTGAAGGGTCACCTGCGTAACCCTGACAGGCCTTGAGTGTTCTCATGACTGCTTAGGTGTGCGTGCGTGTGTGTGTGTGTGTGTGTGTGTGTGTGTGTGTGTGTTTTCTGCAATCCAGGCCCTGCATCCAGGCTCTGATCAGAGAGCGAGGGCACGGCCTTCCTATCTCCTGTTTTAATGAGCGGCGCTATGGGTACCGTTGTGCATGTGGAAGACATTTCTTATCGCGTGGAAACAAAAAAGGAACGAGCATAAAAGCTGCACTTCGCTTTGATTCGTCCAATTGCACAGCGACGATCTGATTCAGGCATCTACATCTGCCTGCGATTAATGGGAACGACAGGTAACTCGGGCATATTTAACAAGATATTAAAGACGACGCAGAGCTGGAAGCGGCCAAGTGCGGGCCAGGGCAAAGTGTGTGATCAGCGGAGGAAACAGGAGAGGCTGAGCATCAGGTGAACTGGAACACTTAAGAGCTACAGCGTGTAATTTAAACACACACATGGGCCCTGGCATGGCCACAAAGGCTAGGATTTTACTCCACAGGAGATAAAGTTAAAGGGCAATGTGGTTTTGTTCCTACTGCAGAAACTCTGTCGTTCTGCATGGCGCAAAAAAAAAAAAAAAAAAAAAAAAAAAAGAATTAAAAGAAAAGGAAAACCCGTTTAAGGGCACTTTCTCCAGCGAGCATGCATCTTAAACAAAAACTTGGCACGGGCACAGCACCTGGAGGGAGACGCTTCACGCTTACAGGAAATTCCGAGCATCAGAGGTCTTTGGGGATTGAAGCTTACAACACCACGACACCGAAGCGGTCACACGTGCCTACTTAATATGAGCGTATATTTCAGACAGATCAGTCTATTATAATTAATTCTTATTCATTTGAATGTATTATTAATATTAATAATATTATGACTAATAAACTCATTTCCCTTTGCAGGATAATTGCTCAGTGGTGAAGTGGAAGCATGTGACTAAGGCTCTGCGCTAGAACTGACAGAGAGTCGCCCTTAAGCAAAACCCTTAACCCTGAACTGCTCAGCTTTCTTTGGATTGGATTCTGCATCACTTTCAAGTCACTCTGGATAAAAACGTCTGCCAAATACCGAATGTCAACGTAGTACCTCCTAAAAGAGCATGAATTTGCAATCATTCTGAGTGAATTTGAATCCCAGAGCACTATATCTAGCTCTCCTCCGCCACACTACCCCTGTGTGTGAGAGAACCGTGCAGCTACTCGAAGCCACTCTGTATATGTGAGCTAACGGACGCCTGTGATTGACAGTGGAGAGAGAAACCCCAGCGTTCTCACGCAGAGAGCCAGGACAGATATGCGTTCATGGAATACAGGGCATGACCTATAATGATCTCCTGAAGAAACTTTACACAAACTCCACCGGCCGTTTCGTTTTGTATAAATTATAAACCTGTAAATGATCCCGGCCGTCCGTTTCATATTGTTCCGTAAATGTATACAAGAGTAATGACCACCCACTGTGGAAAAAACAGCTTTTAATTGAATCCATAATAAAAGGAAACTGCACTTCCAGTCTAAATAAATCAGAACAATATTTAAAAAGGCTGACTAATGTACAGACGTATTTTTTTTTTGTCTTCCTTTTTTCAGTGATGTGATCCCGATGAGTCAGCGCATGGCTGAACAAACTTGGATGAGGGTGTATGACCTCGACGCGCGCACACACACACACACACCTACTGAATAGTCGTTGGCTTCCGTACAAAGATCAAATACATGTATCATAGGGTGATTGACATAAAAAAATTAACATATAGCCTTTTTGAAAATTTCATTTTAAAAAATACATAAACGACTACAGAGACTTTGATTAAAAGGAGGAGGAAAAACGTCCAAATTGAAACCACAGGAGGGAGAGAGATGGAACTGAAATAAAGCGTGATGTGAACAGAAAGGCAAGGAGAGAGAGCACGAGAGTGAGACGATCAGTGCGCTTTACGTTTCCTCTTTTTTGTTTTTTTGTCTTTTTTCTTGCCAGAACACTTCACACAGTACCAGGACTGATCCTCTGGGGGAGCAGCTATGAGTCCTACACATGGCCTGAAAAACAAAGCGAGAAAGAGGGAGATAGGAGTGAGAAAAAGATTATGTGGAGTGCGATACACAACCTCGTGCGATACACAGATCTATCACATGCTGTATGTACCACAAAAACTCTACTGTATGTCGGTTGATGTGATGCCTTGAGCTAGAAATGAGAAAGCATAGTAGTTAAACTGATATTTAACAGAAGTATAATCATTAAAGTATTTTTATAATTATAATTTTTTTTCTCTTATATATATATATATATTAATAATAATAATGGGAAATAAAGCATTTCCCTAAAAAAAATTAACAGATCAATTTAAACAGGCAAATTAAATTACAATAATGAAATAAAGCAGCAAATGCTGATGTATATGCATACAAAAGCTTTGCTATTTATTTATAGAGAAACTATCGTTTCTCTGAGAACCTACAGAAGACTACACGGGAGGAAGGGATCCTTTCTCATGAAAGATTAATGAATAAAATAATAGATTTTGTGCATTGTGATGGGGTTGAGTTGTCATTCTCACCAGTGATACCAGTCATCGCACTCATCACAGCCGATCATGGGACTGCCATCATCAGGTTTATTACAGCCAGGGCAGATCCAGATCTTATTACCCCACTCGTCACGAATCTGTGGGCCACACAAACACGACAAAAAGAAAAAGAAAAAAAAAAAAAAAAATCTGTAGAACCTGGACAACCTCATCAGAGTAACAGAGTCGACGGTGAACATAAGGACGGACTCTATTTAACTAGTTTCTGATATTTAATATAGCTTAAATGTGATATAATACATACGGCAAAGTTTGATATGATTAAACTGTGGATAAAAATAATCTGAAAACATTAAGAAGTCTATTTATACTGTAGTTACCATTTAAATCATTCATTATACCCATATACAATTAGCTCATAAGAACTGGTAGAAGAACTACAAGCGATCCATTGGAGATAAGTAATGAGAGTAAAGTGCACTAATCGGGAGGAACACACGTTGGATTACTAAAAAGACGACAACTATACAACCAATACACACACGTACACGTGAGCCAAAACGGCTATGGAAGTACAATCATTTCAGTCAGATGATAATGATGACGATGAGCCTCACCACGTAAGCGCTGACAGTCTCCGTGACGACGCTGCAGCCACGAGCTTTAGCCTGGCTGGCTGGGGCCTGAAACACCGGAGGCGGAGGAGGTGGCACCAACACAGGTGGTGGGAGAGGTGCAGGAACGACTGGAGGTGGGACAGGGGGAGGAAGGGCAGGAGGAGAACGCATCCGAGCACCGGGACCGGAGCGCGACACCGGCGTCCGAGGAGGTGGTGGGGTAGGTTCCAAGTCAGGGGTTACCTTGCTGATGACGCTGAGAGAAAGATGGAAAGAGATCGAATACCCTAAATTAATACTAATATTTAATACAGAAAGGTCAAGGCTTTTTTCCCCTCCCCATGTTCTACGTCATGTACATAACGCTGTGTTATTACTGACCAAAAGCAACAGGGATAATAAGCCATAACACACAACTTATTATTTCAGTGACTATAAAATGTTACAGACATTAAGAAAGAACAATAAACACTGTGTACGCACTGTGTAAGTGTTACTGTTTGTTTGAATATTGTGTTATGAAAATGACATTGTATGTGTGCATTCAGTTTCATATAGAACTTTTATTTTATTAAAAGTTTAAATTATAAATGAACCTCAGTGACATAGTTAAGAAATTTTTTACACTGTAGGACGCATTTGAAATGCAACTGTGTCATTTTCATGTGTGTGTGTAATATTCAAATTCCTGACACACTAACACTTCCTTTACATGAACAACATTACATTCCAGTAACAGTGCTCTTGTAATAACGAGGTGCGAGAGCTAACACATCCTTAGCACTCACGCTGGCCTCTATGCCTTTTACCTCTTAACATGTGATGTAAGAACGGTAGTTACGTCTGTCCTAAATAATAATGTAGTTTTTATGTATTCAAGTTGAAGATCGTGCAATATTAAAATCATTTCCTGTAAAATAAACAGCCTTTTTGACCTTTCAATACTGAAACGATAATGAGCGCAGATTGAACATAACAGACATAAGGAAAGAAAATACACTCCTTATCCAGTTTGTGTGTTATATGATGCAAGGTTAATCTCAGCGCAAGTAATCCTGCTTGACCCCCCGCTGTTGCCAGGCAACAGTGTGATTGACAAGGCCAGTGAGTGCAGGCAACCCCGGTCACTGTGGTTTTGACCCTGAGAGGGGTGTGCCAAGCGGCCGGCTCCGGTTACACGCACAGGCGTATGGTCATTATTTATGTCTTATCTGAATGACACCTTGAAGGTACATGCACACACGCATGCACAAACACACTCTCTGTTGTGCGCGCACTTCACTGACAGCTCTCCTTCAGATGCTGTGAGGTGTGGGCTGATCAGGAAGTGACCTCACGATTCCCTCATGACCGTCTGAGGTCAAAAGTCAGGGGCATCCACGCTGCCTCGGGCATCAATGGAGCCAGTGTTAGGGTTTGAAATGCTTGCCACAAAACACAAATATACGCAGATACACTTGCAGACATCACCGCCACTCAGCAACCTAACCAACACAGCGTAGGGCCGTCAGATTTCTTTAAAAACCTAAATACGCTAAAATGTTTTGTATCCTAAGAGCTGCTCTCTGCAGACAGAACAGATACCAGCAGTAGCGCTACACCACGTATTCACATGGCATAAACCATGGAAGATGAAAACTGTACCTCTTTCCTAGTCAAAAGATTTTATCCCAAACTTTTCACTGGTTCAGATTTGGGTTTATTGTTGATGATATATAGCTATATTTTATATACGTCTTCAACACAGCTAGGCCGAATCCCAATGGTTTCATTTGGGTCGAATTAAATTTGTGCCAAAAGTGTTGAAAGTAACATTTTCAAGAAATAAAAATATACAATGACAAAAATATACAATGAGAAAGAAAAGCACTCTGAAACTGAAAACGGTGAACTCGGTGGCAAAAATGTAACCTGGTCTTCAAATCAACAGCGTTCGTGTGTTAACAATTTCCTAATCTTCGTCTTCGCTAATCGTGGTTTATGAATGCGCTGCCCGAGTTTCCTTTACGCGTTCAAACTTTTCGTTTACATGTTTACATTCTCCGTTCTTGCACAGATCTCACATGTGGGCGGGGCTTAACACCGATTTACTCTCATTGGCTAGTGAGATATGGCACGACAGCTCGAGTGTCCAGCTGAGATGGAGGTTGATGACGCATAAGTCATAAGAGACCCAAATACCAAATATTAATTACGAACTAATATACCGATTAAGTAAGTAAGTAATTTCCACTACAATGTACGAACACTATAACTACACAGAGAACCGCATCCAGAACTCCCAGAACAGGGAGCTGTTGATAAAAACCTCACTAGCCAATGAGATTAAAATCGGTGTTAAGCCATGCCCACACGTAAGATCTGTGCCAGAATGGCGAATGTAAACAAGCGGAGCATAAACGAAAACTCTGGCAACACCTTCATAAACCATGATTAGTGAAGACGAAGCTTAGGAAACTGTTAACACACGAATGCTGTTGATTTGCAGCACAGGTTACATTTTCAGTTTCAGAGTGCTGTTCTTCTCTCTCATTGTAAATTTTTGTTTGTTTCTTGAAAAGTTACTTTCAATACTTTTGGCACAAATTTCATTCCGTACATTCGGTGTATTTGATTACTATACAGGGCATAACATATTGGCACTTAGTGCACTATACGCCCAATAGAACACTGTTTATGATTGAGCCTCAGTGAATGCATTTCATGTTTCTAATGATGTCTGTTGGAAATGAATTCGCTGTATTTCAAATGATGTGCCATTTACCCAAACGCTTAGATAATGTGTGTTTTAATAGAACAGAACTTGGGACCTTAAACATGAAGTTCATATGAACATTCAAATACTGTCCCCAGCCCCCCACCCTGTGCACACACACATCCCCAAAACATAAGCAATGTTGAGGGCTTTGTTCGTATGTAACAGTCACTATCAAAGTGCACACGTGTGAGAGAGAGAGAGAGAGAGAGAGAGAGAAAGGCCAGTTGATTATGTTCAGAGACCAGAGTACAGGTGCAAGGATGGAGCACAATAAAGCAAAACGACAAAGACATAATACACGATCACACACACTCGCAGAATAAAGGCCTTCCTGTCGTCACACACACACGGACATATGTTAATGTTTCCTGCCTTGCATGGTGGTGGAACAGTGAGGATGAGGGAGGAAGACTAAAGCAAAGTCTAAACACACTCAAACCACGTCAACATGTTCACACACAAACACGCGCACACACACACACACACACCTTACCTGTAGCCTGCTTATGTGTATGTTAAAAGAGTGGGGGGTTAAGTGGTGTGAACACTGGGACTATTGATAGCAGTGTGCGGCAGGAGGTGAGTGTGTGTGTGCGCGTCTCACACAAAAACCGTGGGCCGTCTGGGACTGGTCACATGACCCACAGGCTGAAACACACACCTGCATGCAGACACGCAGTCTCTGACCACACAGGGAGCACCGTGTATGTGTGTGCGCGTCTTACATTTTGTCCTGTCCGGCTCCAACTTTCAGCTTTAGTCTGGGTATGACGGGAGACTGAGGAACCACGGGGGCTTCAACCTGAGCACACACACAGAGAGACAGAGAAAGAGAGAGAGAGAGAGAGAGAGAGAGAGAGAGAGCAAACGTGAGAGATAAAAGGAGGGAGAGAGAGAGAAATAGGGGCAGAAAGAAAGAGAGAGAATGATCAAAAGAGAAACAGGGAGAAAAAAAGAAAACAAGAGAGAGATAAAAGTAGTGGGAGGGAGAAATAGAGAGAATGATCAAACAAAAAACAGTGAGACGGTGAGAAGGAGAGAAAAAGCGAGAGGCAAGAGAGATAAAGAGGAGAGAGAGAGAGAGAGAGAGAGAGAGAGAGAGAGAGAGAGATAGAATTGTGTTATTTAATAGTACATCATCTTATAAATCTATATGGTAAGATCCTCAGTTCTCTTCCTCCACTGACACACACACACACAATATCACATTTCTTTAATACATTTAAATCTAAACAAATTCATATTTAGTACTTAAATGCATCGGACACATTAATAAGCCTAATCATTATTTTTTGTCCCCCACTGTAATGTTTTCTGGTCTCTTCTTATATACACGACATTTCAATCCTACATTCCAAGGATCTGATCTTGTGTAGGAATTGTATTCAGAAATTATTCTTTTTTTTTTTAATTCAAGCCCCTCCAACACACAGCTCTGCTGAATCCCAAATCGCTTCCTAGTCACTACACAGCCTCACTACTTCACCTATACCATAGTGGCACTGTAGAACCTATTTAGTGCCCTAGATGTCAAATTACACAGAAAACGGAACAGGTCAATTTATTTTATGAGTTCAAGACAAGCTGAATAAAGAGATGGCGAGTCGAGCTGTAGGAAGATGAAGACAAGTAGAGACAGAGAATACTGAAAGCTGGAACAAGCAAGGACTCAGCGGGGTTTACTGCAAGTGAGGAGCTCTGTGTGTGTGTGTGTGTGTGTGTGTGTGTGTGAGAGAGAGAGAGAGAACCCCTGCTGTTGCACTAATCATTTAGCACAGAAACACATCTTTTCTCATGTTTAATGGTTTTGTTTTTATTGTTGTGCTGTGCATTTATGACAAAAAGCCTTTCTGAATACGGACAGTCCCCCCTTCTACTCCTCCTCTCCCTTCATCTGTATCCCACCTTTACCCATCTCTCTCATCCTTCCTTCAGGAGAAAGTGAGGATCAGCAGAAGTGGGAGAATGTTTGGCAGGTTCTCAGAAAACGGAAGGCCGTCCGACGGCGCGCTAACAAACGCGGGCTTCCCAAAAAAAAAAAAAAAAAAAAAAAAAAAGATACGACAGGCTAAGCAGAAAGGCGAGTGAGGTTTTGATCTTTTCTTCTTTCTCTCTCCTAGATGGTAAGTCCCTTTATAACCTCACCATCACATATCTTTTTCACTTGATCATGTGGAAAATAACCAGCATCCCGGATAATCTCCATACACAGAGGACACGCTGGGCTCGGGCTACGCGAGGGCTGCAACTCTAAACTACTATAAATGATTTATCCACAGTTTGTACTCCGTTTGATTGGTGCGCTTCTTAAGTTAACTGGGGACTCAAAAGGACACGCTAAAGATATCAGTGCGCTTGTACTCATAGATATACACGTTACTACTGCCAGAACTCATCTCACTGCTCAAATGCCATTTACATTTTTAATATCAGCTGCAAATTGAAAGTCTGCAGAGAGATGTTCAAAACACGTCCTTAAATCTGGGTTTATTAACAGAAGTCTAACAAAAGTACTTCTGAATGTCACTTAATGTTGAAACTAAATGTCCCTTACTGTCATTTTAAAATATTATGTATTAGTATATAAAATGAAGCAAAAAAATAAATAAAAATCCATCTGGGATTCAGCATAACTATGTTGAAGAGGCATAAATGCATTAAAAAAAAAAACCCAATGTGATTAAGACCTGACTGTGTGTGGTTTCTGCTGCTCTGGTCCATCCACCTCAAGGCTTTTGATGTGTTGTGCTGTCTGAGATGCTTTTCTGCTCACCACGGTTGTAAAGAGTGGTTATTTTAGTTACTGGAGTATTCGTGTTCGCTCGAAACGGCCTGCTCATTCTCCTCTGCAGAACTGCTGCTCACTGGATGTTTTTTGTACCATTTTATATACAGGTGCAGCTCAAAATATTCAAATATCGTGGAAAAGTTCATTTTTATTCCGTCATTTAATTAAAAAAGTGGAACTTTCGTATATTCTACATTCATTACACATGAAGTGAAATATTTCAAGCCTTTTTTTTTTGTTTTGTTTTAATCTTGATGGTTATGGCTTACAAGCTAACGGATTTATAATAATTTATAATACAGAAATGTCGACCTGAGAAGACTCTAATCAGCTAATTAACTCAAAACACCTGCAGAGGTTTCCTGAGCTTTTAATCTCTCGGTCTGGTTCAGTACACACAAGCACAATCATGGGGAAGATGAAAGTAAGTTTTGCATTTCATTTGGAAATCAAGGTCCCAGAGTCTGGAGGAAGAGTGGAGAGGAACAGAATCCAAGTTGCTTGAA
>JANDJT010000092.1:8225660-8236893 GCA_024331685.1 Stegophilus panzeri | reverse complement strand
CTGCTTCAGGGCCTGGACAACTTGCAATAATTGAGGGAAACATGAATTCTGCTCTCTGCCAGAAAATCCTAAAAGAGAATGTCTGGTCTTCAGTCTGTAAGCTGAAAGCAAAATGAAAAAGTTTTGGAGTGGCCTAGTCAAAGTCCTGATGGACTAATTGAGATGCTGTGGCAGGACCTTAAATGCGCAGTTCATACTCGAAAACCCTCCAGTGTGACTGAACTAAAGCAGTTCTGCAGAGAAGAGTGGGTCAAAATTCCACCACAGCGCTGTGAAAGACTGATCTCCAGGTATTGGAAGCGTTTGGTTGCAGTTATTGCTGCTAAAGGTGGCACAACCAGATTTTAAGTTTAAGGGGGCGATTAGTTTTTCCACATAGCTGATACGTGTTGGATAACTTTTTTTTTTTTTTTGCTTCAATAAAAAATTTTTTAAATAAATAAAAACTGTATTGTGTTTATTCAGGTTGCCTTTGTTTTATGTTGTATTTTGTTTGAAGATCTAAACAGATTTAGTATGTATGTATATTTATATAGTATGTATATTTAGTATCTAAAAAGATTTAGTATGAGAGACACACAAATACAGAAGAAATACTTATTCACAGCACTGTACATGTTTGTGTGAGAAAGCAGCACTCCCTCCCTCCCTCCCTCCCTCTCTCTCCCCGTCTCAATATCTCGTTGCGCAGTAGCTCCTCAGAAGCAGCTGTGGCTCGGATTTATTTGATAGCATTTTAATTTGCTTTCTGATTTGATCTGGGTGAGCAAAGTGGCGCGTTTAGGGAGCAGTACTGTATTTTACGGCAGCCTCGTGGACTCTTTAAGAGACAAATGGACACGGCTGACAAACTGAGAGACGGGAGAGAGAGAGATGTGCACTTCTCCATCGATCTCGATCCTTTCTGCTCGCATCTTATCTGCAGGTCTAAGCGAGCCAGGCAAGTTTAAACGATTCTGACCTTGTCCGACATAAATAGTCAGAAAAGTACAAAGCGCAGATAGCCTCTCTCTCTCTCTCTCTCTCTCTCTCTCCCCCCCTCACTCTCTGGGAAGAGGAAGGGAAATACACAGAGATAAGAGAGGGGTAGAGAGATAATACAGGAGTTACTACATCAGCTACAGTGTCACACTGCACAGTAACTGGCCTGGGAAAACACAGAAGGAGTACAAGACTCTGAGAGCGAGTGTGTGTGTGTGTGTGTGTGTGTGTGTAAATGCGTGTGTGTAATGAGAATTACACTTAAAAGATGAAACTCTTTTCATCAGGTCTGATTCTCCTGGCTAAGGGAGGGCGCACTCGCCAATCGGAAACGGGCCTCGGGTCTATTCCCTGCCTGAAGAAGACGTGAAGACGTTTCTTCCGTCGCACAGAAGAAAAGGAGAACAGAAGGGCGCCTTTAATATTCATCCTTTTCTCTTTTCAGAGTGTCACGGCTGTACCTGACATTGTCGCCGCCGCGGCAGAAACGGTGCAAATCTCTTCACGCATTGTCAGCTGTTCCTCTAATCATTTTACGCCCTTGTGAGGCTTTCTAAAGAGAACCGATAACGAGGCGGCTCAAACGCAGAGACTGCGCTCAATTCGGAACTTAACACGGGCTAGGTGCACACACGCACACACACACTAAAAATGAGGTATAAATCAGGAAACACGTAATGTCTCTCTGGATGAGACAGGTACTCACAGGAATCCACAAATTATCCATTTCTTTTAAAAACATGAATAAATAGAAAGTTCAGCCAAAGTTCTGTCTAAACACAGGGTGTCCCAAAAGTCTGCATACACAGGGGACTGTGTACGTCACGTCCGTTGTGCCTTCGTCGGTGGACGTTCGTGGACGTCCGCTTCTCGGTCGGTCCTTTTCGAATTTGTTACCGAGTTTAGGGACGGGGTCGTGTGTGATGCATTCGCCGCGTTTCCTTTTAAAGTCCATCGCAACCTTGCGGCAGCTTCCCGATCCAGCCACGAGAATGGAAAGGAAGGACGTTATTCCCCCATGTGTACGGAGACTTTTGGGACACCGTGTCTTATTTTCCATCGATCATGACGGCTGTCTAGAGAAAACAGAACTGGCCCGAACAAAAACCAGAGCGATCTGGGGTTGGAGTTTATTATGTGAATAGAGAAGACCGGAACAGTCACAGCTACAACTCATGGCATTACAACACACTGCCAAATTTGATCTCATGGGTTAACCGGGCTCGCAACAAAATGACTTTTACGGTTTTTTTTAGATCTTTTTTTTTTTTTTTTTTTCCACAACTCTGCTGAATTCTTGATTCAAAGTTCCTATAACAGCAGCTCTAACTACTTTAAATGACAGGTTTATATTAATCCCTTCATTCTAATACACTATTGCATTACACTATATTTACATTTATTCATTTAGCAGACTCTTTTATCCAAAGCGACTTACAAATGAGGAAATACAAGCAAAGCGATATATCAAGCGGAGAACAATACAAGTAGTGCTACCGTGCATGATTTATAATTGAGTTCTAGAGAAGCAGAGTGTGCAGAGTCGAGAAGGGGTTTGTTTTATAATGTGGACTTGGCGTTTTAGGGGTTAGTTATGTGCTCACAGAAGACGTGGGTCTTTAGCTGTTTTTTGAAGATAGTGACAGATTCTGCGGTCCGGATTGAGGTTAGAAGTTCATTCCACCACTGAGGGACAGTTAGTGTGAAGGTTCTGGAAAGGGACCTATATAGTACTATAGGAACACTGTTCACAGGCACATGTATAGAGGATAATAATAACCATATCAGTGTGTTATTTAACAAAGAAAACGGTTGGGGCTTTCAGTACGAGTTGTTCTGTAACATGACAAGCTGGGTTTGTTTGTTATAGAAGGAAAAAAAGTGGCTGTCATACCTGCCATGTTGTTACTGTTGATTAAATGTAACTATAAATGGTTAAAAAGCGGTGAAGAAACGTGTTTGTTAATGAATTACAAAAAATTAAAAAATAGTCGTTAGCAGATCACTGTAGTATCGGAAGAATAAAAACACAGCTGATGTGGGAAAGGATCGCCCCTGACGCCTGTTTGTGTTTCACTCCTTACATAAAATACACCGGCAACGGAAAAAAAACTGTAAGACGGAAATACGAGAAAAGTGAAAAATCACCTTTGCGGGGACATTTTCAACTCGCTAAAAAAGCTCTGTAGAAGAGCAGAAAACAACTGCGCTTGTTCACTTGGGCAGAAGGAGACGTATTAAATTTAAACGTTTGTGCAGGGTAAGAAATAGAACAGTGTAATAGTGCTTTTTAAGGCACAAATAATAAGAGAGACTATTTGTAGCTTTGAATGTTCTCCAAGCGGTGAATTAAATAAATCACAAACATAATAGTTTCACTTAACCCCTCAGACCCATCTCTCTCTCTCTCTCGCTGTGTTCAGTTCTTTATTGGCATAAATGCTAGATTGCATTACGTCCAAAGCAAATACGACAAGAAAATTGAAGGTTAATAACAGGTTAATATAACAAGGTTACCAGAAGTCTCTCTCTCTCGATCTCTAATTTGCTCTTCCTTTGTTGGCTACGGAACTGGATAAAAGTTTGCTTTAACCTCAGCAGCTATAATAAGTCAAGACCGAGCCCCAATCTCACATCGCTGGACTACACCCAGCAGAGAGAACTCTTCTCTCCTACTTCTATTCATCCTGTGCCTCTCGCTCCAGCTCTCTCTGCATAGAGCGGCCCTTTATCACGCAGCGTGATCGCTGGTAATTTCAGTGTACAGATGCAATCGCTTGCTCTCGCTCTGCCATCCCTCCTTCCCTCTGGAGCAAACGACAATAAGCTGCAGCACAATAGACAAACAAGCGCCTGCAGACTGAAACCCGGCCGCAGCTCTCGCTCTCTCTCTCTCTCTCTCTCTCTCCGTCAAAACACTGAACGAGCGTGGGGTTAGACTCTCCACACTAACTCTTTTTGAGGAGCTAACTTCAATATCGGTACACTGTGATGAATGTCACGAAGAGTCACTAGGTATCATCAGTACGTCTCTAACTCTGGTTCATAAAGCATTGTTTCCAAAAATAATTTTGGATGTGATGAAAAGATGCGAAGTTAAGTAACTGTTACACCATAACCAAGATCGTTTTTCAATAACATCGCTTCCCGACGCGTTTTATTCCTCTGGTATGATGTGGTTTTTTTTGCTTAACGTCATTTTATACAGTTTTATCCATTCATAGCTACACGTAATGTGACAAGTTCCTGGTATGACTTATAGTCATTAAGTAGTTATAAACAGTTGCTCCCTTACTACACGCTCTTTTCTGAGAGTTACGACAAAAAAAAATGCAGCTTGTCTTGTTACAGAGAAACCGGGGGGTTTCTCTGAAAACTTCCTGATTCTTCAAACACTGACGCCTGAGATTCTTTCTATACATGTTCCTTACACAAAGCTTCAACAGAACAATGATATACATTTCTCTGACAGTATTTTTTTTTAATAGTTTGTATTAGTAAGACTAGATTATGTGGTGCATCCACCATACAAAGCACTGTGTTACTATAGTGTTACTATGTTACTATAATGTTACTATAGTGTTACTATAATGTTACTATAATGTTACTATAGTGTTACTATAATGTTACTATAATGTTACTATGTTACTATAGTGTTACTATAATGTTACTATGTTACTATAGTGTTACTATAGTGTTACTGTTACTACAGTGTTACTACAGTGTTACTACAGTGTTACTACAACTACAGTGTTACTGTTACTACAGTGTTACTATAGTGTTACTGTTACTACAGTGTTACTACAGTGTTACTATGTCACTGGGTTACTACAGTGTTACTATGTTACCACAGTGTTACTATAGGGTTACTATGTCACTGGGTTACTATAGTGTTACTGTGTTACTACAGTGTTACTATGCTACTGTTTTACTATAGTGTTACTATAATACTATAGTGTTACTATGTTAATGTTATATCTTGCATTCATTTCTGCGATCGCAAAACTGCGAAATCCTGGAGGGACTGCATAGTTACTATAGTGTTACTATAGTTATAAGTTACTATAAAATATTAGTATTAGAACGAACGCACTGAAATAAAGTTCCCAACCGGAAGTACTGTTCAAGCCGTGATTATATGGAATATTAATCAGATTTGAGAATTCAGCTGCACTGTACTATAAACCATTTGTATAGAATTTTTTTTAATTACATTTTTTACAATAGTTTTTAATTTAACACTACATAGCAATGTAAACGCTGTTAAAAGTTTGAATTTGGTGTAAAGGGAAAAAAAAGCATCGTTAAAAAGAAAAATATGTGAAAAATCAGGCACTGTTTGCTGCAGAGCAACTTCTACTCAGGACATGAAGCTGTATTTACTATGGAAAGTTCATTCCTGGATACGAACTGGTTTACGTATGAATCGTTCGCACGAGCATTCACACAAGGAAATCCGGCAAAATGTTCATATCCTACTCGTGCTTCTCGGTGCGTGTAAATTTACACACAAGACGACTAACGTAAACCTCAACTTGATCGACTTCAAATCACGTAATTTGCATGGATCACTGCGCTTTCACATATGGAATATGCTGTCGAGTATTAACAGCGTGTTCTTACATTTACGTTACATCTTACGTTACATTTACAGCATTACTTACACACAGCTTTACTGAAATATTGATACACGAGGCCCACAAAAGTGCTCACTGTTCCATGTTCGAAACGGAATCCTACGCAACGTCAGCGGCAGTGTGGCTTTCTGCCAATCTGGCCGAAATCAACCCGAGAGCGTGTGTAATTCTGTACATGCATCACCGCCACGGAGGATCGCTGTGACGTACTGCAGATCACAGCCACCTCCGAGAGACCTACTCGCGAATGCCGAGTGACAAGTGTAAAGAAAAAGGGGGACCAAAGATACGATGAGTATCCAGGAGGTGACCTGGGGACAAAGTATTTATAATCCACAAGCTTAATCTTTTCCTTCAGATTTTCATTAGCACATCCATACAAGTCCCCAGGTCACCTCCTGGAACTCGTCGTCACATCGGTCTCCTTCTCTTAATATATTTAGCTGTAGCTCCTTTGCTTGCTCAGGATCTGGAGTAGAGGTGTAACGATACGCTCCGTTCATGGATTAATCTGATGCACAATACTGCATTCATGATTCGATTCGATTCTCAGAGCATCATTCGAATGAAGAAAAATGACGACTGAAAAGACTTACATTTTTTTCTGTATAAAACTACACACATTAAAAATGGCTACAAAAATGTACTACAGGTTCACCATAGCTTAAAAATACACTCGATACACTTGTAGAATCTCCCCAAAATTTTGACTGAATAAACTAATTGTCCATTCTGGGGACAACAAATGAATGACTGAAGCATAATGAGCAGGTCACAGAGGTGCGGGGATGTGTGGTTTTTTTTTTTTTTATATAAACAGTTATAACCAGGTTGTGTGACTGTATAACGTATAAAGCATGCTGGTCATCGCAATCCGGAGCTATTGGGTTATCAGATGATTCCTTTCACTGTAATGAGACGGGAATCTCTCCATGAAAGACCGCGATCCTGTCTCTGTATATTTGAACTGTATAGGATGTGCAGACTGGGACCTCATGTGCTCAAACACTGCAACTGCATTACATGCCTTTATTAACAGAAATGCTGATATTACACATTCCACATCATTAAACAACCAGGAGTCATTTCCCCGTGCTGGTGGGTTTACTCGGTGTTCTCAGGTTTCCTCACACCACCAAAAACCTGCTGGTATGTGGATCAGCTACACTAAATAGGCATGAGTGTGTGTGTAGTGCTCTGCGACAGACTGGTTTCCCATGCCGGGTGTATTCCCGCCTCGCACTCGGACCAGGATAGTGCAGTTACTGAAGATGAATGAATGAATTAAAAATCAGGAATTCCAGGTTTCATGATTAGTGATAAGGAGACCATGCATCCGCGTGCTCTAAAAGGTAAAGAGGAAGATCAGCGGTCTATCAGGAAGAGGATCATAAAAAACAAAAAAAACCACCTCAGCTCATTCCAGTCTGTTAAAACAGCAGCGCATTCGCACCTTCTTGTGCTGAAGTAGATTCACAAGCTCCGAAACCCCACTCAGGTTTTTCCACATTCTCCAACTCAATGGAATCCCTGACCCCGATCGCTAGCTTCACATACAAACCCCCACCCAGTCGTGTCCAATGTCCTTGGACACAAGTGTCCTTGAGAAAAGTCTTGCATGTTGCGTCACACACACACACACACACACACACACACACACATTTCTTCATTATCAGTCCATGTACACTTCATTCATTCATTCATTCTTTCATTTTTGTTTTGAAATTGGCAGGGAT
The DNA here is from genome assembly GCA_024331685.1 of Stegophilus panzeri. NCBI lineage: Eukaryota > Metazoa > Chordata > Actinopteri > Siluriformes > Trichomycteridae > Stegophilus > Stegophilus panzeri. The sequence continues at coordinate 8,229,539 of JANDJT010000092.1, read as the reverse complement.
GAGTTTTTTTTAAATAAATAAATAAATAAATAAATAAATAAAATAAAATAAAATTTTTGGCTTTAAAACAATAAATAAATGTTACAGAACGCTCATGTGTTTATCAATTTCTTGCTTTTCATCACTGCAGCTGCTTTGTACAAAAAAAAAAAAAAACAAATTAAAAAAATGGCAAGAGGGCACAGGAAATTAAAAGAATGAATTTCCTATTTTAGCATGTGGTAACAACAACAACAAATCAAATCATTGAGAGATCTGTAGATTGTATTTATTATTGTTTAGTATTGCTAAGATTTATGAGGTATAGTTTGTCCTGTCCCATCTGAACATAAGACACTAATATATTTAATGTACTTGGATGCTAATTAAGGTGTCCATTTCAATATTACACACACACACACACACACACACACACACACACACACACACACACACACACTGTTGTTTACAGGTTTGCCTTCAGCCCTATTCGGACGGGATTAGTTTTCAGGACATAAGGCTGTAAAGTAATTGTTACTACGCACATCTGTGATATTTATCGTCAACCCGCACAGGATAAGCGATTTCTGTACGAATTGCCGAGATGGGCGTGTCTTCGTCGTTTACGTGCTGACGACACATCGCGGCGGTCCCGTGCGTCACACACAACATGGTGCTGCACCTCAGTGTTTGATAATACAACATCACGGCACCGACGAAGAGGAAGAAAAAAACCCAACTGGACGAGAGCAGACGCTGTGTTTAGTTTCAGTTTGGAGAGAACGACGTTATCGAACGCTGCTTGAACAAATGCTACATAAAATCCTTCTGATTTGGAGGAGATTTTTCAGGAAGTTTGCGATAAATGTCCCTCTCTCAAAGTGCCGTTTGGGAACTGGACTAAATGCAGAGAACGAATGGACTACCTAATAAAAAAAAATCAAAAATTAATAATAAAAAAAAAAAAATGTAATAAAATACAGAGAGGGCATTCGCACAGGATTAGTTTATTTAAGTTATTTTTACAGGCGGTTTTATAGACGCTAAAAATCTTCGCCGGCTCGGGAACGTGCAGTCAGGAAAAATAACCGACATGACCAGTTCGCACGGGATTAAAATCCCAGAGAAGCTCTGGTAATTATTACTGTATATTTACCCCCCCCCGCCCCATATAAAACTAGCCCGTCCGAATAGCCCTTTTTACTGCGTTATACAAGATTAAACTTTTTTTTTTTTAATTTACCAATTTATGGTTAGATAAAAGTTACAAAGAACTGCACTGAAGAGGAGGACATTTGTGGTTAAACAGCTCCAACATGTGGCTGTATTTACATCTGCAGTAGTGTCAGAGTAACTCAGAGAGAGAGAGAGAGAGAGAGGCACCCAGCTGAGCGCTGGCTCCAAGCCCAGTTAGGCCTCCTACCCTGGCTGGAGTCACTCACACACACACACACACACACACCCCTTTCTACTACCTAGGCTTTCTGCCATCCGGGCCGGACCCCCAGCTAACACACCACGCTATACAGTCCACTTCCTGGCCGACCTAAAACAACCCCGATGATGTCTGCCTCCCCACCACCCGCTGACAGCGCCCTGTGTGTGTAATGAGAAGGAGTGTGTGTGGTGCCAGACGCTGGGACAGGAACCAGACAGGAAGTGTAGGAGGATGTCGGCAGGTGAGACGAAGGGAAAAGGGATGAAGGTTTGAACAGAGGAGAGCGGTTGAGGCAGACAGCTTCCGTGTTCTCGACCTGAGGAAACGCACCCCACACACACACACACACACACACACACACACACCTCTCATACTAGTTCTTTCTGGTCCAACAAAGAGTCACACACACAATCCTTCACACTAACACACACAGAGCAAAGGAAGTCCAGAAGATCCGGGGCAGATCGTGATCATGATTAATTGCGTAGAAATACTACTCCATAATTCATCTGCAGATTTCTGAATTTTCTTCCTACACGTGACTTCAATCAGCGAAATTACATTCACGTGTGGTAGTAAAAAAAAATAATAATAAAAATTACGTGATGATGTAACAAAAAAAAAAAATTCCTATCAATTATTAAATACCATTATGATTTACTGATAAACCGTGAAGGCACTGATGCATAAACATTTGTGACGGCATTAATCCGATACCAGAACAAAATGCTGGATCAGATATCAGGGCAAAAACACATCAGATCCTGTCACAAAACGGGGAAAAAAAATAAAACCAATTTTAGAACTGGCAATATTTCCATATAAATATACATTTTTATAGGACTGACTGTATTAAACTACACTTTATTATATGTATTATATTTACAATGTAAGTGATTGAATGTGAAAGAGTTTAACTGTGAAGTGCTTCAAGTTATTAAAAAAAAAAATTATACTGATTTTCAATATCATCTGACACTCAAGTGTTCGGTATTGGAAATACACACACAAATTATATATATATATATATATATATATATATACACACACACACACACACACACACACACACACACACATACATACATATATATATATATACACATACACACACACACCCTGATCCATTCCAGGCGATTGTGTAAACACTAGAGGGAGACATTTGTAGAACAGTGTGTGATGTTTACCTTTTTCATGTTTTGGTGTCTTTTTCGACTTGATATCAATTTGTTACAGTTGAATATTTTTTTTTGGAAACACGTTGTCTAGCATTATGTGGACTGCGTGTACTTATTTACAGTATTGCCCAGCAAATGATTCAAATAGTAGTCCTGAGGGGCGGGCCTGAGAATTTGGGGCTTTTAAAATGAGATCACGGTCCCGAACCATTTAGAGAAGTAATGCAATATTCACCACTTCACTACATTTGTTCGATGCTAACAGTGGAATATTGAATAAACATCATGAATGAAATTTTGCAAGATGATTTCTAAGTGATACACATGCAGTGCCATGGAAACACTGAAAATACAGTGCCAGCACTGCCAAAGCTCTCATACACCTTCACTACTACATACTAAAACACCATGCAAAGAAATGTTACATGAAAACAAGGGCATCAAAAAGACCAGAATAACAAAATCCATTAATACGTATAACTATTCCAATTCTCTACATCAGTGCAAGGAGGAAGCCGCTTGCTTCGACGTCTGCTACGACTGTAGGGTAACCCTACGTTCTTACCCTACGGGGTACCCTAAGGGTAACCCTTTTTACCCTACGTTCACGCTGGCTTGTAGTTTGTCTCGTGGGCGTGGTGCGAGCGCTACTGATGTCACCGGTGGGCGTGTACAATCTGTCCAGCCCCAATGACAAAGAGTCATGGGCTGAATTTATCAATCTTTAAAATGTTTATCAGTTGACGTGTAATACGTTAATAAATGTGGAGAAAAAAAAAAAAAAAAAAAAAAAAAAAAAAAAAAAAATCAGTATCAGCTATTTAGCAGCACACACTAACTATACTGGCTACAAACATTCTCCAGAGACGTCAGCGAGTTTTGCTATTTCTTTAAAGCGTTATTTTTCTCCATGATGTTTATACACATTTAATGAAAGGTTGTATATAAGAAAATAAGATCAAACCACGGTTTTACATTTTAATTCCCCCCCCATCCCCCCCCCCCAGTCAAGCAGTACATAGGAACTAAAATTGTGAGAAGACGTTGTACCATGTGCACCACACGACTGAACAATCATTTAAAGCGCACCTATTATGGTTTTGAAACGTGGTGAATTTTGTTTTAAAGCTCTCATGCAATAGATTTACGTGCATACGAGGTCAAAAAACCCTTTAACGTGCTCATAATTTAAACTGCAGCATTACATTTTTTTCCCCCAGTGTCACAAACGACTCGTTAAATGATCCGTTCTAAAGGATTCATTCTAAACTCCTCCTTTCAGAG
>JANDJT010000092.1:8214887-8225560 GCA_024331685.1 Stegophilus panzeri | reverse complement strand
ACGTAGGTTAGTACAGGAAGTAAGTCTGGAATCACTAACGACTCGTTTCAGCTGTTCAGAATCGCTTCCTTCTTTTGTGAATCAATAACTCCGTTTGTCGTGCGCTTAGAATTTTGAAACTGTGCAGACTTCTTACATTCACAAAACAGCTCTATAACACACTACATGAAAGGTAATATTTGAAAAAACACAATAGGTGCACTTTAATCCACTCGTTTGGATTTGTCGCTTTACCACAACATACCTTGCTTGTTGCATCACGCACATACAAGAAAAATGAATGATCGCCGGTCACTTTGTCGGTCACTCGTGTGAATTTATCTTTATACTTGCTGGTTACTGAAACTAACACTTTGTTCTGTGAAAACATGAGAGGTAGTCCTCGCTGCAGAACCAAAACCTAGCGGATGGAGTTAGACCTGATCCGGCTCCTCCTATAAGCATAACTCCAACCTTAACCCCCTAAGACTTTGTACAACATGCAACAACAAACACACTTCTCCACACTGCGCTGTCTCCACGCCCTGGACTGCAGGGAGAGCGTTTCTTTAAAGATGCGTCCTTGTGGCCACATTGTATCGTGCAAATGTTACCGTTCGAGCGAGCTGCAGTGTGTAGTCATGTGTTTAAAGTATAAAATATAAAAATGTTCCTTCTCTGACTTGCTGAGATACGTTCCTGTACTCACTGTATATTTGGATTAAATCCCCTCTGTAATGCGTACCTTGGTGTAGCGGGGCGAGGGGAGGGAGGTATTCTGGGATGTAGTCCCTCTTGTCTCCACGCAGGGCGTTGCGGACATCTGTGTCGAAGCTGGAGGTGGGGAACTGCAGCACGCTGCTCTTGCTGATGGGGAACTGGGGGATGGAGTGGAAGAACCCCACTGGCTCCAAGTTGTTAATGTAGTCTTCAAGCTCCGCGACGCTCACCCCCATCAGCCCAAAGGCCTGCTCAAGGTCACTCAGCCCAGGGTCTGTCCGCCCGTCTGCGGAAAGGAAAAAAACTAAAATATGAAGAATATGTGGATGCATGCATGCATGAAGAACCTACAGAGATACCTGAAGATCTGACAGAGATACCTGAACAACCTAAAGCGATACCTGAAGATCCTACAGCAATAACTGAGGAATTACACTGATGCCTGAAGAACCTACAGTGAGATGCCTGAAGAATCTACAGTGAGATGCCTGAAGAACCTACAATGAGATACCTGAAGAATCTACAGTGAGATACCTGAAGAAAATACAGCGAGATTCCTGAAGAAAATACAGCGAGATTCCCAAAGAACCTACAGCGAGATACCCAAAGAACCTACAGCGAGATTCCTGAAGAACCTACAGCTAGATTCCCGAAGAATCCTGAAGAATCTACAGTGAGATACCTGAAGAATCTACAGTGAGATGCCTGAAGAACCTACAGTGAGATACCTGAAGAACCTACAGTGAGATACCTGAAGAATCTACAGTGAGATACCTGAAGAATCTACAGTGAGATGCCTGAAGAAAATACAGCGAGATTCCCAAAGAACCTACAGCGAGATACCCAAAGAACCTACAGCGAGATTCCCGAAGAACCTACAGCTAGATTCCCGAAGAATCCTGAAGAATCTACAGTGAGATGCCTGAAGAATCTACAGTGAGATGCCTGAAGAACCTACAATGAGATACCTGAAGAACCTACAATGAGATACCTGAAGAACCTACAGTGAGATACCTGAAGAATCTACAGCGAGATTCCCAAAGAACCTACAGCGAGATTCCCGAAGAACCTACAGCTAGATTCCCGAAGAATCCTGAAGAATCTACAGTGAGATGCCTGAAGAATCTACAGTGAGATGCCTGAAGAACCTACAATGAGATACCTGAAGAACCTACAGTGAGATACCTGAAGAACCTACAGCGAGATTCCCGAAGAACCTACAACAATGCCTTAAATTTTTTTTGTAATGTCTAGACAAACTGAAGAACCTACAGTGATGTCAGAGGAAACAACAGCAATGACAGGAGAACCTACAGCGACACCTGAAGAACTATAGTGATGACGAGTAGCTACAGCAATACTGGGGGAACCTACAGCGATGCCTGGAGAGCCTACAGCAAAATCCCTTTAAAAATCATCATCACCGAGGTGTGTGTTCTCCTTAAAAATCATGGAGGTGTGTTTTCCTTAAAGATCATTATCAAGGAGGTGTGTTCTCTCCTTAAAGATCATCGTAGAGGTGTGTTCTCCTTAAAAACCCCTTGCTGTAAAGTGAATGTGATGGGATGCCACTATAATGAGAGCTGTACAGAATGTACTGGGAATACAGAGGGTGAAATAATGAAAACCCCTGTATGTGACCTGTTTATACACAAGTTCATCACTGAACATGACAGCTTGTTAGCATCTGGAGAATGATTCGAACAGTCGTTTTGATTTCTAACGACACTAAAGCATCCAGTACTGTCTCGCGTCCAGACTGTTCAGAGGAACACTGCACCATAACTTTCTCACCTAAAACCGTTAAGTGTTGACGGTTAGCTTCTAGCTATCCTGCCATGCTAACTTACGCTAGCTAACGTTAGCTTGCTATAGCACTCCAGGTTATGCTAAAGATGTAAACACGCACCCCGGACATGGGTTTATGCGTGTATGTGCGTGAATGAGTGTGTGGACTCTCCGAGAAATAGAAATAAGAAGAAGGTAGAGACTCTCACACAGCTCGGAGTAGCGGTGGCAGCCTCGGGCTAGCTGCTGCAGGTAGCGCTCCAGCACGTCGGAGAGCAGCTCGCAGGCGGAGAGCTGCACCGCGTCCCAGCCCAGCGCCTGGCACAGCTGCGCCACCGCCACCCGCATCAGCGAGCGCGCATAGCTCTCACACATCTCCCCGCCGGCCACAAGCCTTCAAAGCCACGAAACCGCACTATTTTGCTTCGTTTCTGTCGCATTTACACGGATAACAACAGCGGCACATCTTCCATAGTAGGCGCCATCTTTAGTTCCAGGAGTGACGAGCTGCGGAGCAATCGATTGGGCATGCGCAAACGAGCCGCGTCCGATCGATGATCTTTACGTTGTTTAGGCATCCTGAATGCGAGGTTTCACACATCCATAAACACCGTATTCCCACGTGTGAAACGTGTGTAAAATGTCTTCTCGTTTGCGTTTAGGTTAATCACAAGGACGTCGCTTTCACAGCAGGCGACATGGTTGAGTTCCTAAAATGAAGATCACAGAGCAATCGATGAGGCTTTCAGGACGCTTCCTAGCTTGCTTTCCCCACCCTTATACATCTCTAATTCGTACCAGATTTCACATTATGACATTTCTTTGAAACAGTTAAATCCAGAAAGCCATGCTTACGGTGTTTTCTCAGTTAGGTTAATCACAACGGCAGCACTTCTTCCATCGCCATTTTAGCAGCCTGAATGCAGAGCGCAGATAAATCGATGAAGTATGGAGGCGAGGCGCAGCGCTTTTGTTTACATCCTTATTTCGGACACAGAGCTGTTGGTAGTCTGGTTAATTCCGTTAGTGTACGCTGTTTGGATGAGTCAAGTCCGCAAAAAAAAAAAAATAAATCCGTGCAATATTTTATTCGTTATTTGAAAGAAGAGTTGGCGGAGTTTTTTTTTTCCATTCCGTGGTGGGCGCCATTTTTAGTCCCCCTACCCAAGACTGCGCATGCGCAGATTCTTATCTATACCCAGAGAATACGTCTCGTATTTTACTTTTTCATCTAAACCGCCACATTCCCAGTATCCCCTATCCTCCACACACGTGTTTTCTCTGCTTTAAGACACTCACTTCAACTCAAAAAGACTTGTTAATTAGTTGATTACTTGAATCACATGTGCTAGAGTAAGAGAAAACACTTAAATGTCCAGGACTAGGCCCTGGATTGGGATCTAAGCAAACATCATCTGGTCAAGCATCATACTTTCTCTGTTTTATCCGTTAAGCAGCATCAGATTTGATTTTGCAATCGTGCTTTAAACTGCCACTAAACTAAATCATGCATCTAAGGAAATTTAAAACCTCCTGAACACACAGTCTCACCTTTTCACATGAAGCAATGGATAAATTGAACCCGGATCAAGGACCTCACCCCGCAAGGATCCAGTAGCAAATAATTAAATAATGAATATGTTATCTGGGCCAAACTAAACTTTCCCCTTGTGTAGTGATATCAGACAGGCTAATCATCGACCCCAGACTTCCCCTGGACTTATTAAACTGCAGTCACGTAACACCACTGAAGGCGATCCTGTGACACCCGACTCTAAATGTTTATTAAAAGGGAGAAGGGTTCATGTTGCAAAGGGATAATGAAGAGGCCAAAGTTGTTTTGATCTCCAATTATTAAAAGTAACAATGCAAGCCTCATGAAGTCAACTGGGTTCAGCAGTAATCAGTTAAGGGTAATTTTATACTGCTTCAATAAAACAGAGTGCGCCAGTGGGAGTTTACTGATGGGATTAATCAGGTGTGCCATTTTAAATCTAGTCCTTATTTCAAGAGTTTCTCTGTATTGTTGACCTTTTGGATACCTACGGGCGTAAACCCCCCCACACTAGTGGTAAAAGCTTTTGATAATGAAACGAGATGGACCTGCAATCAACAGTGCCAAATATAAAACGTACAAAAATTCTTTCCATTAATGAGCCACGGCTGATCCACGAACAGTATTGGGTTGTGGTGAAGCTTTTAAAATTCCTGTCTGAGCTTTAACTTTGAATAAAATTGTAACAAGATCAAAGAATCAAATAGGAGACAGATTCAAAATGGATGGACATGTCAATGTAAGAGGTTTATTTACTTATATATTTTACAAACAGAAGGACAAATACTCTAATTTGATACCAGATGACTGAAAAACAAACATTTTCTGCCAGGAGCACAATGACCTGCCTGCATGGTTCCTCTTTATCTGTGGAAGAAAGAAAGAGAAAATATATTTAACAAACGGAATCATTGTGAAACAGCAGTGCTTGCGTAGCACTCAGGGTTGTCTCAATGGAACTATTTATTTTAAGAAGGAGCAGGCTCAAGGTTAAGATATGTTTAAAATATGAGTTAAAAATAAGAATACTATTAATGCTTGAATATAAGTATAAAACCATCTCTCCCATTAACCAATGAGCATCTACTTCGTTAAATAAAGCTGAGGTTATTAATCTATGTGAACAACACGTAGCTAACAACTGGAACAGATTACTAACCAATTAGACATTTTGTTTTCCCATTTCAATATTTGAAATGCTCAGAAAGCTCTACTACTACAGTTTCTTTATGAAAACATTGAGCCTGCTACACACAAAAAAAAAACTGCTAAACTCCCAAACTTGTTAAATTACGGGGTGTAGTGGGGGGGATCTATTAACACTTGGGGTGTGTTTAAGTAGCACAAGGCTAATACAGGCTTACTAGTCTTCAAATAATACATTTATATTTATTTAATTGGTAGATGTTCAATCAAAACTTAGCAATATGTTTATCTCAAGATTTTTTTTGGTGGGAAAACAAACCTGAACATCGCAACAGAATGAAAGATTTTGAGCAAGATACAGGAAAACGTTTACATCCACACTTTACTAAAGAGGTTCCGTGTGACGCCCCCTGCTTCAACAAGATAATCTTGCATATGTGCTAAACTATATGAAAGATGCCTGTGGTTGGTGGTCTACCATGTCATTCTTTCTGTTTGTGAAAGCAGGCGCTTCTTAAGATGCATTTTGTTACAAAATGTCTAGCAAATCTAAAGGTCTGGCTTGTAAGAAAAAGAAGAAGCGCAGTCCTGAGATCAAACTAGTGCAGAATCACCGAGATACCACTTTACTCATAACTTAAAACATATAAATGTGTAGACCACAGAATGCGTGCTATTCAAACACACCCACTGTGCTACAGTTTATTTCTGCTTCACTACGGTTTACCTCCATCATGCCTCAATCCCTGAGAGAGTGGAAGTTATACAAGGTGTGAGAGAGTTAGTAGAAGGGAAAACAAAACAAAAAACAACAAGTGAAAATGAACGTGATTAGTATAAATGAGTTAAAATGACAAAAGAAGATTAAATGAAGTTAAAACAAGACAACAATGAGATCTTAATTAAACAGATACAAAACTGATGAGGTGAGAAGGACGGGGGGGGTCAAACTCAAAGGACAAATGACATTACTGACCTCATAATTCTGCACGAACGAATGGATTTAATTTGCGGGTAAGAAGTTATTTATTTTTTTTTAGATTTTTAGTTACGTGTGGAAAAATTTGATGCCTTTTCAGCATCAGTATCTTAAAACCGTTGCAGGTCGAATTCCACCAACCGAGCTGCTATTTTAAGCCCCTTACACACACACACACACACACACACTCATTTGCAGAGGAAATTAGCAGTATTTTAATCAGGAAGGGTTACGACTGGCACGGCTTTCAGAGGACTCGTGTGAACAGAAGACAATTTGTTGAGAACTCTTCATCCCATGACTCTAGGGCTACATCCACATTAATCCGAATAGATCTGAAACCTGCATTTTCGTTGTAACAAACCCCCTCAGTCTACACTGGCGTTTTCAAACATTTCCCAAAAATTGCTCGTCCCAGACTGAGACATCAGAAAACGCTTACGTCCCCATACTGCACATGCGTAAAACCGTATGAAGCTTTGACTTGCATCATGTCGATCAGGCAATTATTTGCATGTTTATTTGTCACATTGTGTCCCCTTTGAGAAAGAAAAAAAAAAAAAAAAAAGGCAATCTGAAGGTCTCTACCAACACTACCAAACTGGATAGCACGCACGACACCTGCAATACGACATCGTCCACCATCTTGTTCGTTTTGAGTTGAATGCATCGTATGACTAAAAACGTGTCATTGTTTCCGAATATCTCCATTTTCTCGGTCCACACTGCAATGCAAACAACGGCGTTTTCAAATTTATCAACCTGGGAGCGCGTTTTCGAAAAAGCTCAGTTTTCGCTGGAAAAAACACAGCGTGAACGGAAGACCAAAACCTAGAGAAAAAGAGGCGTTTTCAAATTTATCCAGATTAACATGGACGTAGCCTAGCTTATAATCGTTGGTGTTTCTTAAACACCGTTGTAAATAAAAACCAAATATGATATACGATTTACCTACACACTGAAAACGTCAGATGATAACGCACAGTAAAACCCACCCGTTGTAGCATGTACAGCAGCTGATCACGTGATACCGTCGAGCTGCTCGCATCAACAGTACGTTAGTTCTAGCAATTGTTTCGGATTTACGCCGCGTTTTCCTAGTCCGCGATTCAAAATGAGGCAGTTACAGGCGGTCATGACGGCATGTGATTTTGGAGAGAATGTAGGGATAAACATTAGCAAGGTTTGCTCGATTTGTTTTTTCAGCTGTGCGCCAAGCAACAGAACACAGCAAGGCACAAGTCCTGTGTAACCACTACTCAATAATAAGCAGCGCAGCCATATTTAAACCAATCAAAGAGACTACGGCCAAGCCTACTTGTTTTCTATTGGCTCGCAAGACCGAGGCTTTTGAATTCATATTTCAAAGCCATAGCAAGGATTGTATAAGCAAACTACACTTGCTGAGGCTACACCAGGACTTCAGTGAGTGATCACCAGGGAGAACACAGAGCATATAAAGAATAAAAGATGCAGCTGTTGGGGTTTTGTTATACATCACAGGCTGTGTAACAGGACCTTCATGGCAGGTGTGCACCTCAGTAAAATACCCTAAGATTGAATGTTACCGTATTACTCTACTCGGACTGGTATGACTGGTAACGGTTGGCCAATAATGTCCCAGGTTTTGAGTCAGATATTAAATATACAGATTAAGGAACTCGGTGCTGATTAAATTAAACTAAGTTTTGGAGAGAAAATTTTTTTTATTATTTGCCGAAAGTAAAATTGTGAAAACGCCACCCTGGTCTCATGTATGGAATAAGGTGAGTGCAGAAAGATGAGGAGGGATCACTGAGAGGGAACATGCAGATGGAGAGAGAGAGAGAGAGAAAGTGAGTATACACAGGTAAAGAGATCTTACAGAGCAGCAGCTCCGGAGATGATTTCGATCAGCTCTCTGGTGATCACAGCCTGGCGGGTGCGGTTGAAGGTCAGGGTCAGCTTGTCAATCATCTCAGCTATAGGAGTGAAATACAAGAAAATTATATAATTATACTCATGTTCACAGAAGACCTAATTCCTACTGAGCCGCTGCTTAAGGAAAGGTCTAGGGCAGAGAGGAGGAGGAGGGTGAGTGTTTCACTCACAGGCGTTCTTGCTGGCGTTGTCCATAGCGGTCATCCTAGCACTCTGCTCACTGGTGGTGGACTCTTTCAGTCCGTAATAAATTATGTTAACCAGGGCAAATTCCTGGTAGTTCCTCAGCACATCAGCATCAATGTCATCATAGATACCCATGTTCTCTGCATGAAAAAGAATAGCAAGTGAATTAGTGTTGATGTTTCAAGTCATATACATGTTCTCATATTCATATATATTATATATATATATATATATATATATATATATAAACAATGTGTATAATAAGTTGCCAGTTTTTGCATATTATAGCTTGAAAATGTTATGTAAATAACAAGATGTAGCCATGAAGCAATGAAAGACCCTATCTTTGAGGCCTGCCTACCTGAGCTTGCAATTGTGTCCACGGAAAACAGGGGCTTCTCATCAGTCTTGTAGGAAATGACAGACCTGCAAAAAAAAAAAAAAAAAAAAAAAAAAAGACAACAAGTCGCTTTATTTTGGTTGAGGGAACTACCCAAACTGCATTCTGTGCACTAAATAGGGTGCCTACATAGTATGTTAGTCTCTGTAATAAGTAATACTAGAAAGTTGGGGCGGATCTTCAGATCTACTGTCTACTGATCACTACTGTCAGGTGCAATAACATGCGGTTTATCTGAGCTGGTGTACAAGATGTGTGTGTGGGTCTGATTATGGACACCTTGGCGCTACGCAGGACACTCACTTGAATCGGTTGTAGACGATGGAGCCCTGGTCGAACTCGTAGCCCGAGTTCAGCAGCTCTGTGGCGATGAGGGAGGCGTCGTTGAACGTCGGGGGCTTGCGGCCCACTTCCTTACAGTTCAGGAGAATGTGTTGTCCATGGGTCCTGACAGTTAGACAGAATTCAGAGGAATTCCCGAGAGATTCACGGAAATCTACTACATCGTATTGTACGGACAATTGTAAGTGGTGGCTGGTTTTTTTTGTGCATTAAATTATTTGGGAATTCATAACCAGACAGTTTGAACATAGCTTATAAGTCGACAACCTTGTCGTTATTATAAAAAAAAAAAATAAATAAATAAATAATAATAATTTAAAAAAAAAAAACAACCCACCACTTGTTAATTTAACATGCATGTACGAGAGAAATAAAGCATACTTGTAGAGCAGGCCTCGAAGTTTGTCTCCGATATTAACCACCATGACCTCTTTTCCAGCACCAGTGAGTTTGGCTATTTCACTCTTCATGGCTTTGGCCACGCTGGAGTGGATGGCGCCACACAACCCACGATCAGAGGACACACCGATTATCAGGTGCTTGTTCTTATCCTCTGGAGCCTCGATCTCGGCCTTCTCGTACAGCGCTGAAACAACACGGACGCGTTAAAATCATGAAACGTCTTTGTCAAACAGCAATCTGACATTATACTAAAATAGCGGGGACACAGACCTGTTACTCATTCACTATACACTTTCTTGCTGTGTACTTGCGACCTAGTTTACTTCATGACAACCGATATTTCTAAATGACGTAAGCGTAGAGCCTAAGAATGCAAAGAACGAACAGGCGTTCTCGTGAAGACCGCACTACTGCCAGGCTACCACCAAAGAACGATCTTGGAAGGACAGGACGACACCGAACGCGTCTTTGCGAGAACGGAGATGTGCTCTGCTTCCCGTTGCGCCATTTTGATTTGTTTCGATTGCAGTTGTTGAATAGATGTTTAAAACTACAGGTTTGGGTCAGGCTTCCGGCGTCCGCTGTTGTTTTGCCGCAAAGACTTCTGGGACATCGAGCGTGTTCGGCACGCTCAGCTCGGCATCCGACGCACCCTCGATCTCGAGAACGCATCCAAGTAATTTCGCGTTCCCGAGTACTGGAATTGAACGATGACACAGAACGAGTTCACAAGGACACGTCTTGAGAAACGGCCTAGATCACATTACCCTTTTCTAATAAGATATATTCCTTCATCATCCAACTTTTTGAAAATGATGGCTGGATAATAAATCCCTTTTCTCACTGTGAAGCCTAAACTTACAGAGAGCTCCGGTGCCGTAAACACGAGCCAGCTTCAAGGACCTCTCCGCTCTGGAGTACTTGGCGGCGGCCACCATCTTCATGGATTTGGTGATCTTCTGGATGTTCTTGACGGACTTCAACCGCAGGGTGACTGAGGAGCAAAACATCCATACGGTCACTTGCAAAGCCAGTAAATTACTACATGGCAAATATAACTGTCAAATATTTATATAGGCAATATTTATACAAATATTACTTACTGTCCTTCAAGGTAGCCATGTTCCTGACCTGCCCACTGTAATGCAAATCAGATTATTATCCAGCAGTCATGATGAAATGAAAGCTCCATACTTCTGCATGCATGCATGCATACATATATATATATATATATATATATATATATATATATATAT
>JANDJT010000092.1:8202253-8212700 GCA_024331685.1 Stegophilus panzeri | reverse complement strand
AAAACGTAGAGGTCGACCCATAGTGGATTTGACCGATAACGATAACTAAACAGGGCGGTACCTACCTGCCGATAACCGATAGCTTTTAAAATTGATACTGAATGAAAACATAACACTCAAAGTAAAATAGTCCTGAACTTTATTACAAAAATAAACAGAATCGGCTGTGCCATGAAAATGTACGTTATACATTAATATGTATATTAACTGTTCATAAATATGAAAGAAAATAAAAGATTTACATCCAAACTGAACCAAAAAGTATCACTCCAAATAACAATAAAAATAGAGACATCCAAAATTAATAAAAAAAAAAAAAAAAAAACGACACTACTTCAAATAACACAACCAAATTGGTCAGTGATGGTTATTTCGTCTCTAGAGGCCGCTGTTGCACTATAATGACAGCTGAGTTCCTGCTTCTCAGCCGTTCCAGATCTAAGCTGTGCCACTCTGTTAAATAAACAGAGCAAAGATAAGTTTAAAAAATAGACCCTCATTTCACTACCAAATCATGCTCAAGGTGCTCAGTCACTCAACAACCAGATCTCCAGTTCGTTCAAGTCACAGCTATGGACCTTTTTGTGTTTAATGTAAAATATGTGTCTTTTTGTAATGTTAAACGCTTCATGATTGGACTATTTATGCTCTACTGACCCCATGTGTACCCACTGTTTCCCATTACCCCCCCATCCCTTCCTGCTTCTTTATTCCTATTGTACTTTATTTATGTCCTGTCAGCACTGTGTTTGTCATGCATGTACTGTATGTTGCACCTTGGGTCCAGGAGAAAGGTTATTTCAGCTCATTGTGTAGCACACACTGAATATGATTTAGATGATGAATCAAGAGCTACTCGAATTGACTTGAGATCTACTATTGAGATGGAAATGCAGAGGTTCTCTACTTCCTTTTCTCCAAAAGTTCGAAACACCAGGAATGGTCAGGTGACGAGAGTAAAAGCAAAGACATCAGACATTTGGTTAAGCATCTTCTTTTAGAGGATATACAGTTAGTTCCTGTGCCTCCTCATTGTTTTATGTTGATGTTTGTCAGTTTATTGTGATATCGCATGAAACGAACAGTACTTCTAGCTGTGCCTGTAAGAACATTAGGTTATGTTGGTGCCAGTTTTCAGGACGTACCAAATATTTGGTATTGGAAAAGTAGCCAGTGGAAAGAGCACCATTCTGTGGTTTCTTGCTCAGTTGGTGTTAATTCATTGAGGGTTGTGATCTTTAAACCTCAGACTCATATTAATTGTATTTCTCTGTGTTTCTTCTTTACAGTGAGTTCAAGAATGACTTTTTGGAGCTGTTAAGAAGACGTTTTGGTTCGATGATCACTTGAAATTCATCCCAAATTTTCTAGTCTGACTTTCATTTCACAGCATTAGTCCATTATGTAATCCTCATATCTATGTTTTTTTTCTTTCTTGAAGGAACAAAACGAGTTCACAATAACATCATCTATAACGAGTACATCAGTCATCGGGAGCATGTTCACATGAACTCCACTCAGTGGGAGACGCTCACAGATTTCACTAAATGGCTGGGGAGAGAAGGTAAACACTGAACTGCGGTTAAAAATCCCCCCCCCCCCACCCCCCCAAAAAAATAATAATAATTCTCTGATTTATTATAAGACTAGTTTCATTTAAGTTTTGTTTCATTTGTGCATTTCTGTGCATAGGTTTTTGTAAAGTGGACGAGACACCCAAAGGCTGGTACGTTCAGTACATCGATCGTGATCCGGAGACAATCCGCAGACAGGAAGAGCTGGAGAAGAAGAAGAAGCAGGATCTGGACGACGAAGAGCGCAGTGCAAAGTTTATCGAAGAACAAGTGCGACGAGGCCGAGAGGGCAAGGAGCCGGAGGTGTGTGTATACGAGAGAGCGCGAGAGATGCTCTGAGATGTTATGTTTACCGTTCGTCGTTTTAACTCGCGTTGTTGTGTTGTATTTGCAGGAGGAGCCTGTGTTCACTGAACTGAAGAGGGAGAACGAGGAAGAGAAAGTTGCCTTCAACTTGGCTGGTAGCTCCTCCTCCTCTGTAGGCCCAGCTAAAGCAAGGTTGCATTCAGTCACAGGAGCATTACTCCGCTTAAAACATTTATGCACAGATGTGTGTTTTTAAGATGTTTTATATGTCCACGTTGCTGAGTTTTTATTACTTTTTTTTCCTCACAGCACATCTCTGGGTTCGAACGCCCTGAAAACGGCAGCGTCTGGTAAAAGAAAAGACGCATCTCACAGCGCCGACTCCAAGGAGAAGAGGAAGAAATCTGCACTCGACGAGATCATAGAGGTAGCTGTTCTTTTCCCGATCGATATTTGATTTATTTTATCCTATGAGGATTTATATGAGGTGCCTACTTTTTTCATTGCTTTTCAACACGTTAATATTTATTGATGACCTTTATCCGAATCAGGAATTCATCTTGGAGTCGACAACAGAGAACGCAATTCACGAAATATAATACTATAATTTACCTGCCTGTCGATCCCTGTATAGATGAAGCCAAATCCTCTGTCATTTATTTTCTCATTACAAGCGTACCGTGGTGACAAATGGCCATCTCGTCACTTGGAGGTGTTGTAGGGTTGTTTCTGATGCGTGAGATCTGAACAAGACACGCTTCCAGTCTAGAGCTGCTTTTATCCACTTTATTTATCACAAAGCTCGTAGATGTCTTTTTAAACTCACAGTTCCAATGCACAAACACATAGTAATCCCACCAGCTTGTTTCCACCTGCACATGTCCTGACACGGTCAAAAATTGTGCTTGCCTCCATTACACCTGCCCTTCTCTTACTCTCTGGCTACCTGTATACTAATTAGATTCACACTCCACCCAGTGTTAAACAATGAAATTAAAACAGACATTGAATACAACATAATGGCTCTTACACATACTATTTTGCATCAGATGAAATCATCTCTGATCAAAACAGCTCTACTGTTTTTGTATCAACGTGCTGCCTGCTTTACATAGCCTCAGAAGGAGATCCACGCACCCCTAATCTAGAGTAGAGGTCGACCGATTGATCGCACAGATAACTGATTGCTGGAACTATCGGTTTATCGGCAAAAATCCACACCGATAGCGTTTCTCCGTTGCGGGAGCGGCTGAGAAGAGTGCACTGTCACTATACAGTACGAGAGCGGCCTCTAGAGGAGAAATAATAACCATCACTGACACATTTTGTTGTGTTATTTGAAGTGTTTTTATTTATTTTATTTATTTATTTAATTCATCTTGGATTTCTTTTTTAATTTGTTATCTGGAGTGTTACGTTTTGGTTCAGTTTGGATGTATATATTTTATTTAAATTAATCTTTATTAATAGTTAATATATTAATATTTATATATTTATTTATTTTTTTAAAAGTACTGTACATTTTCATGGTGCAGACACTACTGTTTATTTTTGTAATAAAGTTCAGGAAATTTTTACTTTGAGCGTTATGTTTTCATTTGTATAACTTTTTATTTTTTTTTTAAACTATGGGTTGATTAATCGGTTATCGGCAGGTAGGTTCCGCCCTACTTGGTTATCGGTATCAGTAAAATCCACTACCAGTCGACCTCCTAATGTAGAGTTTGTGTTCTTCTGATAATTATAGATGGAGGAGAAGAAGAAGAAATCCGTGAGGTCAGACAATTGGATTCAGCCAGACATAGTGGTCAAGGTCATCACCAAGAGGCTGGGAGACAAGTATCATAAGAAGAAAGCGGTCATTCGGGTCAGTCGGCACTGTGAGCATTCCATATCTAAGGGATTTTAAACAGATTTTGGTGATAAATGTGCGTGTGTGTGTGTGTGTGTGTGTTTATAGGAGGTGCAGGACAAATACACAGCTATAGTAAAGCTGATCGACTCGGGGGACAAACTCAAACTGGACCAAAGCCACCTGGAGACAGTGATCCCAGCACCGGGTAACATTGCACCCTTCAACAGCTACATCCAAATGTCTTAGGCTGCTCTCAAGAACTGTTTTCATTTCATAACTTCAGAAAAGGATAGAAGAAAATGTTGCTCAGTCAGAATAGCCTATATTTGCGTATGGTTTTGTCAGTAAGAACACGTTTTTTTTGTTTGTTTGTTTGTTTTGGTTTTTTTTTGTTTTGTTTTGGGTTTTTTTGCATGTCTGCTAGCAACACTGATTCTCAATTATGAGAGCAAAATTAAACCATTACATTTTTTTTATTTCAGTTAGACATGACGCAAAGATTTTGAATATGCTGTGTGAACTGTCGCTTGGTTTGAAAGTGTAGTCCATTGTAATTCACTCTTGTACGTTACATACACCGTTCAGCCATAACATTAAAACCACTGAGAGGTGACGTGAAGAACATTGATTATCTCCTTACAGTGGTATGTGTCAAGGGGTTGGATATATTAGGCAGAAAGTAAGAAGTTAGTTCTCAAAGTTGATGTGTTGGAAGCAGGAAAAATGGGTAAACGTAAGGATCTGAGTAACTTTGACGAGGGCCAAACTGTCAGACGACTGCCAGACGACTGGGTCAGAGCATCTCCAAAACACCTCCAACGGGCAGGTGAGCATCAGATCTGGACCACGGAGCAATGGAAGAAGGTGACCTGGTCTGATGAATAACGTTTTCTTTTACATCATGTGGACGGCCGGGTACGTGTGCGTCACTTACCCGGGGAAGAGATGGAACCAGGATGCACTATGGGAAGAAGGTGAGCCAGCGGAGGCGGTGTGATGCTCTGGGTGATGTTCTGAGGGAAACCTTGGGTCCTGGCATTCATGTGGATGTTACTTTGACATGTACCACCTACCTAAACATTGTTGTCAACCAAGTACACCCCTTCATAGCAACGGTATTCCCTAATGTCAGTGTCCTCTTTCAGCAGGATAATGTGCCCTGCCACACTGCAAAAGTTGTTCAGGAATGGTTTGAGGAAATTGAGAGAGTTCAAGGTGTTGACTTGGCCTCCAAATTCCCCAGATCTCAATCCGATCGAGTATCCGATCTATGGACTCCCCACCTCACAACTTGCAGGACTTAAAGGATCTGCTGCTAACTTATTGGTGCCAGATACCACAGCACACCTTCAGAGGTCTTGTGTAGTTCATGCCTCGATGGGCCAGAGCCGTTTTGGAGGAACCTACACAATATTAGGCAGGTGGTTTTAATGTTTTGGCTGATCAGTTTATCTATTCATAGAGCCCGTCTGTTGACTTTTTTTTTTTTCTAAAATGCCTATTTATTCAGTTCATTCAGCAACCACGGTCACGAGCAGGGGGAGGGCGTTCTCTATGATTTATCTATGATTTTATCTTGGCTTCATTTTTTTTTTTTTTTCATTAAAAATCCCTGCCATTTTACCAGGGTTGTGTAAACTTTTTATATCCACTGTGGATATAAACCAGGCCTTAAGGTTCCACACTAGCGGCTAAAAAGTTGAGTCCAAAACCAAAACACTTCCAAAGAGCCCCGTTGAGTGAGACCCTTAACACTCAGCTCAGTTCCGCGCGTGAATTTGATTCTGGCTCACTGGATGAAATGAATAAATGAAAACGGGTACAAAAGTTTTGAGACTGACTTTTGGACCTATTTAACATGTACCTCTAGTCGGTAAAGCATGATTAATTATCTGCTCTCTCTCTCTCTCTCTCTCTCTCACTCTCTCAGGTAAGCGAGTTGTGATTGTGAATGGACAGTATCGGGGCATGGAGGCCATCTTGGAAGGCATAGATGAAAAGAATTTCTCTGCTCAACTCGCAATAGACTCGGTAATGTATAAGCTTACTGGGTGTGTTAATGCAATATTGGTTTTACAAAACTTTTCCACATTTACACACCTCCTGTGAATCAAATGAAGTCAGTCAGTCAAGACATGATCCTTGTCTGAAGTTTGCTTCTTTAGTTTCGAAGCTATGAGTCTAATGTAGCTAAAGGAGTAAGGGAAGCGTAAAGCTTATATTAATATCGTGCGTGAAGGAAACTTGTGCTGAAATCATCACACACCGCTCAAAAACAAATATTACGTTGCAATTCAATATGAAAATGTTGTAAGATGTCAGAACCATAAACCTTTCCCTGCATATGTCAGTCAGGTAGAGCTGCAACTAATGATTATTTTCATAATCGATTAGTTGGTCGATTATTTTTCGATTAATCAGATTGGGGGGCATATTTGTATGTGTATGTGTGTGTGTGTATGTGAACTTAGTATTATAGCATATATTTTAGTATTTATGCATTACTTTTTATGGATGCACTGAATTCTACAGTCCTAGCAATCCCTGGTTGATTGCTAGAACCTGTCATTCCCCAGGGATTGGTTCAAATACCAGGTTCAATTACATTTTATTGTTGGTGTGACATTTAATTCAACTCTCTGAATTATCTTTGGTTTATCAATCAATGTGACACTTGATCTTGTCTACCTCTCATAGGTTTTTGCAAATTATCATTTCATTTGTAAATAAATTTAAAATAAATCCATCAATGAACGATCATCAGCTCAGCTAACCTGATATTTGTGAATGCACGCGAATAACCAAATTGGTTAATTTTAAAACATCTCATTTGAATATATTTTGATACATTTAACAAAAAAAAATGTATAAAATAATATTAACATTTTTAAAACTTTCCTACGGACCCCCTGCAATTACTCCACTGACCACTAGTGGTCCGCGGAAACACTGCACTAGACGGTAGAGTGCATAGTGTAAGTGTATAGTACGTCATTTGGAACACAACTTAAGTATTTACTCTCCAAAGCGCGTTTTCGGAACAGAAGTAACATAGTGAGTAAATGAACCACGAGCAGACCAACTAATCGATAATTCTAATCGAGATTCGTTCACAACGATTTTCATAATCGATTATTAACGATTTTATCGATTAATTGTTGCAGCTCTACAGTCAGGTGTGTCTGCCACTGAAGGCTTGGCCACTGTTTTCAATCGTTTATTGATTAAGACTCAATGGTCTGTGAGAGTCGTTTCATTTGTCAGGGTTACAAAAGCTCGCCTTTTAGTTCAGTTTCGGTTTGATAAATATGAAAATGTGATAAATGGTGCAGACAGATTAGTAGCAGTGGTTGATGGGTCTGCATTTCACTGTTGTTGCTCTCTTCTGACAAAACACTACTAACAATACAGTACTCGCATGTACTATACAATAAGCAGCTTCACCTTCTGTCAAGTAATATCTTTTAAAGTAATAATAATAATAATAATAATAATAAACAGTATTTCTTTGGTGTATAATATTAATATTGGTATATTGTGCCGAGTTCATATCATTCATATGATCAGCACATGGTGTCAGAAACCACATAAGCAAGTCATTTTGAGATTTGAGGCAAGGTGTGATGATTTAGTCATGTACATGTTCGAACCTAATGGCTGGAAGCTTCTCTTAATTAGCTACATTAACCTCGTCGCGTCAGCGTAAAACTTGAGGCGTCTCGCACCATACATGGCCTGGCTGACTGACTTCATCTGGACCAAGGGGGAAAATGTGTGAAGCTCATTTATGCCAAAATGTTGCTTTATTTTTGCACAAGATTCTATTTCTATTAAAACTTTAATCTATGTTAACATGCAGATGTAAGCTAAAAACTTTGCACTGTCATTGTATGTCACAGGGCGCTATGAAGGGGAAGAGAGTAGAGATTCCATATGAAGACTTCTCCAAGCAGGCGTGATTTTTTTTTTTTTTTTTTCCCTTTTCCCCCTTGACTCTCCATTGCAATCATTTCCCCTGCATCCTCTACTGTGTCAGAGCAATTATCAGGGACACACACACATTCCTGCAGCACTCTTTACCGAACCAATTTACTGAGCCTGTACTGAAGCCAACTGGGAAAAAAAAAAAACAGCCTTAATCAGCAAGTTTTAATTTTCTTTGATTTTTAATAGGTAATATCAGGATTGTCTGTAATTAAAGAGTTGAATTGATTGTAAGGACAGAATGTATCTGAATTGATTCACATTGAGATTTAAACAGAGGAAGACTAGATTGCATGAACAGTGTACACTGAACAATGTTAAATTATCTTTGTCAATGAATTTGATGTATGTAAAGCACCACCTGTCGTTGCTGCCAATTTTTCCATGTGTTTCTTCTATACAGTTCTCTTGTATAAGGCAATTTTAAAAAATACACTTTCTTACAGAATTTCCCCTTCTCTTGTTTTAAAATATCTGACTCCTAGCGACCCTGTTCACAGCTTTTTAGCTAACACACTTGCACACACTCAGACAGGCGGGAGGAAGCTGTCCAGGGTGGGGACGATATAGCTGGTATAATGGCCATCAATGAAGCCTTTCCCGCTGTTATGGATGAACCAGCAATACAGGTCGGAACCTTGCTTCTTATCCCAACGGTAGTCCTTTTGTTTGCCCCTGTTTAACACACACACACACACACACACACACACACGTGAGAAGGGTGCATTTAGAAGGGCATAGCATCAGTTATATTGCACTGGGGAAATGTTGTGTAATGTATACAGACCTAATGCTGAACATTTAAGGTTCCCTTAATGCATTAGTTCAAATGAACTTACAATTATATTAACTGATGTTTGGGGGGGGGTTCAGTTTTTTTTGTTTTTTTTTTAATAAACCAAATTATAAACAGAAGTGAATTGAAACCTGAAGACCAGAATACAGGAAGTTTTCAACTTTAGAAACATGCTGTAATGTCGTTTTTGCTCATTTATGTGGACTGTTTATTCAGTCATCAGTTGAAGAAATGTTAGTGCAGTTCAAATAACATGTTAACTTACTTAACGTTACATCTCGTTTATTAAGGGTACAAATTTGTTCAAGTTAATTCTACCACAACTGTTTAATTCTCCATTCTGATTGGTACAGCTTTGAGAGCAGTTTGGCTACAAGGTGTCCACTGCTTTCATATATCAAGACACTTCTAACGTAAATCTGGATATTTGGTGAGAGCAATGCCTATCGCTATGGAAATTTTTCTGGTGGATTGTCAGATTAGCTAAGTTAGCTATCCTAGCTAGCAGAAAGCCGGTCAGAGTCATGGTGGCTCACGTTAGGCTACTAGGTTGTTTTATATTTTGGGAACTAGAACCAACTGAATTCATTAGAAAATATCACAGAGAGGTTTTAACCAAAAAATAACTTTGTGAGAGGGGATTTAAAAAAAAAAATAAAAAAAAAACACACACAACAGTCCCACACACATCTCTAGTTGAGACTAGGTAAGAACTTGAGTGGTAGTGGTACGGTCAGAACCAGAATTCCCAAACGGTGCTGGTGTTTCTACCTCTGGGTTTTTCCAGAGGCAAAGAGGTAGGGTTTGTATTATTTTTTTAAAAATAAATAACCCCACCACTACCCTTTCTGTTTTAAGCCATATCCACTTCAGCTTTAAAGATACAGATACAAAGATTTGGAGTACTAAACAGATACAGATAGTGGCATTACGTTACATCCGTAGTGGTGTGTAGTGTGTACTACCTGGTGACTGTGAGCTTGTTGCCCTTCACTTCCATGGTGGCCTGTTTCTTCTCTGGCTCTGTTCCTTCATGCAGGTCATACACCTTAATGCTTGGCTCGTTTGAAAACTGCCCTGTTTTACAGAAAGTCAAATATTGGCGTATGAAAGACAACTTTTCCCTGGCACAGGCACTTTCAAAACACTATGTTCCTATGGCATTGCATCTCCTTGCTAAAAAACCTCTCCTTATATTCTTATTTTATAGTTCATATCACAAGTGTATTTGTCGGGTTCATTTTTTTTTTTTTTCCTGAGATAAATCACAAGATACATTCGACCCAATAGCCTGTTTAAATAATAATATACAGTAAATTCCATCCTTCATCATTAATGTGTCAAAGAAGAGAGACTTCTTTTTTTTTTGTATCCAAAGCCTGGTCACGTTGCAGAAAATGATTAGTATTCAAAAAATATCACCTCTGTAGTCTGCAAACATTCACAGTAGTCCACGTAATAATTGTAATATCAAAAATCTCATTTTAAAGAATATTACTCACTTTGTTTGTTTATTTGTTCATTCATTTATTCACAAGCCTCATTTAAGGCAATGCATTATATGTTGTTATACCATGGCCTCAGACAATACTTAGTGGTTGGAGCATGTCTGCTACTTTCTTATGTTGGGACACTTCTAACATATATAGTACTCTCTGCTAATATTGGCACCCTTGGTAAATATGCACAAAGAAGTCTGAAAAATTGGCTTTATTTTTTATCCTTTTGATCTTTTGTTTAAAAAATTCAAAAATACTCTACTCTCCTGGATATCAAACAATTGCAAACACAACACAGGTTTATCCAAAAAATAATAATAAATATGAGGTAACACACAGGCCAAATTCCCTGAGTTATTCATAACAATGGGTTAGACCAAGGAATATAGCTGTGATGTGCGGCAAAAGGTTGTTGAGCTTCACAAAATGGGAA
>JANDJT010000092.1:8153838-8178664 GCA_024331685.1 Stegophilus panzeri | reverse complement strand
TGACCAATCAGAGCAGAGTATGCTCTCTGAAAGGAGGAGTTTAGAATGAATCCTTTAGAACGAATCATTTAACGAGTTGTTTGTGACACTGGGGAAAAATGTAATGCTGCAGTTTAAATTATGAGCACGTTAAAGTGTTTTTTGACCTTGGATGCATGTAAATCTATTGCATGAGAGCTTTAAAACAAAATTAGGCACGATTCAAAACCATTATAGGTGCACTTTAAGCTTTAACTTTGAAAATACTGACAAAACTGATTTCCTGTATGAGAGTGAGATACCTGGGACATTATGTAACCTGATATAATTAAGTATATGTTGTTCGTACCCTTTAGGAAACCAAGCCACACGTACAGGAGCTCTCTGTGTCGACCACCATCATCTCCCGCTATGCTTTCACTGCTGTGTCCTGCACCATGTTAAACAGACACAGCGCAGCATCTCAGGCAGTTTTCATGTTTCACGTCCCAGCAGCTGCCTACATCTCCAACTTTACAATGTGAGCATTTCACAGTGCAGGGCAGCTAGAGGACGTGTGCTGAAACTATTCTCATATCTCACATCTGCTTTCTTAATTGGAATATTATTCATGAATTATCATACAGTGTATGTTTACATTCAGGTCGACTTTTATGAACAAATTGTTGCACTCAGCACTAAAAGAGATCATTCAAAACTATAAAAAGTTAAGTCATTAGTCTGGGGATCAATTGTGCCCATGCTTCCTATACCAAATTATTCCAAAATGATTATAAACAGAGAACATCCAGCACACCCATACATTTCTTAGCATGCACTGTGTGTCATTTTACTCAGTCTCATAGCTATACTCTATTTATGACAGTATACTGTATGTATTTCTTGGAAATCCAGTCAGATGTCGCTGTGGCTGAGTTCTGGAAAACAACCAGAAAATCCACTTTTGCTTTTTTTAAGTGAACCAGCTAAACGAACATTGCAGTAAATGCAATCATTTAGCTTAAAGGTATCTAAAACCTTACTAGCTAAATGTGTTTTTCTCACTATTTGATCAAGTCAATGAAACGTAAGTATAATACAGTGTGTCAAAATGTCTGTGAAGCTCCTGTACTGATACTTCATCATCGAACCAGAGAAGAGTGCTTACACAGTCTGTACAGATGACAGCCAGACAGTTAGAAAGTGTTTATTAATAATAATTAATAATGAAATAAATCATAAGAAATGTATTTAATAGAATGTTATAATGCGGGGGGGTCTGGCATGGTGGCTTAGTGGCTAGCCTTTGCATGTTCTCCCTGTGCCTCAGGGGTTTCCTCTGGGTACTCCGGTTTCCTCCCCCAGTCCAAAGACATGCGTTGTAGGCTGATTGGCTTTTCCAAATTGTCCATAGTGTGTGAATGTGTGTAGGATTGTGGATTTCCACTCCATCCAGTTCCCTGGGATAGGCTTCAGGCTCCCCTGCCACCCTGTATAGGATAAATGGTACAGAAAATAGATGGATGGATGAATGTTATAACGAGCAGTGATGAGTCAAGAGATGAGATGAGCCTCAAGTTTAAATGCAGTGAGTGACTTTTACCTTAGGTGATGAGACAGAGATGATGTGGATGATGCTGATTATCAAAGCGCTAACTCCTTTCTCACAGGAAAGTAAGATTTCTTTAGGTAGAGGAAGGCTGGATGTCTTTCAGTGGAGTTGCAATCTTCTGGTCTTTTCAGTTGTGGGGTTAACCGGATTTTAAAATACTATAACTTTACTTCTGGTTATGCAAAATGGAAAGATTCTTCACTTCAGGAAAGTTTGTAGTTTACTGAACTATGCAGCATATAGTAGAAAATAACAAAAATTTGACCACGTGAATTGTTTTCCCAGACCGCTAAACGTACGTTGCCATGCCAGGCCACATGAACTAGGCTATTTTAATGTATGACGATGATGTTGTCATGATATCATGATGTTGGACTGGACAAGAGTTTAGAAGCCACGTAGGGTTTTGATACCCATCTGACCATACCTCACTACATTTTTTAGGCCTTAATGATTGTTTAGCACTGTTTTGAGAGCATAACACAAACACTTGGTTCTACTTTGAAACTCTGTAGACTCTTGCATACCTGATACAGAATCGTACAATCAATCTAAAGGATGTTGGGATTACATCTCACAAAGCAGTCTCTGGATTTTTCTCTGGATCATTTTTGTTGTTGAATTCAGTTGAATGTCTTCATACTGTATAATTTGTTTTTCCATGACTGAATAAGCTATTTTGGACTTGTTTTATAAGAAAGGTTACTACAGGGCCTGTGACCGTTTAGATTAGCATTAATATCACAAACACACTCACAAACAATACAGGGCACTTTACTTGGTTGCAGCAAAATTGTTATCGTCATGACTACAGTGAGTTTATGGTAAGCTGATTTGTGTCACCGCAGGATTGTGGGCGGGAGAGTCTTCCCCAGCCAGATCAAGGCAAAGGAAAAGAAACTGAAAAATGACAGGAAGGTGAACAACGGCACAACAAAGAACAAGGACTCAGCAGAGCACAGGTAAGGAGATCTGTGTGTTAACCTCTATACACGTTTTAATATGATGGTTCTCTCACATATTTGTGATTATTGAAAATTATTTCAACACTTCCTAGAAGAGCTTCAGCTAGAAATAATACCAAGCAAGACAAACAGAGTGAAGACAGATAACCTGTGCAGACCTAACAGAATAATTTAAACCTTTGCAAGGCAGAATCCTTACAGTGGCTAGTGATGAAAATGAATATAGTTTCACTCCTATATGAACATATCATTGAAGAGATCCACTGAGAGACACTCACTCTAAATAGTAAAATACCAGTGGCAATGGAGTACCGTGCCGGTTGGAAAAGTACAAATAATATTTAAATAGTTTGTTGTAGTAATAGTATATTTTACCTATACATAGTAAAGTATAGTGCAATTTGTTAGATAGCTAATGCTAGCTAGGCCTAATGGGTAAAAGTCATACAGGAGTTGTGCTTATTATTATTATTATTATTATTATTATTATTAGGAATAAATCATGACCTGACATAATCTGTTATAGGAACCTGTCATAGGAAAATAATCCACAACGGGGTACTGTGATACAGCTCCTAATGAAGTAGCTAGTACCACCCCAAAGTTGACTATTACCCTATAACAGCATATTCCTATAACCTTCCTCTTATTTCACAGCGATTTGCCAACATTTAAAAGTTTTAATCTATTAACAGTGTGCTTTGTAAGTGTTTGTACGTTTGCAAGACAAGTTAGTTCCTGTGATCACTTATTAATAAGACAAATGCCTTTTGTCATGTTACTAACAAACCGGAAAGGGCCAGTGAGACATTCCACAGCAGTAAATGTAACTATAAATGGATAAAAAAATGTGACGTATTGTTCTTTAATAAATTACAATAATTAGAGTTGCTGTGAAGTTAAATGATAAAACACTGAGGTGGTAACTTTGCCCTGTTGTGTATTATTCACATGATACTTAAAAAAAACATTTCAAATGCTCGTTAGTTTTTATTTCTACAAAGAAGGACGTTTGCTCGTTCTCGCTGTGGAAGGCATAGCCGTGATAACGTGAGAATGATCTGTACTGAGTGTGGAAAGACAGAAGAAAGATACATAGAAGTTGGAGGATGCCTTTTCCGAGTCTACAATAGAAACTCTGTTTGAACATGCCAATACCAGCCCAGTTACTGAATCATCTGTTGATCTAACGTTCTATCTTTCTTTCCATTTCTCTCCATCTCGATCTCTTTTTTTTCTTAGTGAGGGTGAGATGGAGTTGTTTCGCATGCCTGTGAAAATCCCTGGGCGAAATCGTGCCATCTTTCTTCTGACATATGAGGAGCTGCTGCAGAGACGGCTGGGTTCTTACCAGCACGTGACAAGTGTTAGGCCCATGCAGCTGGTCAGCAAGCTCAGTGTGGCCGTTACCATCGTAGAGCACTCTCGCATCAAGTACCTCGAGGTTCTCCCTTTGCGCAGAAGCAAAACCTCTGGCTCCAGGAACAGCAGCAAGACAGATGGTATTTCTCTCTAAAATGGAATTCTCAGGAAGCTGGGTTTACATAAAATGAATGGGTTCGCTTCTAAAATCTGATTGTCTGAGCCACTTTGAAGCCATTGTAAAGTCAATACACACACACACACACACACACACACACACACACACACCTGTGACCACATCACAATAATTGAATTCTGTATGAATGCACCAGGTTTTAAACCTATAAAACCATTCCACTGAAACCATTGTTCTGTCCATAGAAACCCCTAATCTTTGCCCGTTATGTTGCTTAGCAACCAAAGCTTACTGTTAACAGACTACATTGCGTGGCTGAAGAATTGTTTACTGTGAAAATGATTAATAACAAATTATTTATTGAACACTGGGTTCAATACACTGGGTTCACTCGACGTTTGAGTTGTATCAGTGATTTTATAACAGGAAAGGGAATATGAGGTGTCCTGCCTAAGGACACTCTTACCCTTGTTGCTTAAATAACCGCCACATTCTGTGTGATTTTACACACGGAATTTATTCAACTCATGTTCATTGTTAAACTTGAAATATTTTTGTCCTTATTCTTCAATTTTTTCCAGAACGTATGAATAGGATGCAGACTGTCTACTTGGCAAGCCTAAAATAAGCCAAAATATTCGTATTTAAAAAAACAATACTTATTTATTCCTGTTTTCCATTATGCACCTTATTAGCTAAAACAACTATCATCATTATTTTGGTCAGAACTAAAATCACAATGATATATTCCAATTATTCAGCCCATTTAGGAAAGCTCTTAGAGAATGTTTAACTACTTTATTTTCTTTAGCTGTGCATAATAGCTCAGAGGATTTGTTACTTCATTATTTGAGGAAAGCCCAAATTGTGGTCATGATTATAATATCTCACTTTCTTCAAACCTTTTTTATTGATGACGATACATACTGCCTGTCGAATTGGAGGTAAAAAGTAATTTCTGTCTTTGTGGTAACACTCACATGTGTATGAAATAATCTTAAGAAAAGTATCTTAAGTAAATGCTGCAATGCTACAACACACACTGACCTAATTCCAACATGCCTGGCACAATAATCCGTTGCCTCATATTGTATTGACATCATCTTACACCATGCTTTAATGCAAGTTCCTTCATCCTGGAACCTTCTCTTTTGGGACCGTCCACACCCAAATACTGAGAATTATGTCCAAGTCGGAATCCACTACAAGAGGTTCATTCCAGCTGTACATCTGTCAAATTCTCTGGAAACACAGTTTAATGATTCTTCACTAATATTACAGTATGAAATATGTGGCAACATGAGCACACTCTATACGCCATATACTGAATATGCTATATATATCCATGACTACAGTTTAATTCTACTTGCACTCCATGTCCCTCCTCAGGTAATAGTGGTATGCCGCCTTCTACAGTGATCCGACAGAATAAGACGTTTTGCAAGATCACTTTTACCCCTAACATTGTTCAGCAGGTCAGGATCGCCAACAACGGCATGCTGGGGGATTTCATAGTTCGCTATGATGTGGAGAGGGAGTTGGGAATCGGTGACATTCAGGTACACACACACACACACACACACACACCGACACACTGTATTAACACAGAAAACTTCAGCCAATCAATGAAGCATGTAATGTGTTTAGATGTTGATCTTCAGAACCCAGACGATGAAATATGCGTACAGTAGGAGTGTAACCAAATACTAATACATTGGATGGATATGAGTACAGTACAGATACACAATAACATTTACATTCACTGAGTGTGTTTTTCACCATTTTTAAAAGAACTTTCTTTGTTATTAAAATAGAATCTTTCCAGAACATCATACGGGCATTATAATGAAATGCCTCTTAAAGGACCACATTTTGACTAGCAGCAGCACTGTGTCCCAGCTTCGTAGTACACTCTTATAGCATGTCCAGAAATATTCAGATCTTTCTGAAACGAAACAAACCCAAAACTGTGATAAAATGTGATCAAATATTATTGTTGTCCACAGTTCCTTACTTTGGGGACGATGTTGTGGTTTTGAAAGAAAGTTAGCTAACTTAGTCAAATTAGTTAGAAAGCTTCCAGAAAGTTCCACAGAGGCATCTGGTTGAGAAAGCTTGTTCACTTGAGTGACGTGGGTGATGTCAAGGAACTGTAGAAGTTCAGGAGTTCTTCAATAAAGTTCTTCCAGCCACCCTGAGTCTAGGTCTACACCATGCCCACTTCTGGCTTAAATCCAACTACAAATACAAATATTTTCAGCACTTAACAGATACAGATGTAGATGGAGATTGTCATTACATTACACCCCTAATGTTAAATTAGGAGATTTTAGTGATGGTGCAAAAACACATATACTATTTTCTTACTCTTGCACTTGCTCTTTAACACATTCTAACTAAACATAGTTTTCTGTCTTTTCTGCTCAGAAAACAAATTAATTCCTTCTCCTCCCCAGACACACTTCCACCCACAGCTGGACTGCAGCACTCTGAGCTCATACATACACACACATATACACACATACACCCACCAACCCATCACACATGCAGGCAAAAGTTCTTGAACACCTCTGCTTTCCCTAGGTGCTGGATGGACACTTTGTGCACTACTTCGCCCCCAAAGACTTGCCTGTCGTACCCAAGAACGTGGTGTTTGTGATTGACACCAGTGCCTCCATGCTGGGGACCAAAATAAAACAGGTGGTGTAAAAGTGTTTGCTAGAAACTAGCTCTTTCCAAGCATTAGTCACTACTAAATGCACTTTTTCCAAATCTCTTCACACAGCAGCTTGCTGAGTAACCCTAAAATTGGTCAGAGTTAGTATATCATACAACAAATCCAATAAAACAGACCCATACAGTACAGAGTGCCTAATTTTGTTTTTGTTTTTTGTTCTGGATGAACTGTATGGAAGGCTAAGGATTAGGAATTACACTAAGGCGTTTCACCTTTGTCAAACAGTCACACAATGATTTTTAGTAGGGGGGTCACTTTTACTCCTATATTATTTACTATTAATTAATCACACAGAATTTATTTATTTATTTATTTATTTATTTATTTTTATATTTCTAGCACATTGAATTTGTTCCTCTTGTATAGGGGATATTCTATACAATTACTGAAAACAGTGGCATTCTGTTCATAAATGTTCAACGCAAACTAATAAAAACCCATTATATGATAAATACATATATACTGTATATTGTAATGCTCCTACTGTAATGAAACCACCTATTGGGATTATTTTAGTCATTAAATGCTGATTATTCTCATTAGAAAACAAGTAGAGCTTGTGTTGTTCCATACCTGTAGTGCATTTTGGTTGTTCAGAGAGAGTTATGAAGCGTTTTGAAGAAGTGAACTTGTTAATGACTAACGCTTTATTGTGAGGTGGAGTGATGAGATGCGTATCCGACCTTTTATTGCGTGATCTCACTTTTTTTCTAACATTACCATGCAGTGATAGATGATCTGTTGACTCAGTTGACTTAGTTTGTGTCTTTGTATGGGTATGTGTGCATTTCTGTGGATGCATGCATCTGATTTTCCTCTTATTTATCAATCACCAATACTAAAGCATAGCCAATGTTTTTGCTTTATACTCTTTTTTTTTTTTTTTTTTTTTTTCTCCGAAAGACTAAAGAAGCTCTGTTCACTATCCTGGGTGACTTGCGTCCAAATGATCACTTTAATTTCGTCAGTTTCTCCAACCGTGTGCGAGTGTGGCAGCCGGGCAAGCTGGTGCCCGTTACGCCGTACAGCGTACGTGACGCCAAGAAGTTCATCCACATGATCTCACCGACCGGAGGTACCACACCTTACACCCATTTTCTCCTCCTGTTACACCATGTACTAAATCACTATTACTTACTTTTATATCAGTATCACAAACATGAAGTGTACATGAAACACAAAGTAAGTGTACAGTATCGTCACTATTATAAAAGGATTAATCTTATAACGAATCTTATAACGATAACGATAATGTCATAAAAGTCAGCCATGCTTTAGCAAAAGTATACTCACAATAGTGTATGCTAAATAAAATATACTTCCAATATATAAAGTTATCATATGGAAAACTTTGCTGTGTCCTTATAGTGTGTCCGTATAGCCACATAGTGTGGTTACACCAAATTCATTATTTACGCTATTATCAAGTAAAGTGTTAAATATATATGTGAGTAAAATTCAAAGTGAATACCATATGACATGTGAAATTTATGACAGTGAGAGAACAATGTGTATACTGTGGCCAGTTTCATAGTCCCTAGTAATGAAAAGCATCTCCACAACATGATGTTACTGTACCACCACCACCATGTTTCACATGTTTGATGAGCAGTCTTGGGATTCTGCCAAATGTAGTGATTTGTGCCAAGGCCAAAAAGTTAAATTTTGGTTTCATCAGACCAGAGAACCTCCCAGGGCTTCTCGGTGCCAGTGGCCTAGCCTACTTTAATCTTTTTGTTTAGTAGCGTGGTCTTCATGATGCTGTATGTTTATGTATGTTCTGTAACAACCTCAAAGAACATGTGTATTTATAGTGAGATCACATGACACTTTAATTGCACACAGGTCCATGTGACTTCTGATGGCAACTGATTCAATATTATGTGCTGTTTTGTATAGATTCAGGACATATAATGCCAGTCGGGTCCGTTTCAGTTCCAGGCAATAACACTTAAAAAATGTGACCATACCATTAATTTCATTTACGGTTCTCTCTCTCTCTCTAATCCCAGGCACAGACATTAACAATGCCCTCCAGACTGGCTCGACATTGCTCAGAGACTACCTGTCACAAAAGGAAGAGCCAAATCACAACAGCGTGTCCCTCATAATCTTCCTGACTGATGGACGGCCCACGGTGGGCGTGGTCCAGACGCCAATCATTTTGGGAAACACAAAGTCAGCCGTGCAGGAGAAATTCTGCATCTTTACCATCGGGATGGGCAATGACGTTGACTATAAGCTCCTGGATCGCATGGCGCTGGAGAACTGTGGTACCATGAGGAGAATTCCAGAAGATGCCGATGCTAGCACCATGCTGAAAGGGTGAGAAGGGTAGAGCTGTGCAGTTTTAATATTTTAGCAAAACACGGCAATACAATCATGTGGTAAAAGTGGAAATTATAATTAGACCTCTTGAGTGCAGTTAGCAACTCCTCATTTCAAAGTTCTTTGGTCGTCAGTCTTGCTTGTGATTGCTTGCTCTGATTGGCTGCTGGCAACGCATGCTATCTACGTTTAAATAAGTTGAACATTAACACTGGCCCTGCAGTTAATCTTTTGACAGTAAGCTGACAATAATGTTTGGATTACTGATCAGAAGGTTGGAGCTTTAAACCCCAGCACCACCAAGATGTTTCTGTTGGGCCTTTGCGCAGCTCTACATCCCTGAAAAGTTGATACATACAAGATCTGTTTGAGAAATAGAATGAGAGAAAGAACATAAGAAATGGCACTGTTGGACCAAGAGCGATTGAGATTGAGACAGAAGGAACAAAGAGTGTGTAGCCATGTGCTCTTTACCTGCGAGCCCTAGCCTTTCTGCTGCATATCTCAAAGAGCAGAGATCAAGCACCAAAAAGGCAACAGGATCGGCCCAAATCCCATTTATGAGGTTTCATCAGAAAGGTTCACATCATGGGGTTGAAGGGTTGAAGCTCAAGTACCTCTGTGAATTCAAACCAGTGCACAGACACCTGGAAAATCCAACAAAGTGTGATACTTGTTCATACTATTTGTATATTTGTAAGCACAATGATAAGACATGAAAATGTAAGAGCCCAAAGCTCGGATTAGGGAAAAGGAATTTTCCCAGAATCCCAGCAATCACCCCCACGGTATTCCACAAAACCATGATTGGGAGTTTGATGACTTTCTAGTAAAACAGCAACTTTAGCATACATTTATATATGGAATGTAATAAAACAACAATAATCATCTTTGAGAATTCAAATAGGTCTAATAAAACTAAAACTAACTAATAAAACTTAGTTAGTTTTAGTTTTTTTAAAGGAAGTGGGGTCAGAATAAAAACTCTGGATGATCCTAGTTTCTCATTTGTTTTCTTTTCTCTTGAACGTTTCCTTCACAGTGCTGGTGATACCTCATTAATGATGACCTCATTAAAGTCAAATGTAATACTTACCAATCAGCTTTATTAAAATAAGTTACTGCATGCATGCTAACTTCTAACTAATACATTTAAAACTTTTTTTCTGTTTAGTTTTATTTATTCACAAATTATAGCAATGTTCAAGATCCAAAGTGGGAACACTTTAGCTGCTGAGCGACATGTTCATAATAACTTAATATTTACACTCTTTTCTCTGTATCTCTCTCTGTAGATTCTATGCAGAAATCGGCACCCCCCTGCTCTCGGACATTCGTGTAGCATATTCAGACGATACGGTCGAGTACGTCACACAGAACCTCTTCCCCAATTATTTTAATGGCTCCGAGATCGTCGTGGCTGGAAAGCTGACGAACCACAGCTCGGATTCCCTGCACGTGCAGGTGACGGCAAGCAACAGTGATCGTAGTCTAGTAATGGAGAAGGACATCTCTCTGAGTGAGCGGGAGCGTGAAACAAAGCGGCGTGTGGAGGAGGCTGAAGCTGGCCCGAATGCAGATGGTTACGTCGAGCGCCTCTGGGGCTTCCTGAGTGTGAAGGATGGACTGAATGGACGATTACGCAGCCGCACGAGCTCAGAAAGAGAGAACTTCACTCAACGTGCCACTGAACTTGCGCTTTCTTACAACTTCCTCACGCCATTAACACAAATGAAGGTGGAGACACCACAAGTGCTCGCCGATGGAACTGTAGCAGAGGCGGAGCCTACAGAAGCCCCACCTGCACACTCAGATATGGCCAATCAGTTTGCAGAGGAGGAGCCGATGGGAGACACACCCCAAAGCCTGCACCGGAATAAGGAGCTGCCAGCAACAGTGCCCGTAGCTGGCAAGGCTACAAGTGAGACATGTTCGTTCCTTTCATGTTTTTGTTTAGTGCTAAGTAAAATATGCAGGTGTTCTCGAGTGGCGCAGCAGAAACGTGTTCTCTACAATTCTACTGCGATCTGTGCTCATGAGTCTAGAGAGCAAAACTGGCTGTGCTGAGAGTGCTCACTATGTGATTGTATACTCGTTCTCCCCTGTCAGTCACAGTGACACTAGCCAACTGTGAGCTTATTTGACCTCGGAGTGTGTTATGCTGCCCTGCGACCATGGTTGATTGGTAGCTGTCGTATGATAGTGGAGAGCTGGCTAGTGGGTGGGAATTGGCAAATGAACAACAGTTGGGGAGAACATCCATCCATCCATCCATCTATTTTCTGTACCGCTTATCCTATGCAGGGTCATGGGGAGCTTGGAGACTATCCCAGGGGACCCAGGGCACAAGGTGTGTGGGGGAGGGGGGGCACCCTGGATGTGGTGCCAACCCATCGCAGGGCACAATCAACACACACTCGCACACCCATTCACACACTACAGACAATTTAGAGATGCCAATCAGCCTCAGAACTGGGGGACAAAACCGGAGTACTCAGAGGAAACCCCCAAAGCACTGGGAGAAAATATGCAAGGTGTGTGCACACGGGCGGGATTCGAACTCCCAACCCCGGAGGTGCAAGGCACACGTAATAAACACTAAGCCACCGTGCTCCCCTGGGGAGAAAGTTTAATGCAACTAATTGCATTTACAGTCAGTCAGTTAAAAGATGTTTTATTTCTTTAGTTTTGCACTGGAACTACAAGGCTCAAGAATGTAATAGGTAATGGAAGTTTATTGATTCAATTTCAAAGTTCAAAGTTTATTCATTCGTCTTCAGTAACCGCTTTATTTTGGAGGAAACTCACGCAGAGACGGGGAGAAAACAGACAATAACACGGGGACCCTGGAACTGTGAGGCGGCAAAAATACTCGCTACACCACCTTTCCGCCTTTCAGGATAGGAATAAAACCCAATGGAACGTGCTGGACTGAAAATAATGAACAACAGGCTGGTGTGACGCTATTTCCACTCTAAAGTGGATTATTTTCCTCTTTAATTGTTTTATTCCTCAGCAATTTGCCAACCGTGCAAATTTTTTTAACAACACAACAAATCATACTTTTTATTAATTTATAGATCCATTTAGTGGAAGTTTCATGTATTTCCACTAGGGATCTGACGCTGAGGAAATTTTTCCACCGGTTAATTGGCATAAAAGTGCGTTTCCCTCTTTTCTCCCTTGCTTTTAAATCGCTTATGAATGCTCGTGCAGCCGTGCGCAGTTCACTTTCGAATTGGCATCAGTTCAGGGGCAGAATGGTGGATTCATTATTATTCTTAATGAAAAACACAACAAAACAGTACAATGACTCTCTTATATTAAACATTGAACTTTTGAAACCAAATCTCCCGCCATCGTCTTGTCAGTCAGCTCACCTCACTCTCGTCACGTGATAAATGAAACCTGAGTCCTGCTGATCTGTGCTGCGACTCTCACTCACTCGGCTCATGCTGAATTGAGCAGACACGTTCAGTTTTTAATTGTAGCGTCCGTTCTCTCACTGAACTAAATGATTTTTATTACTATAAAAAGGCAAAATGACAGTGGGGGAGGTGCCACGTTGGGCCAGTGATGTAATCGGTGTGCACCCGAACACCATGTAACACCGGGAAAGCCTAATTTCCACTAAATGTTATATACACACATTCACGCGTGGGCAGTTTAGCATAGCCTATCCACCTACTGCCATGGAAAATCACACAGAAACATGGGGAGAACATAAAACCCGGACACTAACCTGAGCTCAGGGTTGATCTGGGGTCACTTCAATCACCATGCTGCCCATTTTAGCAAATTGTTAACTATAAGTATGTCACTTGAAGCAAGTATACATATTAAAGCATTTATCATATGAAATAGATTTTGGGATAAATATAGACTTGCTTTTGTTGTTCGCTACATTAGCCTCATAGCGCCAGTGCAAAATTAAGAGGGTAAATATGTCCTATCAGATCAACTATATTTGGATTAAGGGGGAAGTTATCTACATATTCAGTTCAAGTCACTGTTATTTACTTTGCCAAAAAGCAGCTTTACAGAAATTTGGATTTGGCTTATGATCCCTAATGTGTGTGCCAAGACATTAGATTTTTTTTTGTTTGTTTGTCTAACTGCCTTTAAACAGTCTCGGTAACTTTGTTGTTCCTTGTGTTTTGTTTGCAGATGGATTTAAAAGACCTAGCAAAAAGTCTGTCACCCTATCCAAAACATCAGGTAACTTCCCTCCTTTGTTCAGCTATGTGTCGTCTAATTGTGTATGTGTGTCTGTGTCGCACGAAGTCAAAAAGCAAAGGTAGAAAATAATTAGTCGCTGTCGAGAAAACAGCTTGTAATTTAGCTCATGTGAGTAAAAGGGGCTACAACAGACGGGAGTTAAACACTACTAAGTGCTCACTGCAGTCTCTAATTGGGACATTGCTGTGACAAAAAAGCTGCAGATTATGGGCCGAGTGTGTGAACTTGTGTGTGTCATGTGCTGTGGTATGCATTTTAAGTCAGAATCTGGCTACATGCAGTTGTGTGTTACAGACTTTTGAAGAAGGGGTGCATTTAAGTGCCAATTAGAGATGGCTTCTTAGAGATAAAAGCCTTAATGGAATGAGAGGAGGTTCTTTCAACACAGCATTAAAGTTGTGTGACCATACAATGCAATCTTAAGAGCGTCTTTCCATCTCGGGGCAATCAATTAGATTGCTTCAGATATAAAAGATGATGGCTGCTGTTTCATTGATTAATGGGCTTGGTTTAGATGACTGACTCTGACTAAAAGCCTGGAGATCAGCCTGAATATACGAAAGCAGCTGGTATTAATGGTTTACATGGGTACTGTGTAAATGAGTAGTTGGTATTAATGGTTTTACATTCAAGGGCTTTTTATCTTTCACAGATAAAAATACATCTATATGAGGTTTTGTTTTTAACAGCCATGTCAGATTATTTGCTTTTGACAAATGTCTTTTGGTGGATTATGCTGCATTTTTGTGGAACCAAGCACATTAGTTTGTAAGAACAATAAACAAAATGGCATGAAGCAGCCAGACTGAGGTTGATTTCTTTCTAGACCAGACTGTAGATTCATGCAGATAATCAGTGACCGTTGTGTCAGGTGATTACACAGCGTGAGCTTGCTGTAATAATTTCAGTTCATGTCGTTGACACAATCCTGACACTTAATCTGCAGTGGTTGTGAAGATGTGCGTGAAATACAGTCACAGGTGTAATGAACATGAATGAGGTGGATTATTTACTCTATAAGTTTAACTCTATAAGTTTATCTACTCTGTAAGTTTAAGTTTTTGTGGTTTGAATGAATAGGCTACAACTTTTTTTTGTTTATCATGTTTGATATATGGAGGAAGCACAACAGGAAGCCAGCAGGCTATTATGACCCTGAAAAAAGACTTATTTTATTTATTTATTTATTTATTTATTTATTTATTTATTTTTACAAAATTACGAATGAAACTGCTTATTTCTAATTACGGCATCCATTAGAAGGCATCAATTCATTGTTTATTTATTGATAGATTTTAGAATTGATCCCTCATTTGTAACATCATGATTAGCCATAGCTGAAAACTATCTGAATGCTTTTTTTTTTTTTCCAAATTATATTGATAACGTTTGATTTATATCTCATTCATATGATGAAACATTTGTGCTCCTTTCTTTTAATAACATACCTTAATACCTGACTCACTTGGCATCCTTCTTTATACATTATGTGCTCTCATTCCTATCATGTGTTATTGCTCCTTTGGCCAATAAGAACACCATATGTTTTTTTGACTTATATTAGGGAAGAATGAGGCTATGTTAGTGGACAATGTAAAATATACAGTAAATTGTTAAAATTGCTTCTTCGTTTATTTTTAAGACACGGTAAATTGTTCCAATTTTAGATTTTGTCATATTTTACTAGATTTGTGTCTCTGTCCTGTCTAGCGGATGGAGATCCTCACTTTGTGGTTGACTTCCCCCTCAGTAAACTTACTGTGTGTTTTAACATTAACGGAGAGCCTGGGGACGTCCTCCGCTTAGTGACTGACCACAAACACTCTGGTAAGCCAAGAGCATGGATTATTTCCCTGATAAAAGCTTCTGTACCATACAGGCATTTTTAAACATATTATTCAAGTACAATGATCTGCAGTTTCAGTAGTGTAACTGTGATATTAACATATTGTTGTTTGATCAGATGTGCTATAAAAGGAGGCATGTGCACTGTTTTTATTGTTAGCTAATCCAGAAATTACAAGCAGAAAAGGGATCAGCAATCAAAAACATGGGCAATGATATACAGTACACCATTACAGTTTGCTTTTTGCTGAAATGCCTATGTTATGGGGGGGGCAGTGGTGGCTTGGCAGTTAAGGCTTTTGGTTACTGATCAGAAGGTTGAGGGTTCAAGCCCCATCACTGTCAGGCTCTGGGTTACTGATCTGAAGGTCAGGGGTTCAAGCCCCAGCACTACCAAGCTGCCACTGTTGGGCCCTTGAGCAAGGCCCTTAACCCTCTCTGTTCTAGGGGGCGCTGTATCATGGCTGACCCTGTGCTCTTACCCCAG
This sequence comes from Stegophilus panzeri, assembly GCA_024331685.1. Taxonomy (NCBI): domain Eukaryota; kingdom Metazoa; phylum Chordata; class Actinopteri; order Siluriformes; family Trichomycteridae; genus Stegophilus; species Stegophilus panzeri. Next base: position 8,162,995 of record JANDJT010000092.1, on the reverse strand, counting down.
CTTCCTGACAGGGCTGTTGTATGCGAAGAAAAGAATTTCACTGTGTTATAATGTATATGTGATTAATAAAGACTCATGATCAATATCATTATCATTATGCATATATCAGATATATCAGAATATCATATAGCTGCATGTCTTGTAGCTGAATTTCGGTTTTGAAATTGAGGTTTACCTCTGATTTTTCTTAAAGGTGTAACTGTAAACGGGAAGCTGATTGGCGCTCCAGCACCCCCTGGCAGTCACAAGCAGCAGCGCACATATTTTAGCTCCATCATTATTGTTGTTGACAAGCCAAAGCGCTCGTACATCGAGTTGACGCCACGTAAGGTCATTGTGGATGGCCTTGATCGCCTCATCCTGCCCTGCAGCTCCAGTGTCACTGTGAATAACAAAGATTTATCAGTGGCTATAGTTGCTAACGCCAATGTTACAGTTACGATTCAGGGAACGATCCAATTCATCATCTTGTTGCATATTTATAAAAACCCAGCCCCGTACCAACGAGACCACCTGGGCTTCTACATAGCGGACAGCAAGGGACTGAGCGAGGAGACACATGGACTGTTAGGTAAACACACGGTTACACCTTTACACACATTTAATAATTTAATTATTATTAGAATTAAATTTTCTCCCAATTGAATCATTCCTTATTCCTACCCTGACTTGCTGAAACTGCACTATTGTACAATAGCATTTACACTGCAGCTGAACTTGCTTGGGAGTAGAAAGCTACCTGGCCGATTTTGTACATATATTATGAACAGACTGGGTAGAGAATTTCAAGTGCTGCTCTAACTGACAGGTAAGACGAAGCGAAGGCTATCCTTCCCAAGTCGGGTGTAAACTTGCAACCTCCAGACAATAGTACAGAATGTTAAACGGCTTTGAACACGGGACTCCGTGAATTTTCTTTTTAAGTTGAATCCAGCAAGGCATTTAATCTGACAAAGGATTTAAATAATACGTGCATATTTTATTTAATGCAAAAAAGTCAGTGGTGCTGGTCAATGTCTGGTCAAAGACAAATCCATATATTGGTAAAAAAAAAAAAAAAAAAAAAAAGTAATACGAGTACATTTTACAGAACAATATTAACATGCGAAAATATTATCATTCTACTCTCATTTCTCTTTTATCTCAGGAAACAAAATGTCATTCACATTACACACATTACACACTGTTCTACATTACGGTTCTAAAACTAACCAACTGACTAACTAAATAAATAAATTAATATAAATTCGCAATAAAAGCTACAAATGTATTTCAGACTAACGTGGCATACAATTTGAGCTTTTCTTCTGCATTTTGCATTTTTATAAATTAAACAAATTAGTTTCAATACAGCAAAATAATATATCGTACATGTTATCCAAAGTGACTTTCATTTGAGACAGGGTACAATACAAACACTTGAGGGTTAAGGGACTTGCTTGTCTGCTTATTCATGGAGTTTGGATTAATTGAACTGTACTTCTGGTCACTAGTTCAGAACTTCTGCTTACCTACACCACTCACCTCCAACACCTTTTAAACCAGTGATGGCCTGTCCATGGGGGCAGATGTGGCTCCACCATTTCCTCAATCGGTCCTCAATCACAACTTGATACATTTTCAATTTTTCTGAGCTAATACTAACGATTTTAATGGCCTTGCTAACTTTTCTAAATGTTGTGCAGTCATAGTGTAGCTTGCTCACTGCCCTGTTTAGCTCCACATAGTTATCATTGCACCTAATGTTAATAAAATGGGAATTGCAACAGTAGCTAATAGAGGCCCATTGGGGAAGGAGTCATGCTGCCCCATGTTCGAGGGAGGAGCAGTGGAGAGTTAATGGGGTTACCAAATTTGGGCTAGTTTAAAAATTCTCAGGGCACCAAGATCTTCTTGAATAGCTTTCTGCAAGAAAGGCAAAGTATATGGTATAAGGCAAAGTGCATCATACGCGGTGTGTCAATGATGTACACAACCAGATGTAATGTCTCCCTTTTAAAAATTCCAGATTTTTTGGCCAAGCTCCAGATTTTTTTTTGTGCTTTTTTGAGATGTAGTTGGGCTTGGAAATGTTGTTAAAGCTTGGCAACCCTGGTTAATGATATTACCATGAGCTCAGTTGAACAATGGTACATCTAAAATTTCTCAAAGCAGCTGCTAGACTGTATGCTGGATGACTGGATATTCTTAACTCTTAACTGCCTATCATGTGGTTACTCTAAAATACTAATCTTGCCTGTAGCATAAGTCAAGTGTGATAGTAATTTTGTTTCAGGTTGTTATTTAGATCTGCACCACGTAAATCTATAGTTACAAGCAGAGTTGCTTTAAACAACACCAACTGTTCATTACTGTCAGATCATGTGGAATCCCATATGTTTGGGAGTTTTAATTTAGTATCAGGAATGAGGCCAGGGTGAAAACATCCATCAGTCAGAAACTGGTTCATTATAGTTCTTATTGCTTTGATTGGTTGCAAAGTTTACTTATACTCATACACAGTTATTACTAAATATGTCCTTTCAGGTCAGTTTATCTATGAAGAAGTCACACTAACACAACTTCCTGGAAACATCACTGCAACACCAGGAAATGATCCACAAGAAGTAAGCGTTACACAGGGTAACTCTGAGCCTGGTCACATGGCCCTGAGGGTGAAGGAGCGCACCGTGGACGTGGTAAAGAAGAGCAGACATATTTACTCTGGGACACACACCGTTCACTGTTGGTTTGCCAAGAATAACGCTGCTAAACTGATTGACGGACAATACAAGGATTATTTGGTGTCTCACATGTTTGACACGGAGGACCGGCCTCATGGGACAAATGCACACTGAGACATAAACACACACACACACAATCACAGAATAGCACAACTGGGTATCAATACACAAATCCACAGGAAAAATCCAAACAGCTCACAGGTCTTCACAAATTTTATATACAGTATAGAATGTGAATAATGTCTGAATAATATTGGGATTTTATACTACTGCATAACGAAACTCTTTATAAATGTTTTCCTTTTTTTTTTTTAAACCTGTTTTAAAATCTAATGTATTTCTAATTGTTTTAAGAATTGAATTGTGATAATGTAAATGTATAAATGTATAAATTTAACGTAACCAAAGCAAAAAAAAAAAAAAGGTAAAACCCCTGTAGCTTTTCAGAAGAACCACATTTGAACATTTCTACATAGAAAGGTAACTATGATGGTGTTAAACTATGATAATGTTTATATGTTTACAATAAAATTAGAATAATACAAATTTGATAGCTGTGAAGCAGTTTCAGGTCTGGCTGTTGCTTTCACAGCCTTCTTGAGCTTCCTATCTAGGAATTTTGAAAATCTACTTTCCTCTACTACCAGACTAAGGGTGTACAAGTATCTACATGTACAATGTTGCTTGAAAGTTTGTGAACCCTTTAGAATTTTCTATATTTCTGCATAAATATGATCTAAACCCTTTGCTTTCAGTATCTGGTGTGACCCCCTTGTGCAACAATAACTTTAACTAAACATCTCTGGTAACTGTTGATCAGTCCTGTACATCAGCTTGGAGGAATTTTAGCCCGTTCCTCAGTACAGAACCGGTTCAACTGTGGCTCCATATCTGTTTAGTGCTGAAAATATTAGTCTGTATTGAGATTCAAACCAGAAGTGGGTGTGGTCTCTAAAAAAACAAAAAGGAGGAAAAAGTCTATTTTCATTCACGAATTATAACAACAAATAGAACGTTTGCAGGACATAACTAGTCTCCCGAGTTCCTCAACATCAGTTACTTTACTCTCGCATTATAAGGCAGCTTATAAAAATAGCACTTGATCCAGCACATCCTGTTATTTTGCATTTGAATTGTGTTTGTTTGTTTTTTTGCACACCAACAGTTACTTGTGCACACAACTTACTGAAGCCGTGAGATACTAAATCGTGAAATAGTAATCTGTGCACGTGATGCCTATTTTATTGCTCTTTTAATTCTATTTTGAGTTGCCAAGTTGCTAATTCTTTGTTAAGTAACTGTTGTTTATACTCTGTGCTGTGTATGTGGACTTTAAAGGGACAAAACTATTAATTAATTCATTCATATTGAAATTTTTACAGCATTTATTTAATATTGACCTTAAATGGCTTTTTTTTAAATAGTTTTTTGAGTATATTTATAAACATATATCTCAGTGTGACGTATTGTGGTTACATCAAACTGTCAGACAGTGGCGCTGAACTTAATGCTGCTCCTCATGCCCCACAAGCAAAAATGACTTAAGTTCAAAGTCAGGATCGCCTCTAACTGAGACACGCCTCTGTTTTAGGCAAACTCTGCACCATCTGTGCAACTCTCTCACGTAGATATGTCTGAGGACTAAATACTGATGTGTGCCGTTTCTGTATTAACTTCTCACGATGTGTTTTTGCTATGAGGGTCTCCCATGCTCGTTTAACTCAGTCTCTATGTGCTGGTCTCGTCTCGCAGTTCAGGGTCTCATTGATAGATACTATGAGAGTCGTGACGCTTTGTGACCCTTCGCTTCTTTTTGCAGACAGATGAGCTCAGTCACCAAAAACGAATAAAAGGCAGGTGTTTTTAAAGACACCTTTGTAAATCTCTAAGGTTAACTTTGGAAAGTGTAGCACACCTCATGTGGAAAAATTATTATCAGTTACATGGTATTATCTATTATGCTGAACAGTGTTGTGCCTTCAAAAAAAATCTCTTGACATTTTGAGCAAAGATGGAAAAACATAATAAGTTGGAAGTCTCCAGAAAACTGTGGAGGGCATCTCTCAATAACTACACATTTTATTTTTCAAGAACAACCTTCGAGCAAAATCAGCCTCAACGTTAGGTTCATTAGGCTGTCAAACAAAAATGATCGTGCCATTTAGGATTATGAAGACCTTAGTGCTGATGATTTCTCAGATTCTTTATAGCATAAGGGTTCAAATTCAGCAATAGGCTGCTAGAAATCTTCTGAAAAACCCAGGATGAAAAGGGGTCTCAGCAAAATGTAAAGCAAGGTCCCATGTAAGTGCAGAAGTACTCATTTCTGAATGTGAAACCAAATGACTCATGGCCAATCAACTAAGCATTACAGCACAATAATACTAGACCTTATCTAGGGGTTTGGTGGATTTTTCTCTCCAATTTGGTCATCTGCCAACTCCCACCCAACAGCCAGGTTTTCCCTATCATATGACAGCTACCACCCAGGGATGTTGAATGTGCTGCCTCTGAGACACATAAAGCCAGCCAAACACATCTTTTCAATCTGCTGCTTATGCTGCATCGCAGGGCAGTGTAACCCACTTGGTGGAAAGCTCTTCTACATACAGCTCAGACAGCTGCACCTACAGCTCAGAGAAGCCCACAATCAACTAGTGTCATTCTGATTCACTGAGGAGAGAGAGAGACTAAACCATCTCTCCCAGCCAGACAGCATGTCCAATTTTGCTTCTTTGGCTCACTGTAGCATCATCAAGGATTTGAGCTCAAAATCTCCTGACAAGAGGGTGAACATATTTCTATTGCGTCACTTAGGAGCAAGGCCTCAAAACCTAGCCAAACCTTTACCAGTAATGTGCGTCATTTACACTTGAAACTGAAAGAGTATTTTGCCAGGGTGCAGACATTTACATATGCCACGAAATTGCTGTCACACTGAATGTGACATAAAACAAATCTAATGTAAAATATGGACAATCCTGCAGTCCTGTTTGGTAGAATTTACATTACAAATGTTTGAGTCTGTTCCTGTACCACATTTCTCTGAATCTCTGAGTGTGATGTAGTTTCACTTATAAATGACATTCTGAACTGTTCCATTGATTTGACAAAAAAAAAAAAAATCATCTTTCGTATAAATGTTCACCAACTCGTTCATTTCTGAATCGGTCCAACTTCAGGCCATTTCTCCAATTCTTTTTTATTCATTTTAGGCTTTTCTACTGTTGTCCCGCCACAATGTTAATGTTTTAAATCTGTGTTTTAAATTTCCCATGTAATGCATTGATTGAAATGCACTCTTCACACATGTGTCCTCCTGATAATCTCCAGGGAATGCCCTAGGTTTTTTTGCCACATCAACTGGTCATTTCAGCATTTTAACAAACAGCCTCCTCCTGATCCATTACCTTTGAATTCCTGTGTAGAAGTAGATGTGAAAACAGACTGTGCTTTGAGTTTCTTTAAGCGATTCTTCAATGTACTCTTCCATAGTCACATTTTAACAGTATGGTTCCCTGGGGTCAACTGGATATCAGGTAAATAATTCCTGGCACAGTGCCACGGTCAGTTCAGGGGTCGGTGAATTCCTGATACTGACAATGGTTCTAGTGGGGTCTGTTGAAAATGTGCTTAGGTTTATTTTAAAATAATGTTTAATATATAGAGAAGTAAAGAACATGGGAAGCTTTGTGCTTAGTTAGTTTCTGATAAAGTTTGTTGTTTCACCAGTTGATTAAGGTTGACATGCAAGACTTTTACTGTGGACAAAAAACATAGAGATAGTAAGGGTGTGATTCTTACCAGTTCTTACCAGTGTTGCCCCAGTAGAGCTGGGACTCAGAACACAGAGCCCATTTCAGACGACCAATCTGGCCAACCCAAGTGTGCACGAAGGTTTGGGTTCCATGCTTGAAGATGTTTTCCAGACGTGCTTATGGTACACAGGTTGGGTCATGTATCCTTCAGCATTCAAAGGGATGTAAATGAATACAAATATATCATTCAAAATGAACAGGTAACATGTTCAAACACAAATGCCAAAAAAGTTCACAAGACATCTGGAGAACAGAGGTGATCCCACAGGACACAACAACAACAACAAAAACTGCATGAGCAGTCATATATGAAGCTTGCAGGACCAAGACCACAGTTATTTATATACTACTCCTCTTAGACTGTGCATTAAATACTCAATTAAATTTAAAAAATCAGAAATTAATAAGAAATATGAAATATATGAACAGGAATAAGATAAATCTGAGTGAGTTTTTTAAGATCTGAGAATCCAGATCTCCTCCTGCAGCACAATAACTGAACATGGCCTTGAATTACATTGATGTTAGAACTGCTCTAACCTGGAGTTATGTGACCTAATCTTTAGCTCTCCCTATCAGAAAAGACATAAAATGATTTTTGTCAGTTTCACTATGGAGCATTTCAGGGTACTAAATATATAGGGAACATTTTATGAGTGTATGATGTGTATGATAGTGATTCTCAATAAACTACATTCTCTCGTACCCTTGTGTTTTCCTGTCTTAAATGTATTTCCACAGTACTGTAGCTATGGCATCATTCAGGTCATACTTGTATTTTTTGGGAAGCTATAAATAAACACTGCTGAGAATGATGAAGGAATGCTATCTATAACCACAGCAGTATCACTGAGTAAACATCCTGAGATGCTGGTGGGCAAAATTCCATGAATAAGCTGATATAATTTCCCCATAGTTTTCCTGATAAAGAGTCACACTTCAGACTCTTTAAATAAAAGACAAAAGGCAAACGATTAAAAGGCTAACCATTTCAGCGAGGTAGCAAAGTGAAGCAAGGGTCCAAGAAATGCAAACTTGAAACAGGGCTAAATATTTTTTTAAAAACTAAATAAAACAGAGACCATCAAAATGTGCTTTGAAGCTAGGTATAAATGCAGAGCACAAACAAGTACTAATTACAATCATATAACAGGAAATACAAATGGGGGACAAAACAAGCCATTGTAGTCTCTGAAACTGTACTGGATCTATCCATCCATCCATTTCCTGTACCACTTATCCAACACAGTGTCACAGGGAGCCTGGAGTCTATACCAGAGACCTCGGGGCACAAGGTGGGGGACAACCTGGATGTGGTGCCAATACTACTGGGTTATTCTTCCAAAAGAATTTGCCTTAGTTCATGTATTGACAATAGTGACACTGGTGATTGTGAAATTCATCGCATATGATGATTTGCATAATTTTTATACCAATCCTCCCATTCAGTGAGTCCTCGTGCCCTGTAGATTTTAATTGCTAAGTTAAAACTTGGCTTTATGTAACAGACTAGTGTTTGAATCACAGAGGAAATCGTTTTATGCATGTTTGTGTTTACTACAGATGACAGATGCATTCCTATTATAAACTCCACCCCTTGTCTTCCCCTTGGCCAATAGTGTGACATACAGTAGGTGTTACACACACCTTAGACATCTTAAAATGGTACACAAGTTAATATTTGAACTGTACTCATGTTTGTTTCATGTGGTAGCATGCTAGTTTAGAGGAATAGAGAGAAGTCTGTAATTAAATAGAACTTTGAACCCCTTTTCCTTTCTTATCTAAATTTTTCCTTTGAAATAAATCACATATAATCATGTATAAACCTTTGTTTATGGTTAACGTTAACATCTTTTGCCTTAAATTCAAGTTGTGCTACTAATTATCTCCTATTGCTTATAAATCTTGTGGGGAAATATGGGAAGCCAGCTGTCAACAGGACAACTCTGGACACATCAACAAGTGGGATCTGTATTGAAAAGCACTTCATGTCTCAAGCATTCATTCCACCCCCCCCCCCCCCCCCCCCCCCCCCCCCCCACCCCCCCACCACCCAACATCTCACATATGCATGTGATCATACACATGCATGCAAAACAATCTACTTCATAAGCTCTGGCGTGTGGAACAAACCCAAAAAAATAATGTATTGTACAAGTAGTTCTCTTTAGAAAAGATGGGAATTTGAGTTCAAACAGTAAAATATAAGAAACTGAAAGGTGTAACGGCTACACTATAGGAAACAAGCTTAGTTAAAAATCTCTGATAAGAGATTAAATGGTGTCATTTAAAAGACACTCCATGTTAATATTGCGTTGAATTTCACATTTAGATAGATAACAGATAGATAGATAGATAGATAAATAGATAGATAGATAGATAGATAGATCAGACCCTAGAGGAACATTTTCTACTGAATATACTCAGAGTATCTGTGTCTCAGAAATGTTAAGAGTTCTTTTAGTTCTTCAATTTGTGCCTTTTTATTTTCCTCATACTGTAAATATTTAAAGTTTACAGATGCAATGCTTTTATAATTTCCACACTGCTGGCTGACACTATATTCTCTCTCTCTCTCTCTCTCTCTCTCTCTCTCTCTCTCTATATATATAT
>JANDJT010000092.1:8142832-8153817 GCA_024331685.1 Stegophilus panzeri | reverse complement strand
ATTACACACTTAAGAATCCTATGATGAAAATGCAGAAGGAGGAGAAAATAATCTCTGTCGTTGTTTGGAAGAGGCTTCGATGCTCATCTGCCACTAATAATAACTGTATGCCATGCAATTACTAGTACACAATCTATCCATAGCATTATAACCATTATTAATTTATTGATCTTCCAATCCCACATAAAGTACAGTACACACCGATCAGCCATAACATTAAAACCACCTGCCTAATATTGTGTAAGTCCCCCTTGTGCTGCCAAAACAGTTCTGACCCATCAAGGCATGGACTCCACATGATCTCTGAAGGTGTGCTGTGGGATCTGGCACCAATACCTTAGCAGCAGATCCTTTAAGTCCTGTAAGTTGTGATGCAGTGTGTGTTCTGACACCTTTCTATCATAGCCAGCATGAACTTTTTCAGTAATGTATGCTATAGTAGCTCTTCTGTGGGATCAGACCAGACGGGCTAGCCTTCACTCCCCACGCACATCAATGAGAGCTGGGCACCCCGACCCTGTTGTTGGTTCACCGGATGCCTTTCCTTGGACCACTTTTGGTAGGTACTAACCACCGCATACCAGGAACACCCCACATTTTGAAGATGCTCTGACCCGGTCGTCTAGCAATCACCATTTGGCCCTTCTCAAAGTCACTCAGATCCTTACACTTGCCCATTTTTCCTACTTCCATCACATCAACTTTGAGAACTGACTGTTCACTTGCTGCCTAATATATCCCAGCCCTTGACAGGTGTTGTAGCGAGATAATCAATGTTATTCACTTCACATCTCAGTGGTTTTAATAAAGTGTTATGGCTGATCGGTGTATATTGGAGAATTCGTGCATTAAGGCTTCATATTTAAACATGTACCAGTGCAGGTTTCTTCCGACTCAGAGAAAATACCGTTCATGCTTTTGGAGAACTACGCGTGAAGTCAAGTCCATTTATTTCTCATTACGTCTACTAATGCCACACGACTTACACTGACACTTTTACTGCAACCGAATGTCATCTGTCAAGAAGTTTCTAAACTTCATCTCCACTTTCTCTCTTTTTACCACACATACACACACAAACACGAAAATGTCATCGGTCAGCTTGGTGCCTTTACGTTGGATTCTCCATAACATCAGCTATTAGAAACATGTTCCAAATGTCATGGGTCATGCCACATAAATAGATGATTTGTGAGGAACTGGCTTTGGACCAGAGGAGGAGGAGGAAATGAAGAGGGGATGAAGAAAAAAGGAGGAGAGGAGAGGAAGAGAACAAAGAGAGAGTGAGACCTCTCTCATATCCCCCATGGAATGGAATGATCTTTATCTCTCTAGGTCACAGCGATGACTCAGATACACACACACACACACACACACACACACATACACACACACACACACAAACACACACACTGTGGGAAGAAACTGTTCTCAAATGAAAAGTGGCTCTGTGCTATAACCACGTTCACAGATACACAATAACACTATTGAATCTGGAGATATACACTGATGTAATACAGTGTTGTAACTGATGTAATCAATTGTTCATTATAATGAATTAAATTTTATAAAACCCTATAATTAGAACATAAAGCTAAAACTATATTTTAGTTACGGATTAAAAACTAATTTTAAAAAGTGATAAAAAGAAATGTGTCAACAAAAGACAATCAGTGTAGGATAGTAAAGGTTTCCTAATGATAAATTTTTCCTGGAGCTAAATGGTAATGGTATTCAGCAATCTCTTTCACACATGCCCACACACATATACACATTTGTTATAATGAGATTGAGATAATTATTCATGCTGATTATTAATAATATGCTAAACCTAAACCTATTCATACCCTAAGCGTATTAATTAAAAGAAAAACATTTTGTCCCTTCAATTTTTTTAATTTTTCATCTAACTGTCCCTCAGTGGTGGAATGAACTTCCAACCTCAATCCAGACAGCAAAATCTGTCACTATCTTCAAAAAACAGATAAAGACCCACGTCTTCCGTGAATACCTAACTAACCACTAAAATACCAACCACCACAATATTTAAAAAATAAAAAATAAATAAAAACTTACTCTGGCTCTTACACCTCTACTCTGTGCACTTTGTTTCTCTAGAACTCAATTATAGATCTTGTATTGTAGCACTACTTGTATTGTTCTCCGCTTGATATATCGCTTTGCTTGTATTTCCTCATTTCTAAGTCGCTTTGGATTAAAGCGTCTGCTAAATGAATAAATGTAAATGTAAATGTAAATAAGAGCTGTGTATCTGTTGTTGTTATTGTTATTGTTGTTATTGTTGTTGTTGTTGGTGTTGGTGGTGGTGTTTTTTCCCCCCAGCTAAATGTCAAAACATTGACAAGGTCAAAACTGGGAGTCCATTTGGTCCACAACAAGATATAAAATAAATCCCCCCCCTCACACACACATCTACCAAACCACAGATATTTTATACTTACAATATTGCATAATTACAAGGCTATATGCTTTTAATGGAAGAAAAAAACCATTCTTATACCTTACTTTCACTTGCTGCTCTATAGTATATGGAATAAAGAATATGTATTCTTTGTTTCCCAAACCAGTCTTTAAGGTCACCAGAATGGTTCACATGTACAAGCCCTGTACAATATGAACTCTGTACAAGCTGTCATTGATGTTTGCAGTGCAAAATTTGACTGAAATAATAAAAATAATGGTTCATTTTCATTATTTTAAATAAGGGGTCCTTATATCTAGAATTCTGCCTGCTCTAAATCATACACAGAGTATATACAGAGTAAAGTAGTGCGATAAGATTATATTGATTTGAATGAATTGCAGTTGTGCTCATAAATTTACACACCCCATGCAGAATCTGCAAAATGTTAATCATTTAAAAAATAATAAAAGGGATCATTAAAATGGCATTTTGTTTTATATTTAGTCCTGCCCTGAATAAGCTATTTCACATACAGTAACAGATGTTTACATATAGTCCACAAGAAACAATAATAACTGAATTTACACAAATGAACCTGTGCATCGTTACCTGGATGATCAACGTCTGTGTTTATGTTTTGTGATAGTTGTTCATGAGTCCCTTGCTTGTCCTGAGCAGAAAACTGCCCACTGTTCTTCAGAAACATCCTCCAGGTTCTGCGCATTCTTTGCTTTTCCAGAATTTTCTTCTTTCCAGCAGTGGCTATATGATGTTGAGATCCATCTTTTCACACTGAGGACCACTGAGGGACTCGTACACAACTATTGCAAAAGGTGCAAATGTTCACTGATGCTCAAGAAGGTAACACGATACATTAAAAGCCAAGGGGGTGTAAACTTTTGAGCAGGATGATTTAGTCTCAGCACTTTGTAAAGCTGTAACTTTATGTTTTCCGACATGGGAAAGTCTTAAGGACAGAAGACCTTGCTTCATTTTTGCTTTATTGTCTTTAAAAGAGAAAAATAGAGATGTCAATGTACATAATAACAGAAACTAACTAGTTTCCTACATGTGTAAAATGTGAATGAATGTAAAAATTGTAACCATTGGAAAACTGTTGTGGTATAAGAGGAATAAAACACTGCAGGACATGCAGTTATAGGACAAGAACTACCTTCAGGATAGTAACAGTAACTCCATTTCTCATCAGGCGGTATCACACCACCTCATCACCAATTCTTTTCCTATAACAGCATGCCATGAATGTTTTATTCCTTACTTTGCAATATTTTATATTCAATGCTTAATTTTACTGGGAGCCAGTGTTGTGTTGATCATTTTAGGGAGACCACTCCACTCCCAAAAATGCAGCTGTTGTTTTGCTTTACACATTAGACATGTATATAGAGCTCAATAAATAACAACAACACCATAAACGAAACTTATTTCCCGCTTTCGTTGTTTACTATTTTCTTTGCTCCCTCGTGGTTATGGGTAAATTCCTTCAGATTTTACAGATGAGATATGGTTAGACGATGGAAGAGGCAGAAGAACGAGGATGTAATTTCCCCCACTGGGTCTCGTTACAAAAGACAGCATGTACTGCAGGAAAATATGAGCCTCAACAACAGCTGTGAAGAGAAAAGCAGAGGCCTGGAACATACTGACGCACACACATACTTAGCTGAGCTTAGTCACCCATGTGTTTCCCTAGATTGTTCCCACACTGATCAAAGTACCATGCACCACTGTGCTTTATTCACCGTCCTGCACTTTTATGTGATTTGTCGGTTTACAATGAGTCAATGAGCCATGGTTATTTTAATAACCAGCTAACCCAGTCACTATTTCTGTTTATATAGTTACAGTGGCTCTGTATTTACAATTGGAGTTGGAACATAATCTAATTGTGTGTTTTGCAATCATAATTTTAAAAGAAAATTGATTATGAGATGTAGCAAAGAAGGATACAATCCTCTATTTTATTTAGACTAAGAATCATCTAATGCTACAGAGAAAGTTTTGGGGAAATGGGAAGAGGAAAACCTTGAGGTGGCACATAAGTGTATCATAGATGAAATTCAATGTTTATTAAAGAATGGATGCTCAAAAGATCAAACTGTATCCATGAAATAGAAAATAAACCTTACTTAGCACGCTGATATACTGTCAGTATGTCCACTATAATACTTTGTGTTATGCATGAGTAAAATGAAGCCAAATGTTTACATACACTTAAGCTAATGATATCTCAGTTTTTCACAACTCAACACGTTTCATGTTACCATACATTTATTTTGGCATCTACATAAATCACATCATTTTAAAACGATCGATTAGAGACAGATTTATTCAGCTTTAATTCACTATATCAGAATTCCAGTGGGTCAAAAATGTACATGCACTAAGTTTACTGCGTCTTTAAACAGTCCAGAAGATTCCAGAAATTGCTGTCAGAAGCTTGTGATTGCTTGTGAAGTGTCATAATGAATTAGGAGTTTTATTAGTTAATTAGTCGAGTTAATTTGGAGTGCACCTTTGGCTGGATTTACAGCTAGGGCCTTTTTGCACTTGAGACTATCTAAGCAACTCATTCACGACATCCGAAACAAAAAATATGGACCTCCAAAGGAGCAATTTTTAAACAACGCACATGTACAACCAAGTGTATGCAAATGTGAGCACTCAGACACATTGTTCAGGAAAGAGGCTCAGATTAACTGCCAGGGATGAACGGACATTGGTCTAAAAGGTTCAACTGAATCCCAAGACAATAACAACGGAACTGGTGAAAAAGTTGGAGGCATCAGGTATCAAAGTATTTACAGCCACCATTAAGAGCCTGAAAGGCTGTCACACATGAAAGAAGCTCCTACCCTAAGTTTGCAGGTGATCACAGAATGAAGAAATAGCCTTTAGCAGGAGTGTTCTCGGGTCAGATGAAACAAAAACAGAACTGTTTGGAAATAATGATCAGCACCTATACAGTATATGGAAGAAAAAGGGTGAGGCTTTTAGTCCAAAGACCACCATCCCTACTGTGAAGCGTGGGGGTGGCAGCATCGTGTTGTAGAGATGTTTTGCTGGATGGAATTGTGAAGAAGAAAGATTATCAAGAAATACTGAAGCAAAACCTCAAGACATCATCCAGAAAGGTCAAACTTGGTCACAACTGGGTCTTCCAGCAGGATAATGATCCTAAGTTGTTATAAAATGGCAAAGGGAAAATATTGGGGTGATCATCACATAGCCCTTACTTGAATCTCATAGAAAATTCATGGACTGAACTGAAAAAGCATTTCTGAGCATGACGGCCCACAAACCTGACTGAGTCCCGCCAGTTCTGTCTAGAGGAATGGGCAAAAATTCATTCTAGCAACGTTTGTGAGAATATAGTCAAAGGCTACCCCAAGCTTTTGGTTTAAATTGAAGCAGTTAAAAGGCAATGACACCAAATACTAGCAAAGTGTATGTAAATGTTTGACCCACTGAAAAGCTGAATGTTTTCAGTACTAGCTAAAAGCTCGTACTCTTTCTCAGTTTTTCCATTAGGTGTCACTAATGATCAATAATATGCACTCTTACTATGCATCAATTTCTCACAGGCCTTCTGCATTACTATAGTCTGTCTATTACTCTCAAATGAACATTGTGTTGAACAAACATCCTTCTCTTTTAAAATGGAACTCAGCATATCTCCTTTGTGGGAATTGGTTCATTATCACATGTCCTGATTTGTTGTTGTTGTTGTTGTTGTTGAGAAAACATTTGTAGTATGTTTGGTTTACCTTGTTTCTTCATCCATGATCTGAAGCCATGTGTTCGAACCATAATAAATAGTAAGCTAGTGGACTACATAAAACAATGCCAGTAGGTGGACTGGCTAAGATAAATTGCTCTTAGGTGTGAATGAGAGCGTGAATGTGTGTGTACTTGCTTGGTTCAGTTCCTCACACCCAGTATTCCTAGGATAGTCCCCAGTATCCACCATGACTCAGACCAGGATAAAGCAGCTATTGAAAGTGTGTGAGAGTGAGTTATGGAACCGTTAATAAAGGTTTTTGGTTGCAGTTTTGTTCCAAAATACTGTTCATGTGATTTTCATTTTTTATTTCTAAAACTGGTCAGGGTATAATAAGTCCACTGTAACAATATCAATATTTTATCAGGTTCCCTAACAGAATAATTAAACCCCCTGGCTGCAATGTCTGAAAGCGTGATCAGATATTATGATGTACTGCAGACACCACTGCTTTAAACCGCTGTAATCATGTTTATATCACACTCTAGTGGTGGTGCAGAATATGGCAGCGCTCCCACACCTCACAGTCAAGCTCTTCTTTTTAGTCGCATAATGAATAGGCGTGCTCTTGCTTTTATCTTCTCTGGCTTAAACTTCTGTAATGCTTTGTTTACTTGAGTTAAAAACATAATAGACTACAGCTTGCTCAAAATACTGCAGTCAGACTTCTTACATTGAGAGGAAAGGATTTCATCACTGATTTGAATTTTTATCATGCTTGTAAAATATCTTATATTATATTTAATACTGTTGACTATTTCTTTAGCATTTTCCCTTTCACTTATATTAGTACATCTTTTTAATATGTATTTTATTTGTTCTTTCAGTCTGTCATTTTGAGGGGTTTTTATTCATGTAAAAATGGATTATATACATTTTATACCTCTAAAGGAGAGCTCTTAGAACTGTAGTATTGGTTCAATATCAATTGATTCAATATTTGTATACTGTTTTGTTACGTGTTGGATAACACACAGGAAAAGCTGTGAAACACTGGTGATAGTAAAAAAAAAAAGTGTCATGTCATCCCATTGAACTTATTTAATGTCATCCCAGCCATATATATGCAGTATATATGACAAGTATGAAATATCTAAATATGCAGGATGAAATATTAAGTCTATATAACTACCATGCAACAACAATAACGATGACAACAACAACAGTGACAACAACAACAACAGTGACAACAACAACACTGACAACAACAATAGTGACAACAACAGTGACAACAACAACAACAGTGACAATAACAACAGTGACAACAGCAACAACAGTGATAACAGCAAAAGCGACAACAACAACAGTGACAACAACAACAGTGACAACAACAACAGTGACAACAACAACAACAATGACAACAACAGTGACAAAAACAACAGCACTAAAATAATACAGAGGCTCTACACACAGGATTACATTCAATATTAACAACAAAATTGTGAATTCTTGATGCAAACAAATGTAGCTCTCAGCCCAGTAAGCCGAATCCAGCATAAATATTTGCTTCAGTGTTCTCTGTTTATGCAAGTGAGCATCTGGGTATTTATTTGAATCGACTATAGTGCAGACATAGTGCAGACATCACAACAGCAGTCCAGCCTATAACCAGAGAAGATGGCCGGTTTACAACGACAATCAAACAATATAATCAATAATAATCTGTATGGAAGAACGGTCTCAGATCCCTTGCCATGAATTCTCCAACCTCATCAGGCATTATAGGAGAAGACGCAGAGCTGTTATCTTGCCAAAGGCAGGTAGCACACAGTATTGACTAGAATGGGTGCCAATAATTGTTGCACACCTATATTGTTGTTGGACACCAATTGTTTGATATCCATGAGAGGAGAGTTTTTTTGTGATTTTTTAAAAAAAACATTTACATTTACATTTTAATTTATAAAAAATTTTTTACCAAGGGTGCCAAAATTAGTGGAGGGCACTGTATATGTAATTGAAAGTGTGTGGGTGGGTGTGTGGGGCCATTGGGACTGAACGTTCTGTGAAAAATACATCAAGCTTACACCCCTCAGGGCAGCAGAAACACAATGGCACAGTGTGTGCTGTTCGTGCAATAAGGCAATATATTAAAGATACTTCATCACAAGTGCATTTCATGTCAGTGCACACTGGTGATATCAACAAAATACTAAATAACTAACATTAAAATATACTTACGAAGCATTCAAAATGATCGTTATTATAAGTATTGTTTGCATTTAAGTACATACAGTGAGCTAACCTCTCAATGCAGTTCACTTTTTGAGAATTCTGTGCCTTTTGGTCAAAACTGATGGAATCAGTTATTACTTATTGGCCATATACTGTACATTCATCATCCACTTTAATAGGAACACATGTACAACTGAACATTCATGCAGTTATCTAATCAGCCAATCATGTGGCAGCAGTGCAATGCATAAAATCTTGTCAGGAGCTTCAGTTAATGTTCACATCAAACTTCAGAATGGGGGAAAATATGATCTCTGTAACTTTAAATGTGGTACGGTTGTTGGTTCCAAATGGGCTGGTTTTAGTATTTCAGAAACTGCTGATCTCCTGGGATTTTCAGATTTTCACCACAGAGTGGTGCAAAAACCAAAAAACATTGAGTGAGTGACAGTCCTGCGGGTGGAAACATGTTGTTGATAAGAAAAGTCAGAAGAAAATTAACCAGATTGGTTCAAGCTGCCAGGAAGGATATAGTAACTCATATAATCACTCTTTATAACCGTGGTGAGCAGAAAAGCATCTCAACATGCACAAAACATCAGGTGGATGGGCTCCACATCAGGTTCCCATTCCTGTCAGCCAAGAACAAGAAGGCTATCATTGTACAGACCCACCCAAACTGGACAGTTGAACTGGACCAGGTGTTTCAGAGATCACATTTCCCCCTCATTCTGTTGTTTGAGGTGAACATTAATTGGAGCTCTTGACCTGAATTTGCATGATTTTATGCATTGTGCTGCTACATGATTGGCTGATAAGATAACTGCATAAATGTGCAGTTGTACATATGTTTCTAACAAAGTGATATAACATGACTAAAGTGTATATTAAAATGTATTAGAAATGTATCGTCATACAGTCAGCATATTAGTACTCACATGCGATAGGATGAAAACTAAACAAGTAAGCCGCACGGTAACTGAGCTGTGCAATTGTGCAACATTGTCTCTGATGAACAAGTGGATTTTCAAAAATGTGCAGAAAAAGTGAACCTGCGGAGAACCATAATAAAATAATAACAAAACAGTTGTGCAATACAGTGCAGTAGGTCCTCAAGTTTATGTTTTGTTAGCATTGGGTAGGGGCTTTTTTTGACAGCTGGAAGTTTACATTGTTGCTAGAGATTTTTTTTTAATACTTATTATGTGACACAAAAAAGAAGAAAAAAATAAATAATATGGAAATTTGACTAAGGTCAAAACACTCTTTGTGTTTATCAGAAATGAACAACTTTTATATTTCCAAACGTGTGTCGTTAAAGAAAGGACAATATTAAGCAGTAGACCAATTTTCATATATAAACGTGATTTAGGCGTTCAGTGATGACCTGGAGAAACAGAAGTTGATTAAATAAAGTTGATCAAACAGGGTTTTTTGTTGTCATGGGCATAGATTTGGTTTGAACATTGGGAGGGTTGAAGTGTGAATAGGTATGCTTCTCAATGTTTTTAATTCAATTCCAAAAAATTAATTGAAAAAGAAAGCATCAGCTTTGTTATATCTGCAGTGTCATTACAAAATGATCCTCTGCTTATCTATCTATCTATCTATCTATCTATCTATCTATCTATCTATCTATCCATACATCCATCCATCCGTCTATCATCTGCAAGCATTTATGATCAAATGATTGTTTCGTTAAAACAAATTACACGGGGCATAATAACAGTCCAAATGAATGCACACTGTAACTGATTAAAACTTATACACACCATTGACTGTGAACAACCTTGTTGTTGATAATAATGGAAACTGTTCAGATAAAATTTAGCTAACATAACACAAGGCAGTTTTTTTGCTAACTTGTTATATTGATAGTTATGGCTAAATTGCAATGAATTAGCTATCTAGCTAAAATATATTTGAAGTGTTGTTAGCTAGATTACACCACATTAATCAATTCAATTCAATTCAATGTTATTTGTATAGCACTTTTAATAATGGTCATTGTCTCAAAGCAGCTTTACAGAAACATATAAACACAGGATACAGATTTTAAGTGAGTGAATTTATCCCTATTGAGCAAAGCGGTGACGACGGTGGCAAGGAAAAACTCCCTAAGATGATATGAGGAAGAAATCTTGAGAGGAACCAGACAAAGAATGGAACCCATCCTCATCTGGGTAACAACAGATAGTGTGAAAGTAAAGGGAAGTTCATTATGCTTTATACATGAAGTCTCTTTGTTGAACTAGTCCACATTATCCTACCTCCTTCTGAATACACATTTTATATATTTTACTGTCTCTCTCTGACCGGCAATGTAAAATAGTCTGCTGGTCAGCGCTTTTCTTCATCTTCAAAGTTACCTGTGCTCTCCCAGTCAGACATCAGCAATCAAACGCTGTATTGTGAGACAATAGTTGGGCGATAACAACTTATGCAGTGGAGGAGGACTTTTTTAGTGTTTTATCAGATTTATTATGACAAACTCACAATCGATTCAGGACACTAATAATGTTACAAAATAAATTACTTCTACATATGTACAAATACTGTGGGGGGGGGGGGGGGGGGGGGGCC
>JANDJT010000092.1:8108820-8124048 GCA_024331685.1 Stegophilus panzeri | reverse complement strand
TAGGTGAGCATCAAGGTCTTGAATTTGATGCGGGCAGCTACAGGAAGCCAGTGGAGGGAGATGAAGAGGGGTGTGACATGGGTATTAATACATACTCACTAAAAGTTGAGAACTGCCCAACTATTAACCCAACTAAGTTTTGATAGAGCATCTTCCCAGTGCTGGGTTATTTTTAACTCTGTGTTTCTGTACCTCAGCTATTGGGTTAAAAAAAAAAAAGCAAATACTTCATTTTCAAATTATTCATATTTATTTGTATGCAGCTGCAATTTGTAGTGACACGCATGCATGTAACACTATACTAGACTGCATAGAAAAAACTGCAGGGTTATGATGAGGTACAAATGAATATGAACTTGTTTGTCTCCACGGAATGGAGCAATTGTAATAATACTAGCAATTATTAAGTGTTGTATCATGAGTAACATAATGTCTGTATGATTAACATTGAAATGAGCAAAAATTACCCACATTTTACATTTGACCTTAATTGGAAAATACCTGCAAGGTTATTTCAGGACATGACTGTACATTATACTTACAGTAACTGAGACAATAAGCTAACGAAAATAACGTCTGCTAACTTTATGTAACTAATAAGGTGGACATTAATTACATGAAAACAGCTACAACATGGGAGATATGAGGATGTGGGAGATATTAAGGAAAGCAGCAGGCTGGATATCAGCTCAGCAAGTTCTCTCTGTTAAAAGCTGAAACATTATAATTTAAAATGTCATCACAGCCTGGTAGACTGGTACCAAAATATTCCAATTATGACAAAAAACCCAATTAATCCAACCATAATGTATAAGGCAGTGGTTGGGTTAAAAGAACAACCCAGCTTGTTTTGGTGTGATATTGTGTGCTTATGGTTGAAAATGGTTTCCAGAACAAATGTAAATAGTTAAGTTAATGCTCATCTATAAATTTACTTATTTTATTCCTATTTTGTATTTAAATTACATTATTTCTCCAAACAAGTAGTTATACTAAGGATTAATGTAAGCCTTTTATAGCCTAGACATTGCAATAATAGTTTTAACTTTGGCTATACAGTAGCGACCCTATATGTTGGAAGTCACTGACATTTGAAATGAATATATGACGTAAAGGCCTAATGCACGGCATATATTGAGTTACAGTTTCATTACAGTGTGATTATATGATATGGCACCCGGAAATGTTAGTATTAGCAGAAACATGTCATATCTGATAATCAGTTTTGTTTTGTTTTTCCTGCCCAAGGATGCCAATACTGATGGAATGCTTGGCTGCTCATGCATTCATAAGTATGCTTTCAAATGAGAACACCAAGAGAATGTAGTCTGTAAACATGACTCCACAGAGCAGTATGGGGTAACTACCAGGGAAGTGTCTTTTGGTCATTTTGTCAGTTTGAGTAGTCAACAGGGAAGATGAGTAAGTACCAGAATATTCCAAATTCCCAGGGAATGAGGGGAGTTCTTATAACAACCCTTTGTATATAGCCTACTATATTTTTAAGTCTTTAGATAACATTTTAACTGTGTCTGACTGTGGTAAAGGACGTGATCCAAGTCTTTATTTGTAGCTTGAAATTATGTGTGATTGTGAGGCAATGGGACATCGTATTAAAAGCAGATCAATAGGTCAGCTTCGCATGTTATTACTTGCATTATACTATATCTTACTTAAAGCTGATGGATTTGAGATTTTGCCCATACTGGTGCAAGCTTCTTATGGAAACATGTTTTGCATTGTGTCCTTCACCAGCACATGGATTAACCTGATGACTGCAAGTGGCAAATAACACATCCAATAAAAATTCAGACCCATGCCCCGAACTGCATTCTGAGCATTTTAAAAGGATGCCTAAATAACTATTATAGTGTCCCACTAGTGCATTAACATAATGTTTAGTTGGATAGAATGTGGTTTGGCACACTGCCCAAGTATTCATGACTCTGAGGACATAATTATCTGCTGCTGTTGTCTCTTCTTCTCAGTTTTTCAGAAGTGTGTACACATTTTTATGATGTACTTCTGCCTGTTTTACTTGGAAAACAGTAGCAGTTCCAGTTAAAGCTGATCTGTGTCTTCTACCAGCAGTGTGTTAGTCAGTAACCTTATTCGTGTGCTATAGGCTGCGGCACAGGCTTCATCGTGATATGCTTCGTTGTGTCACATGAATGTTAACAAACCTGACACCAAAAGAAAATATGTTGTCAAGTAGAGAAAATGCCCAGCTGTTTCTGGAACCTGTACAAGGCATATTGTCCACGTTTATTAAATGTATAAACGTATGTGCGCATATTTTTCATCATTTCCTTTCCCGTGAAATGTGTGTGTATTAAATGGTACACAGCAGTTAAACAGTGCATCAAGAGTGAGCAGAAGTCTCGACCGACCAGCTCTTGCCCAATTGAACCGAATTTGAAATGCAAAAAATACACAAACACATAAAGCTGCCAACATTCTATAAATAGATCCTCGCGAACTATTTATAGAAATCGTGCTGTAACTGCTTTGTTAAAATCTATACTATTGCTTTAAATTTTACAGTGTACTTGGCAATGGTAGAAAAAGCTGAGGAATTGTTTTTGGTCTATTTCTATTGCCCACAGGCTATTTTTGACACGCAGACCTGGCAAGCCTGGACACTTACATACGGTATAAATGCAAGCAAAAAGGGTTTAATGACTATTGAACCTCACATTCCTTTATTTCATGCAAGTTTTAGTATATTTAATGGCAGAGTATGTGAGTTTTGTCTCTCACTGCTGTGCTGTACAGTGCCCAGTGCTCTATACACTTATCGTCCTTATAGTGAATAGTGAAAGTGAGTATAGGAGCCATTTCAAATGAGGCTTTAGCGTTCACCTTATGTACATGCGCACACACACACACACGTATACACACACACACACACACACGTACAGCTCTCATGTTAAAACTCTCTCACTCTCATTTTAATTCAATATTGTATTGTCATTTCGACTTAACAAAGATCTCTGGGAATTAAAATTTTTCATTCAGAGAGACTGAGGTTAATTACAGTCTCCCAACCAGTCTGCTGGCAACCTTATTAACACACACACAGCTACACAACTACATCGAGTGACTTGCTTTGTGGGTTTTTTTTTTTATTTATTTTGGTCTTAATTTTGTCACATTGCATGTTTTTAAAGCCAACTATTTAGCTAACTATTGGTACAGCTTTGGCCTTCAGACTTTGTGTATGCCATTTGTGCAGTAAGTGTAAGCCATACGTTCCTACCTCTACAGCCACTGTTACTAAAATCATATTAAACATTTTCAACTGAAGAATACAACTTCATTTATGTATTTACGTTTTTTTTTTTTTTTGGTAGTTTTTTTTTTTTGTAGTACAGTGAGTAATCCAGTAAAATTAATTTTAAAAAGTGGTCTTTTTTTTTTTTTTTTTCCATCCACACATTTATGGTGTCGTCATGATTGATAATTACTGTCTTTTACTCTTGCCCATTCCTACACAGCACAGTCTAACCACACGGAACAGCATGAGCACTATCAGGATACACTAAATAGCATAATTGCAGCAGCCAAGTAAAAGGAAAATGAAATTTAGGTTGGAACACTGTCAATATTTATACCACACTATATTTATATATTAAACCAAAGAGTCAAGGACAAACACAAGATATACTTTAACCCTCTCTCTCTCTCGATCTTTACTTGCTTTTCTTCTTCATTCAGAACACGTACAGATCCAGTCAGTCAGTGGACACGGTCTGACCTCGAGGCATGCATAATCAGTTTTAGTGAGAAATAATTATGCAAAGGACTAATAATTATGATCATATTGTGATTGGATACAGAGGACATTCTGTATCTAATCCCCTGGGTTTACACAGCGAACATGTCATGAGTTCTGGATTTTCATAAGGATTTGGGATCAGTTCAATCCAGGAAGTCTGATTGGTTGTGTACAGTTCCTATGATGCAGTAACATCTGCAGCATAACTGCATTCGCCTTTACATGAGTCCCCAGAATCACATTTCTACACTTTCTGAAAACTACGGATTTCTGTCCAGGGGAATTCGAAGATGTGTTCAATGACATAACTTCCTTTATGATTAAACTAGTCATTTTTCTGGGAATAGTGTATATATATATGAAATGATATATATATATATATATATATATATATATATAAAATCATCTTCAGTAAGACTTTGCTATGCATTCACTATTGAAGATTATTATTCATTTGATTATTAAATTAACCCTTGACCACTATGTTTCCAAGTGCAGGCCTCGAATCACTGTGAGCTGACAAAGTGGAAAACGGTCATCAGGACTCTACGTCTCCAAGGCAACAGCCTTCACAAGGAACCAACGATGACATCAGCAGGGAGGAGCACGCAGAGCCCGTCCAATGGGAGAGCAGAACACAGTCACTCAGGTGAGACCGAATCATCTGCACACATACTGCATCTCATATTACTGCTGGGCCAAAACACTCTCAGTCCTCTAACCAATTACTTTTCCTAGTTATGAAAAAAACAAAAAAAAACACATTACCCAGGTGTGTATAGTAAGTAAGTAATTTATTTCTAAAGCACATTTAAAAACCAAAAATTGCCCAAAATGCTGTAGATATACTGTATGAGAATAAAATAATCAAAACAGAGACTACACAATAAATAAAAAGACAAGTATATAAATGCTATTTATATTTGTATCATTTAAAACTGAGTCAAATCCAGGTATCTGTTAAAACATCTGAAATCTATCTGAATATACAGTTTACCCCTCTACGTGATTCTTTTTTTATTATTATTGTGTTGCCGTACATTGTAATGACCATGCAGGCAGGGACATGCGAAGGCATTTTACTGGAATTTTGGAAGTGCTGGAATTTTTACTGGGAAATTGAGTGCTGGAATTTTAAGCAGCAGACATGTGGCATACGCTAGGACATCACACTCGTATGAATTATATGACAGTACGGTTGGATTTTCTATCAGAAAGGCGATGATTCATTTTTTTTTTATAGCAGCACGGTTCTGAATATTAACAACTGTGATGGACCTGGATTTAGGGTTAGCGCTTATTCTCTCTCTCTCTCTCTCTCGCTCTCTCTCTCTCTCTCTCTTTCTTCTCACACTCTCTTCTACTCTCTACTCTACTTCTACTTCTCTGTTTACTTCTACTGTTTATCTTTAGAACCTCTTCAGAAGAAATTCTCTGTATAATGTTTGCTTCTCTTCTGTCTTGGAGTAAACTCTGACTTGTGGTTTTATTTTATTCTCACTCTGCATGCCTGATTTTTGGGCTTTACATAGTAACATAAATGTTACAGTATATGGTTTACAATATGTTAATGCACTCATTCTAATAAGTTGTGGTTTCTATAACAGCTTAAACATGGGGACTTATGGTGGATGCTCCACATTCTGTAATCACAACAGATTTGAAAAAAAAGTGCTGTTATATAGCAAAGAAAAATCTGATTTTTTTTCTCTCTCGAAGTTAATGAGACAAAAAATAAAACACGCTTCTTGTCATTTGTCATGTTACAGAGAAACCAGAAAGCACAAATCCTCTGCCCTGAAGACTCGAGTCTCACAAACATGTGACTATGAACAGATAAAAAGCACAATGTGTCGTTCATATTCATATCAAATTAAAAGTCATTATTGGGAACTCACTGTGATTTAAGATTAAGATAACTATTATTTTCAGCAATGCCAAAAACTGATTAAAATCCTCACCATTCCAGCACCCATCCTCTGAATCCTAGGCATGAAGTAGGGACATACTCTAAATGACGCTTGGTAATTTGTTATTTTCATATTGTTTATGTAAAGGCAGGTTATGATTATATGTTTCCAGAGCAGTGTTACCTGAATTCAGTCTCACTGCCCCTCATATAGTACCGTCTATAGAGTAAATACTGACATTGTGTATGTATTGTACGTTATCATCTTAACTGCTTTCAGTCAATACACAAACTGTAGTGTACACTACTGAAGATTAGGGGTGTCTGTCGCTCCTTCTGGGATGATGCGATACGTAACCGGATACATCATCCGATGTATAAATAAACAGTTAAAGCAGCCAACTATCCAGTGCACTGTAATTCAGTATTGAGCTTTTTTTAATCTGGAAAAAAAATAATAAAGTTAGTTTGAGATCATGTCTCTTTCTCTGAGACATGTAGTAGCTATCACAAATTTCCCCTCACAATGCACAGCGCTGTAAGCTCTGTCAGTGCTTGCTCTCCATGGGCTTTGTCAATGCTTTGCCATGCACCTCTATTATGTCATCAGTCTGTTTCCTAATGTGTTCACCTGTTTCGTGTTTATCTACTTATTCTTGTGTGACTATGTCTGATAAGTGTGTTTTTAAGCCTGTCATAGCCATTGCTCTTGAGCAACACCTCTGTATTTGTCCTACAGACATGGATTATCCTGTCTGCCTGTGCTTTGACCTCTGCTTAGATCTCTGACTGTGATTTCTGGTTAATAAAACTCACTTGTGTCCTCCGTTTACTCGCCGCAGGTTTCAAGAGGAAATTGAGACCAGTATAGTGATTCAAATCGGTGACTCGTTAAACCCATACTCAAGAATAATGTAATGCTTGTCTATCCCTATGATTTCCAAATGAAATATTTCTATATTAAGTGTAGAATTCTGCCCATATTATTCAACACTCTTGGTGAAATGAAGTATATTAGCGAATCAAATGAGCAAATGCCCCACTGCAATATTGCGCTTCTTTTTCTGTCATTTAATGCAAACTGTTTTCGGTGCACAGTACAGCTTAGGAGAAACTTTTCATCGAAGACCCCGACACACTGTTGATAGACGCATGGCTTCTATAGGCTCGTATGGCAGATTCAGATACACTTTGTTTTAATAGAAGGGAAAAATGAACACTCATTGAACAGCAAGTTTTTAATACATCAGTGGTTGAATGGGTTTTGGTTTTGCATAGACAATACAAATGATTTGAGTGTGTGTGTGTGTGTGTGTGTGTGTGTGTACACATTCTTAGCCTAGGCTTATTATAGCCCTGTTTGTGGTGATGTCATGACCACTGTAATGATGTAATGAGATTACCAATGTAAGAGAGAGACAGATAGAGAGAAGGAGAAGTGGTAATTTGCCCAGTCACTTGCGTACGTGTTGAAGAGTGTGATGCAAGCGCACAGCAATACTGTGGTCTATAACTGAGAAAACAAAGACAACCATAGCATTAAGTACTTTAGATACACCCTTTGTTCACAAGTGAAATGTCAATAAAAATAGGCACTTGTACTCTTTTGCTGCACCAGCTGTAACATACTGTAGCTATGGATGCAATTCATAACATTATATTAACAGTAATGTAACAAAAGCGAAAAAAAAAATTGTGTCGAAAAGCTTCTTAAAAGGAGTTAGAAAAGCTTGAAATACACTGAATACTGCACACCTCAGTGTTATTGCTGGGTTGAGAAACAGACCAACCAACCAAAAATATCTATTACGTAGCAGTGCTGTGGTCAGACGATGCAGGGGTAGATAATATAGACCGTGCACCGAAAAAGCAGTAAACCTAGCAGCTAAACATGACATTGTGCCAGCTTTGTCAGATTGGTGTCTTAGTAGACCAACAAGAAACAGGAAGTCATATGTACAGCTAGATCATTCAGGAAATAACAGTTCCTCCAGATAATGATGCTTAAATATCCCTACTATCTAGTCAGTGTTGATGGTTATGGGGATGTATCTTCTACCTGATAACATGACTACTGGGTGTAGGCACAAGGTAGGCATAGGCATACCTGATAAACCTACCTGCAGCAGTCAATAAACTCAACCTTTAAATACAGACAACTACTGCAACGGATCATGCTCGTTAATCTGAATTAAACTCAGTTTAATTCAAATGAACTTCAAGCATCCCTGTGATCATGAGGCAGGCATTAATAAATAAAACATACTGTATCAGACCTAAATAGATAGAGGTAGCTAGTCGAGTTTGTGAATTTGAAAGGCAGTTTTACAATACGCGAAATATATACGGATACACAATATGTATACAATACTGCTCACAAACTGCCAGCTATACAGTAGTGTTGCATATAAAAATAAACTGCTTGATGATTTATTTAATGCCTGCCAATCAAATTTCTTTTTTTATCTTTATGTTAAAAAATATTTTTTATTTTAAACAAACAAATAAATAACACTGAAAATGAGTGTCATTTATAAGCTATATAAAGAACACCAAAAAAGATACCAAAGATATCACATGGATTATTATAAAAATGGATTATGGCATAATTTATCACTATATTGATATGAACATGTCCTCATATCACCCAGCTCTTGAAAGAGGATTAAATCGGGGTTCTCAAATAGACATTTTGACTTTTTCTGTGACCTCAAGCCTTGACCAGCCTACTTTTTTTTATTATTATTATTAATTCCAGATTTATAATTTAGGACTGCTGTATCTTTTGAAGATTTGAAAAACAAGTACATTTGAAAAACAAGTACACCCCATGGAAATTGTTGGCTTTTTTGACATATTTGGCCAAGCAGACATTCGATCCTCTTTGAAACAGTGCCTATTAATAAAGTTGATATACTTGATCAAAACCACAAGGAAATGTATTCAACTGAAATATCAATAGAGGTGATATTCTTCTGTGGAAACAGTAAGTACACGCTTGAC
Organism: Stegophilus panzeri; assembly: GCA_024331685.1. NCBI lineage: Eukaryota > Metazoa > Chordata > Actinopteri > Siluriformes > Trichomycteridae > Stegophilus > Stegophilus panzeri. The sequence continues at coordinate 8,115,358 of JANDJT010000092.1, read as the reverse complement.
CTCAGAAGCTAGTATTACTTCCTTTAGCAGAAATGACTTTTTGTAGGCGTTTTGCATAATTGTCCACCAGGCTTGCTGGAATTTTTGACCACTCTTCCATGCAATATTCTTTCAGGTGCAAGATGTTTGATGGTTTTCTTGCATGTACTGCTCATTTCAAATCCCCCACAACATTTCAATGGGATTCATATCCAAGCTTTGACTAGGCCATTCCATAACCCTCCATTTCTTCTTTTTGACCCATTGCTTGGTGGATTTGCTAGTCTGCTTAGGATCATTATCCTGTTGAAAGGATTATCCTGTTCAACTTCAACTTTTGGACAGATGGCCTCACATTATCTTCAAGCACTCTTTGATATGAGGCAGAATTCATAGTTGAATCAATGAATGTAAGCTGTCCAATCCCTGAGGCAGCGAAGCAACCCCAACCCAAAACATTTCCACCACCGTGCTTCACAGTTCGTATGAGGTGCTTCTCCTGAAAAGCTGTCTTTTGTCACACCCCCCCACGGCTCTTAATGTATCGTAAAACATCATATAGTCGATGTTGGAAAGGGATCAAATATGCAGAAGATGCTGAAAAAGTAAAGAATGTGCAGGACCAGGAGGATTTTTCTGAAGAACAGTGGGCAGTTTAACTGCTCAGGACAAGCAAGGGACTCAAGAACAACTCTCACAAAACACAAACACAGTCATGGATCATCCAGGTAACAACACACAGGATTAAGAATCAAGTGTATGTAAACTTTTGAACTGGTTCATTTGTGTAAATTCAGTTAGTATTATATCTTGTGGACTATATGTAAATATATGTTATGTGAAATAGCTTCTTCAGGGCAGAACTAAATAAAAAAAAAAAATGCAATTTTTATGATCTCTCTTATTTATTTATTTATTTTTAAATTATTAACATTTTGCAGATTCTGCAAGGGATATGTAAATTTATGAGCACAACTGTAAATATGTGATTTGCGACATAATGCCAGTTTGTTCAGTGGAGGTAGATGGATGGGAAAATTTGTATATTGTTAACGCTGAATTCCTACACTCATGCAGCATGTTAAGATAGCGGAAAAAGACTAGAATAGCACATACACAATGAACTGAATGTGACTCCTAGTAAAGTTTCACAATAGTATCATGCAAAGCTGCTCATCATGGTTAGTAATATTTCTAAATATTAATTTGTAAAAGAAATGAATAAAACAAAAGTGATTGTTTTCATTTTTTGTTAGTTTCTCTCACGACTCACAAAGAGATCCCAATTCCCCCCTCCCCCCCCTGATTCCTGTCCTACTTGTGAGGCAGTAATGCACCCTCATGGGACACCAGTCCATCGCAGGGCACCATACACACACTCATTTGCCTTCAAACATATTCATTAATATTTCAAAAATATTACAGCAGGAATAGCCCAATATGGAAATAAATGTCAATGTAAATAAAATTTCTCAACAATGACTGTGAATCCAGGGGATTTACCATGACAGTCCGCTGCGGTTCCTTTCCAGAGTAATGTGTGACTAATGCTGGGTGTCACAGTTGTGCATCAAGAGGCTTTGCACTTGAGTTAAAGCATGCGTGGTGTGCAGGTTTTTCATTGCCCACATCAATAGTACTTTTTGTGAAAAGAACAGAGATGTGAACAGTTAGGAAAGTACAAGCAGCTTTTTAGTGTGACAAATAGTTTATATATTGTTTTTATTTATAGCTTAGTATTATTCTCCTTTTCCCCTCTTACTGTCTTCACACTGTGCACTCTCCCCGTTTCTCTTTATGTTTCTCTCTGTCTGCCTGAATTCTCATTTTCTCCCTGTCTCTCTCTCTCTCTGTTAGATATGGAGTGTGGAGAAGAGGAACTGGACTTTAACTGGGATGAGTATCTGGAGGAAACAGGAGCCACAGCAGCTGCACACACCTCATTCAAACATGTAAGTTCTGCTAAGCATTGAGCACAGAAAACATTATACGCTGCAAAGCCAGGCATCTCGCTAGACGCACACATGGCAGATTAAGGAGGCGAGAAAGGTCGACAGACTTTGGAAACCAGTCTCAGTGCAAGCCAGGATCAGATCAGAACACACACTGTAGCCTGCAGGTCTATATTCACTAGAGCTTGTTAGTCCCGAGGAAATATTTTTCAGTTTCTGAAACACACAAAGTTATACATTTTAATAATTGAAATGTCGGAGGGCTAATGACTAAAAGTTGAGCTGAATTGAATTGAATTCAGTTCATGAAGGAAATAAAAATGACAGTTTTCGTGTATTCCTCGGTTTAGACGTTTCTCATATAGAAGTTTTATCAGGAAGGTTTCATATTGAGTACTGCATATACACTGATTGACATTTAATTAAGCACACCTTGCTGGTATCTATACTCATCGACCCATTTATCAGGTGCTCCTGCCATATAAGTGCACCTTGTAAGTGTGCTAGCCATCTATTCCAAATCTAATGATAGAAAAGGATTTTTAATGATCATTACTGATCAGATAATAGGTACACTTCAAGCACTATACGCTTCAGGGTCAGGTTATTTGTCTTTTATTTGCTTTGAAATTCTTGGTGTTGCTCTGCTAACATATAATAAATCTATAATCTAAAGAATGCACAAATATTCAAATATCAACTGTATGAAAATACACAGATCTGAAAAAGAAGTCTTAAGATAAAAATATAAATGAAGTGTGCACAAATTCACTAAACCACACATAATTAAGCATGAAAAAAAAAAAAAAAAGAACAGATCCCAGCAGAGCTACCAACACAGTCATGTTATAAAACACTGTGCTGTTTTGCGCATGTGTGAATAAGACTTGCTGCTTCCAGCGGGAGCCATAGCATGTTGGTCTCTGAAGACACCAGTTTGGCAGAGTTTGTACAGTGTGAGGTTTAGATGAGATAGTTTACGAAGTTACGTTTGCAGCAGGATGTCCAAGTTATTGTGAAGTGTCACACGTGCTGGTATACGATTTGGCGGCTTCATCAAGGTGTACGTGTGTGTTTTGAGTAAGCGAGAGAGAGAGAGAGAGAGAGAGAGAAATTGCTCAGACAAATCATTGTGTATTTTCTTCTTCTTTTATTGCTATTATTTTATACAACTTATTTTATTTTAATTGCGTCTGAATATGTGTAAATGTGTATGTCTGTAATTTAATGTTACCAATGCTTTGGCAATGTAAAGCCTTTTACCATGCCAGTAAAGCTACTTAAATCTTGAAATCTTTAGAGAGAGAGAGAGAAAGAGAGAGAGAGAGAGAGATAGATGAGATCTCCAGTGATGGACTGCTGTATCACCCAGGGCCCAGGGTGTATTCCTGCTTTGTGTCCAGTATTATCAAGTCCAAGATAAAGCAGTTGAATGAATGAATAAATAGAAAATGGATGGATGGATGAACATGCAGACTAATGTTAGCTACTTGTAATGCTTTGACAGGACTTTTACTTATAACAGGCGTTATGAGGCAGTATATATGTCCAAGACGCACATGCAGGGGCACCGCTAGGGTTTCTGGGCCCCCTGGCTATTTTGTACTCTGGGCCCCAAGCCCCCACCCACCAATTATCTTTTCTTAATGCCACATGTAAAAACAATCATTATCATTAAGCATAACAATTATTGCATATTCAATAAGAGACTACAAAGAACTAAATTTGAGCAGTTTATTAAATTAACTGAAATTATGCATTTATAACTATATGCAAATAACTATATATACACAGTACAAGTAATTAACACCATTGTAGTCTCTCTCTCTCTCTCTCTCTCTCTCTCTCTCTCTGTCTCTCTCTCTCTATCTCACACACAGACACTATAGAAACTCTGTCTGGATGTCTTTATAAGCTGTCGACTTGTAATTTGTTATTCCCCAAGTACCAATAACAATGAACTGTATTATTATTTTTTATTATTATTATAATTTCTTCTTATTATTTTTATTAATTGAGTGAATAATAAGTTTCACACACCAGCAGCTCCGGAAAGAAATGTGGAAATTAGCTAAAACAGTGACAGGATCATTGAATCAGTGAGTTGAACTATTCGTTCTGTTCGTGAATGAATCATTCAGACTGGTTTTATCAACGGGATTCTCCAATTCATCTAAACGAACCGACTCGAACAAACGATTCACTCACGGATCAGACATCATTGCAACACTTCTCTGATAAACTCACTCGGGACAATTAAAGCAGATTTATACGATTACATTAAATTTCGATCAATTCCTCAAAGAAAGCTGTTACAAGCCTTCGGAAAGCTTGAATATACACAACACTGGACTAGTTTTACTGTCGCTTGGTGCTTTTCCGTCCTTTTTGAAGCTCAGTGCTCCATTACTATTTACTATGTAAACATACATTCGTGGAAATATTGTGTTCCCGCTTCCAAGAATAGACATCGGGGGGAGTAACTGATAGAATTTCTATTTGATGTTAATTACAACAGCTTCATACCAGGAACATAAATCACCTTATTTTTTGAAAAACTGGGTGATTAGTCCAGTCTTGCTCTCTCCTCTTTTCCATGTTTTTCTTTCCTCTTTTGGTATCCCGATTATGTCTGCGCCGTCTCTTGCTATCTACCTGATGCATGTAACGACTCACAACTGTGAAGTGCCGCGTTTCTGAATAATCCGCGAACGTCTTAAGGGGACTCACACATGCACTTGGCACAGTCTGAGGTCATTCATTATAGTGTGCTTCTTAATAGATTATTGTGCAAAGAAGCCATTTAAATACCAAACTCATACAGGAAAATATGAGGTTCTGCTGGGCCCCCTGTCTGACCAGAGCCCTCAGAATCATCCTAATCTTCCCCCTCGTTACAGCGCCCTTGCGCACATGTGTAGGATTTATTGGGATAAATCCAAGAATCATAGTCAGTCATAGTCCGGAACAACGGTTGGTACATGGGTAGGCAGCATTAAGAAAGGCAAAATCACAATCGGAAATCAAGCCTGGGGATCAGAACTAAAGAAATAAGACTGAACAAGACACAACAAGCAAAGTCATACTGTACTGAAAAGCACCTGCGCTTCACTCAGAATGGAATATTTAAATGTGATTGTCTCCCTTTTTACATGTGGGAATAACCAGATTTTAAAATGCTCTGACTTTACTTGTGGTTAAGACGCATGCGAAAGGGAAACCCATTTCAGTTCAGGAAAGTAAGCCTGTTGAAGAAAATGTCAACATTTCACCACTTGAAGGGTTTTCCCAGGCCACCATACATATTACATCATTTCTGAGATGACATACCTAGTGAGGGAATAAGGTGTGGCCGAACTCTCAAGGTGACATGCAGAACTGTGCGTTTGGCTTGTTCAGGTGGAGCTGAGCCTGCAGAGCAGTTTCCAGGCTGGGATGAAGTTGGAGGTGGCCGATAGGAGTCGCGCTGACACATACTGGGTTGCTACCGTCATCACAACATGTGGCCAGCTGCTGTTGCTGCGCTACTGTGGCTACAGTGACGAGCGCAGCGCTGACTTCTGGTGTGACGTCATGACTGCAGAGCTTCATCCTGTGGGCTGGTGTGCGCAGAACAACAAACTGCTGCAGCCACCTGAAGGTAACACACACACTCAGACACTTCCCACGCACCCCCACACATTACATATACATATATAATATACATATTATAGTAGCGTGAGGTGAATATGGAACTTGATTTGTCTTTATTTCAGAAATATCTCTCTCACAGGAAGACACAGATATATAAATATACACCCAGATACATGCATATACATATACTGTGTATCTATACATGATATTAAAGCAGTATTTTGTTGACAAATGCACACAGTTTTCCTCGCTAAATGTAGATACTCAGTCTTGCTATCTGACATTTACTTCTTCAGTTATTCACTAGGGCCATGTGACTAATATTGCTTACCAGTAAATGAAGTGTATAGCATCCATTTCATATGGGGGAACCTCTTACTTAAAGAATCTGACATTTGCCAGTAATCTTAATGGACCGGTGACTTTCATGCACAGGTTGGTTGGTTAGTCTATAGTTCATTGCCACTTTGTAAGTTATTGTTTTAATACGGCTCACTGTGGAACATAAGAGCTGTTAATTAAAATGGCATATTAGCAGCCCTATTTAACAGCCAGAGCTGCTTAATAACCTATTAAAGACAGTGACAAGCTGTGAAATACTGTTCAATATACAATAAGAAGGCAAAATAAAGTAGATGAAATTAATGTGGGTTTTTTTTTTGTTAGTTTTTTTTGGAAAAAATATATATAAATGAAAATCTTTTGACTGGTTCTCTGTAAATGCTTTAGGCACTGAAAGTGAATGTTACTTGTTAAGGTAACAGGGCTGATATGGACAGTAATAAGGTTGGCATTTTGCTCTTAATAGAGACGACAATAATTTGAAAAGGCATTTCTAATTCAAATGTAGTAACTATAGTAATTTAGGTATGACATGGCATACAGCTGAAGAGATAAAATAATAATAATAATAATGTAAAAAATTGCACTACTTACGATGCTGTAATCCTAATAATTAATCCTAATCTTCATCA
>JANDJT010000092.1:8090735-8108708 GCA_024331685.1 Stegophilus panzeri | reverse complement strand
GAATAACGTGTGGCAAATGATCACACTTAAACTGGCCAAAAATGTGACAAGTTTACAAATGAAAAGACATTTTGAAATGAAATAAGAAATGAGACATTTTCTGATTGTACTACTGCCTCTAAATCGAATGTAAATTTTTGTTCTAGTTTGCTCTCATGTGAAATGACAATAAATGATCTTTGCTATACCTTTGAGCAATAAGAACTAATGCACCTATCTAAGTTCACAACAGAAAACAAAGAGTGCTCTATTTGCAGTACATGGGCCACTATTTGTATGGTAAACATGGTTGTTGTCTTCATCTCTGTTACCCATATGTCAACTCCATTTTTGAGACACATTTTGGTAATAATATGATGAAAAGAGGAAATAGGATGAAATGAAGCATGAGCTCAGATATATTGTAAAACAAGTAAAGCAACATCTTAAGATACTCAACATAATTTTGATAACCACATAATTAAATTATCTATCTGTCTATATCTATCTAAACTATCTATCTATAATTTGATTATGTATCTATTGACTAGTAATAAATAACCCTTACTGTAGTTTGTAACGAAGTGTATAAAGTTCATGTAGATAATATAAGATGAACTCTGAGAGCAGTTAAATTTAGATTATGGTTTTATTATATATAGTTTTGCTTGGAGAGTGATATTCAGACCATTTGGTCAACTGAGAAGCTTCTTAGTCAGGATTGGCTGTAGTTATTTGCCTGTTTAATTAGGGAAAAGGTGAATGCAAAGCGAGCCGACATACGCACCCTTCTAGTGGGGTAACAACTGCCTGACAAAGTTTGTCTACAAAGTGTGGACACAAAAGAGGGTCTGTTTACTGATGCATTATCTGGAGTAAAAAAAAATGGAGTGTGTGTTTAGTAGAACTAAATATAGAATCTACATAATAGCTTAGAGGTCAATCACTGTGGCATGTATAACTGAGTTATAGTTAGGTTTTGATCTATATATGGAGTTATTATTTTATTAGTTGATGTTGTTATAAAGCTGTTATACTGAGAGAATAACACTCTGACTTCACAAACCAGCTATAAATATACAACATGTAACATAAATGACGTATCCATGCATGATGAATATTGTACAAACAGTTATTGGCACATGCATAATTTGTGGTTAGGTGACGTTTACATTATTCAACATTGTGTATTTGACCAGCTTTAAGACTTCATATTAGGTTTGTCTATGCACAAAGTCAAGATAATGCCACAAGCTACAATATTTGACCTAACTATCTATAGATACGTTTCTTTTGTGTGTATTATATCTCATGTTTAAACCTCATATGATGTCAGACACATGAATATATTGATATTATGTTAAACAATGTATCATTCATAGTATTCAAGAAGCTCAGTATTTTTATTGAGAACACTTTGAAATATTTCGTCATTCAAGAGGAGGTCATGTAGGCAAGCAGCAATTTTGTGTAGCATGTGCATGCTCCATGGGAAATAATAATAATAATAATAATAATAATAATAAAGACTTAAGGTTAGCTAAGGTTAAGTAATTTTTATAATTCCCATTTTTAAAACAAACACCACCTTCTCAGTCAGAGTAGTAGTAGTTAGTAGTAGTAATCAAGTATTTTTCAGTGTTTTCATAAAAGGTTAGATCTGTCTGGAGATGTTATATAAATTTTATATCAGCAAACACACAGTCAAAGTAGAAATGACTCAACAACCTTCTTGCAAAAAAACAAGTTTATTACTCATGATGGATGAGTTTATGATATTTTCTCATGACACAAGCTTTTTGGAGGTTCTGTGCGCCACATGATTGTTTCCTTTGTACCAAAGAAAGTTATATAAACATATAGAAGGTTTTATGTGCTTCCAATTGGGAGAATAATGAAGTGTCACTGAGTCATAATGATGAGCTGACTCAAACTTCTGATGACTGGCTCGCACTCATGTTGGTTCAGATCTGACTGCCAATTTCCCTGAATTCAGTAACTGATGTTAATCAACATGGCAGGTCTGGACTGTGGAAACGCAGCGGTTGTGGTTCAGTGCTAGTGACCGGAAGTTCAGTTTCAGGACTCCAGAAAGTCTAAATGCTCAGCTCTGTGATTGAGTTGTATTCTGCGGCACTCTTTGGTTAAATGCTTTTACCATTTAATGTATATGCTAATATCCCTTGCTCTTCGTAAACACTGAGCCCAGATTCTGACTTCTGACAGCATCCAAGTGTTCTGACTTCTGACAGTTTTGTGTCATACTCATATATTTTAAAGTTACATTTAGAAATACCAGGGGGGATTTAGAACCAGGTGTATAACCCCCCTCCACCCCCCGAGCATTTTATTAGGAATTACTGTAGCCTTTCGGTCGACTCAAAACAGTCTGGCCATTCTTCGTTCAACAAGACGTCTCTATCTACAGAGCTGCCTGCTCACTGGATGTTTTTCCTTTATTGCTCCATTCTGATTAAACTCTAGAGATTGCTGTGCATGGTAGTCCCAGGAGCTGGCCTGTATCTGTATGATTTTATGTATTGCACTGTTGCCACACGATTGGCTGATTAGATAAGTGCATGAATGAGTAGGTGTACAGGCGCTCCTAATAAAATGCTCAGTGAGTGTATACATAATGTTTTTATTGGGGAAGTAAACATGAAGTTTACATAATTAGTTAAGTTAGTGATTAGTTAAGTGATTATGACTAGACCAAAATCAGATCATTCAATCACTCAAAGATACACAAATGAAAGGCACTAGAACCACTCTCAGGCATCCTGATAAGGTACATTTTGGTTTTCTTCCTACTAATCCCCACTACTTTTTCCTCCTTATGTTCCTACTTTATTTTACTGAAAAGCTAATGTGGTAGGACTGCCAGAAGTTATGAAAATATTGGCCAGAGGATAATGAAGAGACTGGTTTGAACTAGGAATATGTTACAGTAACATAAAATAACCACTCTTTACAACCGTAGTGAGATCTTCAACTGTTCAGTTTCAGTGTCACTCAGTAGATGTTTCATAAGTGTTTTGATTATGTTGAAAGTTTTATTTCACACTATAATTTGTGACCATGAGCAGCGCATTATTTGACACGTAAATCCCCCCCCAACCCACGTCTTGTCACACCATCTTGTCGCATCTTCCTGGAAAAAAAATGTTGAAGTTCGGACAAAATTCAAATTTAAAAAACTTCCCTCTTCTGCTAAATGTAGTCCATCAACCTAGACATGTTCATCGTTAGAAGCTTTCTTCTTTATTTTTGGGCATGAGGAACTACACTAATGTAAATAAAACATAGTTTATCATTGTGCACTAGGCATGCCGATATCATGGCTACAGGTGTAACTTGTCTATTAGCAGGCTGACCAAGCAGTGTCTGTGTGTGCATTGGTGGTTTTTTTTGTTTTTTGATTGTGTTTTTCCAGCAATAAATGAAAGCTCCATTTGTCTTCCAGAGAACAAAAACAGCTTTAGAAACTCACAAACAAAAATAGAATCGAGAGGGCTCAAATGGTACGGTGACATAACGATACTAGTGCTTGAGGATAAAGACAGATGATTGTAGGTTTTGTTCTTCATCATAACATTTACAGATTTCATTAATTCCCACAGTAATTAATAAACAACGGTATCCCTTTCAACATGCATTTTGAATAAATCAGTCACTGACTAATCCACTTACCAGTTTGGTATGAATTACATAACAGATTACAGTACAGGCAGCAATGGGTATTAATAAGGGTGTGAAAATTCTCCCAATTGGTGCAGGGTCTATGCCTTTCAATTCTAGTAAAGGAGGTGTGGTCTGTCAATTGATAATTTTATCTAGAAATAATTCAGTCCTCGGGATATGCATCTCCAGTTTAGAGTCTGTCTCCCCCAGTGTCCTTGTATACAAACTGTGTAAGCAGCTGTCTTCAGTTCCTGCTTGTTCTTGGGGAGTTTTGCTTTAGTTTTGCCTTCAGCAAGTGGATTCAGGTCAGGTGATTCACTTTGCGCCATTGCACAACTGTGCAATATGTAACTCTGTGCAACCCTGTCCAATGATTTTTGAAGTATTTGGCTGAATTCGAGCCAATAATATAGCCCTGTACACTTCAGAATTGATTCTTCTGCTTATGTCAGCAGTCACATCATCAGGAAATAGAAGGGAACCAGTTTATACATGCCTGTACCATAAGATGAGGTGGAATGCTTCAGTGCATTCTTGAATTAAGAATGTGGCAAGTAGTTGATTTGGCCACACCTAATTATTTTGTTTATGGTTATGTTTTGATTTTTCATCATAATGATGGCTTGCTTCACTGACAGTGACAGCTCGTTGGACTTCATACTGAGAATTAGCAGCAACAGATTTCAAATGCAAATGCCACACGAGAAATCAACTTTCGACCTTTTATTTGCTTACTTGTAAGCGACGTAATGAAGGAATAATACACACCTGGCCATGGAACAGCTGAGCAGCCACTTGACCGAATACTTACATATTCATTGTTTTCATTTCAACTTTAAAATATTTAAGATAACAGTAAAGATGTTGTGATTGTCCAAATGTTTAATGACCCGAGTGTAGGTAACTGTCATTATGGTCTCATTAGATTGTTATAGGTTTTCATAAATATTATAAGTATGAGGTTCTCTTTACTTAAGGGCTATAACATATACACAACTGTTACAGCTAGAGGTATGGATTTGCTAAAGATATTTATCAAAATCTTAGCAAGCTGTATCACCTGATCAACATTATATATATATGACCTACCAGAAGTTCATTAAGCTGTAAAGTTAGGTTTCGTGCCATTCTAACACAAGTCAGCCTGAAAAGTGTCATAACCAAACGCCAGTAAGAATCAGTAACACTTCACTCTGTTATGCCAACTTTACATTCAAATGAATGGAAACGTTCTTTATGGCAACTTATGCATTTTGGAATAAACCCTGTTTATGTAGGTTTGTGTCTGGTGTCATGTGTCTTGTCAGTTTACATATGTACTAATATTCAAATTAGTATTTATGTGTTTAATCTTTAAGTCTAAAAGCCTTTATTTTACACATAGAAATTTCTCATAGAACTCTGCTTTATGTAGACATTAATATGTGTGTGTGTGTGTGTGTGTGCACGTGTGTGTGTGTGTGTGTGTGTGTGTGTGTTTAGCCTGTGATAGTCATCTTCTGTATTCCTGTCTGTTTATTTCTTAGATAACGTTTACCTCAGAGCAGGTAAGCTGAGCATCTCTCTCTCTCTCTCTCTCTCTCTCTCTCTCTCTCTCTCTCTCTCTGCCTGTCTGTCTCGCATTGTCTTATCCTCTCTCTCGCTCTCTCATTTCGTCTCTGCATGGAAAAATAACAAGTGTTGAATTAAACACATAATGTTCATGTAAATTCAGCTGGACTGTAAAGAAATTCACCACTGTGTTGATTTTACTTTAAAATTCTTTCTTTGTTTCTTTCATTCTTTGTTTCTTTTTCTATCTCATTCTCTCTCTCTATCTTATATTCTCTGCATTCTCTCTTTTTACTACTTCTCTGCTCTTCTTCCTCTGTTTATTGCTTTTTCTTGCACATTCCTTTCTGCATTTTCTAAGGAAGTGTCAGCAGTAGTCTTTGATAGCCCGCATACTTGCCTGCATACAGAGAGCGAGAGGAGGGGAGGGAGGGGGGATTTGTGTTTCTATCTGCATGGGCGTGTGTGAGTAAAAATTTGCATGCATGCTTGTAGCTGAGGTTTGCCTCATTAAAGTAGCTCATAGGTCATATGGAAAGCACTTTCTTTGTCTGGCAGGTTCCACAACAAGGCCAAACACGTATCCATGCGACACACACTCTCTCTCACACACTCTTTCAGCTCAAGTTTAGTAGAATGTTTAGACTGCAGGTATATCATCTGGAACTTTTCATCAAACTTGTACAATTAAAAATATAGCTTATTTCCATTTACAACCTGCGAGTGGTGTGGAAAAAGTCCAAGTCAAGTCTCAAGTTTTGGAATAAATGAATCAAGCTACAGGTCATGAAATTCATGACTAAAAAAATGACTCAAATTGGTCTGATGTAAAAAAAGAAAAGAAAAGAACAACAAAAACAAAAAAAAAACCATGATTCAAGATGCTAGATTTGTCTCGGTGTTATTCCTCTGAATTACAGCAATCTCACACCTGAATTGAGAACATTTACTCTTTTTTTTTTATTTATGGAGGTGTATGCATACTGGATCATTCAGTGCTTTTGAGATCATCTTTTGAGAGCGAACCTGAATGTGAAAGCGAAAGTAGCAGGACTGATGGGTCTACATATTTGCCGTGCCTCTAACTGACAACGTGAGTGGATTTAGCCACGTGCGTGATTACAGTAGAAGCTTGTCTTTTGCATGTCTGAAACATGCTTCATTAAATCTTTCAGTGCAAATTGCTCTTGCTATGGAAAAAAAAAAGTCAGTGGTACTTAATTATTATAGGGTGAAGGAGCTTATTTTTGTTGACGTGAAATGAAGTGAAACTGTTTAACGCCCTTCGTGCTGCGGTTTCCATGGTGATGAACGCCACACGATCGTGTTTGTTACGATCTCTGTTCTAGTCCTGTCTCATTCTTTTGTTGTCATATTGTGTGCACCTGTTCTGTGTTTAGTTCATTGTGTTTGTCTATTTTTACCCTTAGAAATACTCTAATCTAGACTTATTGTGCATTTTTGTCACTAAGTCCAAGCCTTGTTCCTGTTTAGTGCTACCATTGACAATTATGTATCTGTATATGGACGTGATTGCTCTGACTGCCTGTGTTTTACACACTCCATAGACTTTGGCTATGATTCTTGGTTTGCTCTAAATAGATCACATGCTTCGTTTATACCCTGCTTCTCAGTGCACGTTACAGGAGCAGGGCTCATATATGTCGGCTCAGTGTATTAATATATGACTACAAAAATAGCAACAGAGTGCAACCAAGAAAACAATTGGCTCGTCATTAACCAGGAAATCACGCCTTGCATTGGTGTGATTTTTTTTTTAAAGTAGTTCAAATTCAAATGCAATTTTTGCAAGAATTCATAAACAAAGTAAACAAAGAACTCGTTCATTTTTTTACACTGTGTAGTTTTCATTATTTTTACTATCGCTCTTTAAAGTCCCCATTAATGTGACTAAAAGATTTTTATATAAGATTTATATTTTTGTGTTAAATTAGAAGTTGCCTGCTAAATTTGTATAGGTAGGAAATATCAAATTTGCATGCTTTTTAAAAGAATGAACTCATCAGTCCTCAGTGTGAATCCCTCAGTTTCAAAAGAATTAAAGCACTATATCAGCTAAAACAGTATTTTGACAGCGTTTTTCAACAACACAAGCTTATTCTCAAAAGGTGTCATTTCTACATGTCAGTTTTTTTCCTCAGGAGAGAGGGAGTGAAGTGCTTTTCCAGCAAATGGTGAATTGTAGCAATCAAACAGTCCCTCGCGGATTTCGTGGTTTTGCGATCGCGTAAATTAGTGCAAAAGCAAGCAAACTCCGCAATTTTTAGAGCTTGCAAATTTTTTTTAATTACTGCAGATTTTCCACATATTTGGGCTAAGACCTCACAATGCGCATTCAGCCCTCTTCAATACACGCGTCGAACATGAGTACACGCTAAAAGGTCTCATTTACTAACAAACATCATTGCAAAGGAGCATGCAAAACAATTTCGTGCGATTGTTTTCCCCAATAAAGCACAACATCGCAAAAAAAAAGAAAAAGGGCACATAAAGTTAAAAAAAAAAAAAAAAACGGCAGCAAAATCCAGCATTTTGGTCGCAACAATCACAAAAAACTCCACAAAATCCCGTACGGACTGATCGATATTATTTATTATTATAGTGGAATTAAACATGCAAATGTGTGATGGACTGGTGTTCGGCGTGTATGCCTGTCTGTCAGCCCGTGTTCCTGGGATAAGCGCTGACACAGAGGATTGCTTTAAGACCACATAGAAGCCTGGCCCCTCCTAAAATTTCATTCAAATGCAGCGATGAAATTCTTCAGTATTAAATGTAAGAAATGTGTCTTTTCCTTTTTCATCATTGTTGTTACAATTCAAGAATCAAATGATCCAAGTACCTCACTGCAGCATTGTGCCGTATGTTCCTTGAACTCAACCTGTTTTCGGAAAACAGCACAAAGTCTCCTTTTCCGCGCTGATAGAAACCTAGTGAAGTCTGCCTTCTACGGGCTCCTGTGGATGATTCAAATATTCTGTATTTTAATAGGAAAAAAGATTAACCCTCATTGGCCAACAGGACTTTAATGTGTCATTATTGGTCCTGCCCAGACGCACGGCTTCACTGGTAGCGAATGGGAGTGTGAGTGTGTTGGTTTTACATAGAAAAATATCTCAAATATCGTCTGTTGCACCCAGATGCACGACTTCACATGATGATATGATGATTGGGAAAACTCTCAAAGTGGCTGAACCCCTAGTTGTTTATTCTGCCACTATTTCAGTCTTACCTCAGAAAGGTGACGAGACAAAAATTAGAAGCGCCCCGAAAAATCTAGAGCCAGACCTGACCTCTGTATACAAAGACGATTAAAATACATTTTTAATCTTTTGGCACTGTAAGGTTGCACCAGAGCCAAGCAGGGATTATGGACTAAGAATTACAGTGTGTAATCACAGTGTAGCGAACCTTATTAGTTGAGATTGGGATGAATGCGTAGAGTAAAAAAGAATAGTGGTAAAAATAGCAACAATAATAATTTAGGTATAGTGGTGCAAATGGCAAAAACAAAAAGTGTTTTTCTACACTGCTACATTATTTATAAAAAATACTGAAGGCAAAAAGTGAGACAAGTTTTATTTAGTGTAGTCGTCTTTAAAAGGTGAAATTGTAAGCAGATACTGTACTGAAAACTGGGTTTCAGAAGGTAATATTCAAGAATATGCCTCTGTGTGTGTGTGTGTGTGTGTGTGTGTGTGTGTGTGCGCGCACGTGCACGCGTGGTGTATTATTCTGAGCTAATGTGATAAAGTGATCATGTTCTACTTAAGCGTGCAAATCACAAAGCCTAACCAGAATGCTTAGCTGCTGGGGAAGGCAGGGGGTTGTTGGCATGGTAACAGCCACACACTCCCAATGCCTTGCTGCTTAAGTGATTAGCTCGCACATGTGCTGGGGTGATTACACGCTGAGCGACGCAGTGTCATTCTAGGACAGGAAGTCACATACATACAAAGCCTCAAATTCTCGTTATTGTATGTGTTGTGTCTAAGTCATGTACTCTAGATAGATGGTTGAGGAATTTATTTATTTTCAAAAATGCCGTCTTTCAATCTTTCAGTCGAGTTAGTGATTAAACACCATTAACATTCATTTTTCCTTTCTTTCTTTCGCCCAGTGTCGCAGTTAGGGGTGACGCCTATAATCCGATAATTTCCAGTAATTTAATTTTGTTTACTTATACTTGTGTAAACATAAATACTGTATTTGCTGCCAGTTTTTCCCCCCGTAGGTAATGTAGCAAAAGACTGAGAAATCATTGAGAAAATAAAGATTATGATGAAATCTCCTGTGTGTCAATCCTTATGAAAGCGAGTCATGCATACAGAAGGAAAATAATGCAGTGTACTGTATTGACGTAATCCACAGCAAGAAATATCTGATGTATTTGTCAGTTATAAGCCTTTTACCAGCTTATTAGCCTTACAACCAAAGTGTGTTCGGGGGTGTAGAGCTTTTCTTAGCTGCAGCTTTGGCAATTAAACTCTGATTTTGGGCTTTTACTAGTGTTAGAAATTTTGCACCATCATTTTACTAAAATGTATTATTATTATTTTTTTAAACAATATCTGAGATTTTTTCCAGAGCTTTTCATCCACAGAACACAATATTATATTTTAAAATTATAATAAATATAATACAAGATGTTTCAAAGCAGAGATATTTTATATTCTATTATTATCATCACTTTTCCAATTAAATTAAACTTGGCATCATTCATTCTAGGTTTTTGGTTTAGTTTCAAGCCATTCAACTAGACTTATTACTATAATTACTATATAATTATACCATGACAGAAACTGGGCAGTTGAAGATTAGAAAAAGACCAGCCAATATTTTTCCCATCTTCCTGCACTGTAGCCTCAGATTCCTGTTCTTGGCTGACAGGAGTGGAACTTGATTGTTGGCTTCTGCTGTTATACCCAATCCACCTCAAGGTTTAGGGTGTTGTGCATTTCAGAATGCTTTTCTGCTTTTCACTACAGTTGTAAAGGATGGTTATTTGAGCTCTGTAGCCTTCCTGTCAGGTTGAACCCGTCTCTCCATTCTGCTCTGAACGCTGCCAGTATTGCTGCTATACTTGTGCTGCTACATTACACAATAGCTTACAGTTTACAGTTCATGTTTACAGTCCATGTTTACAGTTTACAGTCCATGTTTACAGTTTACAGTGCATGTTTACAGTTTACAGTCCATGTTTACAGTTTACAGTGCATGTTCTGTGTATCTGTTGTCCTGCGTATTTACTCTCCTGTGTATTTATTGTTTTGTTCCGTATATTTATTGATTTGTTCGGTGTATTTATTGTTTAGTTCGGTGTATGTATTGATTTGCACTCGTCTCATGCTGTTGTGTATTTGCACTTTATGTAGTCGTGCGTACATGTTGCACCATGGTCCTGATGAAATGTCATTTTGTTCCAATGTATACAAGCTATATAGAGAAGTAAACACCCACTTGACTTGACTTGAATCTCTCATAAACAAGGCATTTCCACCCCCAGAGCTGCCACTGACGGTGGTTTTTTTTGTTGTTGTTGTTGTTGTTTTTTGGTTTTTCCCCTCACCATTCAGTGTAAACTCTATATACTATTGTGTGTGGAAAATCCTAGGAGTTCAGCAGTTTCTGAAATACTCAAACCAGTCTGAAGCTCTTGATCTGTATGTGTGTGATTTCATGCATTGTGCTGCTGCCACGTGATTGGCTGATTGGATAATTGCATGAATGTGCAGAAGTACAGGTATTCTTAATAAAGTGAGTGGAGAGTACACTGTAAAACCAGATAAGTTCATATAACTCAAAAAAATTGAGGAAACAAAAATTTTTAAGTTGATCAATCAATTTCTTTAAGCCAAATACACTTAAATATAAGTGTTTGAGTTAAATTTTTGTTATATTTAAGTGTATTTGGCTTAAAGAAATTGATTTATCAACTTTTTAGGTAATTAGTTTCCTCAAATTTCTGGAGTTAAATGAACTATCTGGTTTTACAGTGTGTATAGGAATTACCTGCAGTGTACTTCAGTAATAATAATAATAATAATAATAATAATAATAATAATAATAATAATAATGAGAAGAAGAAGTAGGTGCAGAAAGAATGGGAGCATAGTACACAATCAGCTGTGCAAGCAAAGTGCTTGTGAGGCTGTAGCAGATTTGACCTTTTCTTCAAAACATCCTGTTTCTCTGGAAATGTTGTGTTTTCTATGCTCAATTTTTATTATATCGTCTATATGAAGAAGAATACAGTACGCATATTCAGTTTAGTCTGTGCTTTGTTTAGATTATCATTCGAGCCCTTCCCTCGAATCGGCAAATCAGATCATTCTCCTTACAAGTTTTGGTTTAAGCTGTCCTAGTAGTTGGTTCGAGCGCCTGTGTTTTTCCATAATGAATATTCAAATAAGAATGACTTCTGAGCATTGATGAGTGGGTGCAAGGTTAGGCATTTAAAGCCCGACCAGATCAAGGGTTGGAAAAAAAATAAAATAAACAAGTGTGATGAGGTTTAAAATAGGCTTGGAGAGAAATGCTCGAAGTGGAAATGGGGGTGGTGGCAGTAGTCATGGTGATAGTAGCTATAGGCTAATGGCTTTCTGCCAGTCAAAACTAAACGAATGGAATGGGTATGTAAGTAAATTGAGTGTTGAGAGCTTATTGAGGGTTCGATGACTTCCTTAAACTACATGTATGAAATTAGTTGATCTATTTTTGCCTCGAAGAAATTAAAACAGAGAGACAGGAGAGAGAGAGAGAGAGAGAGAGAGAGAGAGAGAGAGTGAGAGGGAGTAGAGATCAGTAGAGCAAGGGAACAACCTTCTCACACTTTCTTGATAGCTGTCTATATTTAACACTGTCTATATTTAAGGGCTTAATTGAGAAATGACTGTTTTAAAATGTTTTTGCTTTAGAAGATTAATGTGTGATACACAAAATATTCATCTGTAACAGGCAGCAATAATATCATCTGAGAAAAAAAAAACAAAAGAAATATCTCAAATGTAAAATATTAGGGTCACTGCTTATTTAATGAGTCTCATAATTAATCCATGAAGAATTGATAAAAAATCAATTATTTGACACTAACTTTTTTTTTCCAAACGTGGCATCTAGAGAAGTCATCATGACAAATTAAGTCCAGTCATTGTTCCTGTTTCCCCCTTCCTCCTGTCTTTGTTTACCAGAGCGTTCTCTCAGGGCATAGATCACACCCTGTGAATGCTATCATATGATACTTTGGAATTGTGATGTAGACATAACTCACAGAAACAATATGTTAATATTGTTATACTCAATACTCATAGTGAACAAATACTAATTAGGACTATAAAAATAAAGGCGTAAATTAATAAAGCCATTCTGCAGTTTGCATGGTCGCTGTTTGCCAGAAAGTTGATTTTCATACTGTGGATGAAATCCCCAAAAAGTGAGTCAGAAAAACAAGTGCCCTTGGTTACAGAGCATTAGAAAAGGTTACTAAAGTTTACATTCTCATGAGGACAGAATGTTCACTATGGGCCATATTCAGAGTTTACAATAGTTACACATGCGTCCTTAGGAGTGAATAATGAAATAGCACACATTGTAATTCAGTCATCTGACATATCTGCAGACACACATGCTACTTGGACAGTAGCAACTGACCTTTGAGTTGTACAATATCATCTCAAGCGAGGAGACGATAAGCAAGGAGTCGTGTTTTGCTGATTAAGGTGAATGATATTTTCTAGGGAAACAATGGAGCTTGGAGGAGACACTAACTGCCCTCTTCTGTATACATGAGCTCACACGACTGACTAGTTGAAGCCGACTAGTTGAAGCCGAGAGAGTAATGCCATCATTATGGTCTCTTGGACTCCAGGCCATACATGGTTGTGTTCTCCAGCCGAGAGGGCAAATGCTTTTATTCTTACAACGCTCAGGAACCCATTCTCGACCTTGTTTTAGGCAGTACAGTGTTTTGTAATTTAAATAACACATTTCTGTGTTCTGTCATAATGTTGTAATCTGATGAGTTAGGATTGACTGTTAACACTGACACAATATTTGCAGTATATTCACTACACTCTACGTGGGTCTCTCTGCATTATTGTTAGTACTGTGAGAAACAACCTGTGTGCTCTGGATTGTCAGTACTGTTGGCTGTAACACACATCTACTAGCAGGTAATTTCAGTATGATATATGAAAGCAATTCATCATTATACAGGGTGTCCACAAAGTCTCCATACATTGGAGAAATTAACATTTTTTAGCAAAATGTCTTCCAAAATTTTTCATACTTAGTTTAGATTTTATATATATATATATATATGAGAGAGAGAGAGAGAGAGAGAGAGAGAGAGATAGATAGATATAGTCTGTAAGAAAAGTTTGACGAAAACTTTTTGATTTCAAAAGTAGAACGTATTGAAATCATTCTCATGGCTGGATCGGGAAGCTGTCGCAAGGTTGCGATGGACTTTCACAGGACACATGCTGATGCTAAACTCATTTACAAATTCAAAAAGACTGAAAGTGTTGTGGACCAACCGAGAAATGGACGCCCACCAACTTCCACTGACGAAGGCACAACCGACGTGGTGCTGGCGTACATAGTCCCCTATGTCTGGAGACTTTTGGGACACCCTGTACAATGCCACGTAGTATACACTTCTATAATATATGGAAATATGCTGGTTGGTGACGAAATGTATAGAAAAACAAATGAGTGAATGATTGAGCAGAGCTGGGGATCTACAGGATCCGGATTAGGGAACACGGTGTTCAAAAGTGCCATGGTAGTGATTTTTAATTTGCAACAGCTGCTTTGAGCTTGACAGTCTGTAGATTGTGAATGATTCACCGGTAGCATGATTATTGTGTGCTTATTAGTGTAGGTTGTAGCAGAAGGACGAGTGAACTCATTTACGGTTTTGCAACTGTTTACATGGCTGAGACAAATTGAATATTCCTGTGAATGAGTCATGCTTGTGTTACATATTTGTGCATATTGAAATGTATGCCCACTCACATAAATTCACGTGCACTCTTTTGGTTGTAAGACTTATTTCAGTAACTAAACCAGGTTTAATTTATGATGTTCTAACTTCCTACCTCTTTCACAGCTATTAAAGAGAAGTACAGTGACTGGACTGAGTTTCTGGTGAAGGAGCTCACAGGCTCACGAACAGCACCAGCTAACCTGCTTGAAGGGGTGTGTATATGTTAATACATAATATACATTGCATAGGATATACAGACGATATACAGTACAATTATATTGTATATATAGAGAGAGATTTTGGAACTTGTTGAAGTGCAGGAACTTTGCGTTTCCATTAGTGGTTGGCCAGTAATTTAAAAAAGTAATTGACTAGTTTTATATTTAAAGTGAAAACTGATTCAATACATCGCTATTAAAAAAAATGCTTACAAACAACGGTAAAGAATGCATCAATCCATACTTCACTTAACAGCTATGCACAGCTTACAAATTATATTTTCTGCTTCAATGCTGTTAACAACAAAATGAAATCAGTGCAATAAATGCTCTCAATAATAAACCTGTGTACCATATTACACTATTTAAGGATGTACCAATTATTAAAATGCACTCGTATGGATGGAGTGGCTAAGCTGAATTCATTGGTGGTACTGAGACCGCGCAGCATGGAAGCTCATGTCCATCAGCAGAGCCCTATAGTTCTGATTTGTTCTCATGTTCTGATGTTTTTGCTGTACCATCTTTAACCCTTTCTCGCGGTACACTGGCATTCCATTCCTTATCGGACATTTTCGATCAGTATAAACAAACGAATTATTTTATCGCCGCACGTCTGTTATAAGACTAGTCAGGACACTGTTGGGTTTCTATGTGTAGAGTATCATGACCCTGTAATTAGCTGCTGGTGAGCAGGGCGATGGTCAATGGGAGGGGTGTGAGCCCCTGCTGGACAAACAATCCATACCTTTCCACAATAACATTGGTACAGAGATAAAAACAAAAAAAAAGACAGCACAACCAAAGCTTTTTTTTGATAGTAAAACCGTATTAAAGTGCCAGAATAAAATTATAAACCCAGTAGGCTAGGTTAAAAAAAAAAAGAGAAGAAATACATTAGCCATTAACAACTACTGTAAAGTGTTACATCACAAATATATAAATTCAATGCTGAACACAGGTACCCATAAAACAGGTTCCTTATTCCTTATTTTGGTGTCTGGTAAAGGTATAAGTAAATGCAAGTCTTTAAAATGTATCATTTTATGAAGCTTGCACTTGACCAATCAGCAACAATCAGTATAGAAGGCTCCATTACTATACTTCCTGGGCTGCATGAAAGTACCAACACTGGAGTTCCTGAAAGTATTGTCCATGGATTCATGTCTAAAATTCATGAATTAGTAAAAAAAAAAAAAAAAAAAGTTCCTCGGTGGAAAATACTTTGTGAACAGGCTCCTGTGGTGGAAATGTCTTATCTTGTTTTTGTGTATTTATTTCTATAAGGCTATGAGTCTTTGAGTAAGAATTAATAATGATGTCTACACGTTGCTCTGGTCAGTAACACGTGTGTTTTTGTTTTCTCTTGTAGCCATTGAGGGGTAAGAACACAGTGGATCTGATTGTCCCTGGGTGTGTGTTAGAGATCCGTGACGCCAGTGAGCCGTTTGTGTACTGGGCAGTGCGGGTGCAGCGAAACGTCGGTGGGCGTCTTTGGCTCAGCTATGTGGGACTGGAAGAGCCCGCCTACAACATCTGGATTTTCTACCTGGACATCAGGCTTCGTCCACTGGGCTGGGCCAAAGAGAACTGTCTCACAATGGAACCACCAAAAGGTATGAATATTTACAGCTTACCGTCCTGAAGTCGATTCTTTTTTATTCCTCTTATACCTCAGCAGTATGTCAGTGCTACAATTTTTCATTTATTTAAGAACAACACGTTACACTTTGTTCCTCCCATTTAGTTACATTTCATCCACATGAAACAAGTTAGTTCCTGTTATACAAACAGTTACACTCACTTGACCTCTCTCTTTTTTTTCTTTCTTCTCACTCTTGAAATTTAAAAAGATGAAAAATGCAGCTTGTCAACCACAAACACCCTCCTACTAATTTCCAGTACATGCAAACAAAGCTGACATTGGATTACACAATGAATAATAAAAAGGAAAGGTGATGCCAAACCTCTGTCAGCATGAGCATGTCAGATCGGAGAAGTGGCGTGTTATAAACTTCCACGGAACGTCAGTCGTAAATGTATAGCAATAAAAGCGTGGAAAATGCTTCAGGGTAGTCTAGGAGTAAAGTAAACATGGTAGACAAACGATTAATAGTGTGCTCAGGTTTATTGTTTCTTAATCCCATTACTCGCTCAATAATAGTGTGTTTGAATCATGCACTTGGAGTAATTACAGTAAATAAAGTGCAGTTACGTCGGGTTAATAACAAACCACACAGCAGTTCATGTTTCCTATGGGAACTAATAGCCCTGTAGTGTTCTTTTATTAGCAAACTTTTATTAGATTAGCGTTTCCCTATTGTGTTCCCACTATACACGTTTTAGTTTAGTTTCTTGCTCCAATTTGAGAGATAAAATAATTAATGAACAGTTCAAAATGAGATACAATAGAGGGAAAAATGTGCAATGCAGGTGAACTAACCACTGAAGCACACTACATTATAATACCAGCATAGTAATCATTCTTATTTTACACAAGCTTCTTAGGGATCTGAGGGAAAATCAGTTTGCTGTAACTGTACATTCTGGAAAAAATAAAAAGGACTGTGCGTGTGGGTGTGGGTGTGAGTCGGTGTGATAGTATGAATCATTCAGCTCTTGTTTTTCTGAAAAACAGATCCTTATCATCTTCTCTGGAACTATGTCCAATATATCTAGACCAAGCTGTGTAATATTAGATTGTTGATCCTGCCTTATATGCAGGATTTCATATCATAGATCGAAGGAATGAAACAAATCATCAATGACGCTGCTATTACCACGCTGAAGTTGATTATTTTGCTGTAATCAACAGCAAGTCCGGATGTGTTTTATTCCTCGTATGCAATAAGAATTTGCCAACGATATTTTTTTCATTTATTAACGCATATTTTATAGATTATAGTTACGTTTAATGTTCTGTGAAACAGGTTAGCTCCTGTTATTGCTTATATTATAGCAGCTATAAACAGTCGTTCCCTCACCAGTCTCTCTTTTTTCCCTCTCTTGAAGTTAATAAGACAAAACAAACAAACAAACAAACAAACAAACAAAAAACGCAGCTTTTCATGTTACTGAGAATCCCGGAAAGTGCAAAGTCGTCCTGAAGATTCTCCAGTGGAGGAAAGCTTACTGACTGTTGTAAATCTGAGACTTCTTCAATAACAATAATGCATTTATTATTAGGCTTAGATTATGTCGTGTTCACCATGCACGTCCGTGTGAATGAGCTATTACTATAGAAACGATAAAGCACTACTCTCTGAGCCATTATAGAAAATCACCCACATCTTCTGACCAATCAGATTTGAGAAGAGCTCTGCTGTATAAAATATAGAGATGCACCGATACTAAATTTCTCCGCCGATATGATAACCGATTATTCAGAGTGATATCGGCCGATACCGATAACCGATAGTTCTGTCTTTTATGCCTTCTTTTAAATGAATAATAATTCATTCCACAATTCTGAAGGAAATACAAATAAAAACTTTATTCTCTCCATTTCAACAAGTTGTTTGACAGTAACTGGTC
>JANDJT010000092.1:8069202-8080369 GCA_024331685.1 Stegophilus panzeri | reverse complement strand
GTGTTGATATTTATGTAAAGCTGCTTTGAGACAATGTCTATTGTAAAAAGCGCTATACAAATAAAATTGAATTGAATTGAACCTGTATCATGAAGCTGGTTGAGGTGGCTAGCCAGGTAAGTTTCAGTTTAGTTTGTGCCAGCCCTGGGTTTTAGGTACCACGAAAGTGGCTCGGCTTTTACCGGTGTTCATCGCCATAGTAACTTACGCTCCATGGCTAACCTGCTCCGGGGCAGGTTAAGTTCTGGGTAAGAGAACTCAACCCCAACTTGGACCAATCAGCTGTGAGCAAAGTGGCATATAAGTGATGCAACTAATTCAACTCCCCAGTGCAAACTGTACGTAGAGTAATAACTGTAATCTGTTTATTCTCATAGTGAGCCTATAAAAGTAAACGTACGCATTTACACAATCAGCAATGTTCCCGAGCTTTGGCAGCTGCAGCGATGTCGATTTTTGCAGCTAGTGTAGGTTTAAATTCCTCATATTTCTGCAAAATAATAAATAATTTCTTGCTTTTCAACCGGAAGTTTGCATACCTGCACCCGCCCCCCATGTTGAACACTATTGGCTGTTCCATGCCGACGTCACACGTTTATGTGCACGCGCGTGCTCGTGGACTAATCATAGCTCAAGGATCAAAGCCTGAGTTGACAGTGTATGTTGATAACTGGCGTCATGGTACCAATAAAGCCAGGATTGGATTGGTTTGGTTTTGTCAACTCGAAACTAATCCCGTAACCCTGCGTTTGTAAAACTAGCTTCATGGTACAGGCCCCAGATTAACACTATCTACAAACAAACAATAACAAGCCCATACCATTCTGGAACAACCTCCTACAGACAAATGAGACAAAGATCAACTTGAACCTGAAGAGAAGAGCATGGCGACAATAAGGAACCGCTCATGATCTGAAACATGCCACCTGGTCTTATGGTGTTTGCATTTATGGCCGCAATGGCACTGGTTTGCTTCATGAATTCTGAAGTGTGTAGGGCTATATTATCTGCTCAGATTCGTTCAAATGCTTCAAAACTCACCGGATGGCGCTTCACAGTGCAGATGACCCGAAGCATACTTCAAAAGCAACCCAAGACTTTTTTTTTTCTTCCCCAAGACAAAGAAGTGTAATGTTGTGCAATGGCGCAAAAGTGAATCACCTGACCTGAATCCAGTTGAGCTGCATTTCACTTGCTGTAGGCAAAACTAAAGCAAAACTCCCCAAAAGCAAGCTTCAACTGAAGACAGCTGCTGTAAAGACCTGGCAATGTATTAGCTAACTCTGTTAAAAATGTTGTAGCTAGCTGAAATGGCATGAACCCACTGCCATGTCTCACAGTATCATTTTCACATCTACTGTATATGTTGAAAATCTGATAACATGTAAGCACACAGCACAACAAACTGCAGGCATCCTACTGATTTGAGTGTACAGAGTTGCTCATTGTGCATTCTGCGGCTATACACATCTAATCTGTCCCAGATCTCGCCATCTCACCTATTTTTCAAAAATGTACAATGGCAGAGGAAATCCCACCACAAAGTAGTTATATCCTAAAATGTAAAGTGTGTCATTTTTTTGTTCCCCAATTGTACCATTTTTTGTGATATAGTAAAATATCGAACCGTCCTGGGCTTCAGATATTTCCAACATTTATTCAGTATGAAGGACCATGCATTTCATTGGCATGACATTACCTAAAATGCACAATACCAATATGCCACAGCATTGCACTATTTGCATAACCAGAAAGCCAATTTGCATATTCACGTATGCACATATTTAATAGAATTGAGCGAGGCAAAATTTTCCAAACAGGCCATTGTTGTTGTTGTTGTTGTTGTTGTTGTTGTTTTTTTCTTCTCCAAACCGGCTTCATTAGCATATTGGGGACACACCGACAGTGGATTTGTGGCTTTGTGTTTTTCCTACAGGTATAAAGGGAAGAGTTATCGCGCAAGCGTGAGGATTGTGTGTTTGGCTGAGCAGGTGGCAGATTTCTGCCGCAGAGTGTGTGTGAGACTGCAGTGCTGTCCAAACCTGTTCGGCCCCACACTCGTCTCGGAGAAGTGTCCGGAAAACTGCTCCATACACACCAAGACCAAGTACAGTAAGTGTCTTAAAGGTGTTTAACAGGAAGCGACAGGAGGGAAAAGATGGGACAAATCTGCTAAGAGAATAGGAGATGTATATTAAGAGTTGGGAAGGAGAGACAGAAGATATCTTAGGAGAGAGAGAGAGAGAGTTGCAAACAGATATATTAGGAAAGACAGAAATATACGAGGCGAGGGAAAGAGAGAGAGGAGAGAAGAAAGGCATTCACTGAGACAAATGGGAAGAAATGACAAGAAAGATGAGAAATACAGAGATAGACAAATATATTCTATATACACATGATATGTGTATTATGTACCCATGTACATGTACAGTATATTATATATGTTAAAACATAATACATAACGAATAAAACAATACAGGATATGCTGCTGTAGAACAATAATCAACGACTGTTATTCCTCTTATACTTTATATTATATTCCTGTAATTTTTATTGATTAATGAAAGACACATGGACCTTCTTATCACTTTATAGTTTATTTAATGTTGTGATATGTCCACAAAACAAGTTAGTTCCTGCTATCACTTACGTTACACCAGCTATAAACAGTCAACCCTTCACCAGCCTCCATTTTCTTTCTCTCTCTTTCTTGAAGTTAATAAGTTCATTTACTTAGCAGTCCTCTGTCCTGAAGACTTTCCTGGGTCAGAAAACCTAAAGTTACAGCTTTACCTTTTACTTTACCTTTACTGTTATAAAGCACCGACACTGGAGTGTCCTTATAAAAATGTAAATAAATGTCTCTCATCTCAAAACGTCACCGTACCAAGAATTACACACATTATTTAAGTAAGGAATAAAACGCTCCAGACCATGCAGTTCTAGGGAAATAATCCACACCAGTATGGTATAATACTGTTACCCACCTGAAGTGGATTATTTTGGTCTGGAGTATGTTATGCTGCTTGAACTACAGTGTTTCATTTATTAATGGACACCGTGCATTTTACCGGTTAAACAGTAAGATTTAATGTTGTTGAAGTTAGTTCCTGTAATCACTATTTCCTCACCAGTCTCTCTCTCTCTCTCTGTATCTCTCTCTCTATCACTCTATCTCTCTCTATCTCTCTCTGTATCTCTCTGTCTCTCTCTCTCTCTCTCTCTATCGCTATCTCTGTCTCTCTCTATCTCTCTCTCTATCTTTCTCTATCTCTCTCTATCTCTCTGTCTGTCTCTCTATCTATCTCTCTCTCTCTCTTTGGAAAAAAAAAAATGCAGCTTGTCATTTTACCAAGTAACCAGAAAGCATAACCTCCTCTGCACTGAGTACTTTCCCATGCTGGGAAAATTTTGGAAAGCACTGTGACTGTTACAAAGCGCTGACACTCAAGACTCCTTCCATGAATGTTAAATAAATATTTCCTAACAAAATTCATGCATTAATATAAAGCCAACGTTCATGTTCCAGCCGGAACTACAGCCCGAGCCATGCTGTTATACATAAATAACGCACACCTTCTCACCAGTCAGAGTCGAGAATTCAGCCGTGCTGTGGTGAAAATCTGTTTATTGAGCACTGAATATACAAGTCCCTTTAAAAGAATGAATGCATTAATAAACCTTGTAGCTGGAATTACCGTCAGAGCTGCTGATATAGAAAATGAATCATTTTCTGACCAATCAGAATCATGCATTTAACAGCGCTGTGGTTTAATGGAATTAAATTGCCGTTTCCTCCTCTCATAATTCCAAGAGGTTCCAAGAGTCAGTCCACAGTGCACTATGATATACAGTATTTTTGCTTTAAAAAGCATTTGGTTTGATCTGTCTGATCACTGTTAACTGTCCTATGTTAAGTTAGGCGTATTTTATATGAAATATATGCGTACCGTATATAGACATATTAAATTAAATTGTATTATAACATTGTTTACGAGGTCTTCACAGTGTTTACCTACTCATAAATAACTCTAGCATTTATAGCAGCACTTTATAAGACTTGGAGTAATTAATTATATGTTAACTCATGATATGGTTTTATTTCTATGGCTGAGAGAATTCTATTATTAACTCTGAAATAACACATGAAATTATGCAGCGATTCAATATTTTATTCCAGTGTAGCCGTCATGAAGCTTTGCACCCTCTTGTAGTCTCTCTGCAGTGTGTGAAGAAATACAAACATGCTGCGCACATGGCTGCTTTCCTACTTGTTTGGAGATTATACTGAGATTTTTAAAAAATTATAATAAATTTGGGCCCAATGACTGATCCCCATTGTAGAAATGTAAAATCGTAAAAGAATTTTTGTTTTACATTTACGGCATTTGGCAGACGCCCTTATCCAGGGCGACTTACATTTATTTCATTTATACAGCTGAGCACTAGAGGGTTAAGGGCCTTGCTCAAGGGCCCAACAGTGGCAGTTTGGCATTGCTGGGATATGAATTCATGACGTTCCGATCAATAGCCCAACGTCTTAACCACTGAGGCACCACTGCCCAGTTTTAAGAGATAGAAGGGAGAGAAACAGGGAGAATGAACGCAGAGACATATTTTGACTAGGAAAATGAAGGAGAGAGAGAGAGAAAGCATGAGAGAGAGAGAGTTATTTTAACTTGTATAATAAGATGGTTTTACATTTTACATTCCAATTGAGAGTGACACAGTTCTGCTGTCAGGGCTTGCTTTTCTTCACACACACACGTACATCTATTGTACTTGCTAAATGTCTTGGTAAAATGTCTGTGTTTTGTAGCACATTACTATGGAAAAAAGAGAAAAGTGGGCCGTCCCAGTCTGGGAGAGTGCACTCAGGAGGGCGACATGGCCAAACCGGCCCGCCGCAGAAAGAAGCGCAAAGCCGTCTTTGTTCAAAAGAAACGCCGCTCTACTGTTACAGGACACCACGCTGTGGAGTCAGCTCAGGTCGCATATACATACACACACACTAAACCCCTACATCCTGTTCACTATTGAGCAATGGTTTTCTTATTAAAGGCCCAGGCCGTGGATTCAGATTCTAACAATTTTATTCAAATTGTATTAGTATTGTAGTACATTTCATCTACACCTAACTAACTGATTAATATTAACCGCGTTGATAGAAATGGAGCAGCAAAAGCTCTTTCCATGTTTGCGTATCATTCAAGTTGTATGAGCTCAAGTGGAAGTGGAAATACAGTAAGAGACACAGGAAATGGGACATTTTCTTTCAGATGTACCAGTCACACCAGTCTTTTTTTTTTTTTTTTTCAATTAACCTGAACATGCTCCATTTTAATTTTGATCTATATTAAAAATATCATTTACATCCAGTTTCCCGATCATTAAGAGCACTGAATTATCTTAACCCATTTAAAGCAACATTCATTTTGCAGTTATATTAATAAATTGATTTTTTTTTTTTCTCCTTGGACACCATCTCTATGCCTTTCGCAATTTATTTAGCAGAAATTGGGAAACCTCCATGTTATATTTGTGTTACCATTGTGATCCCTGCGAAATCACAGAGTTAAAAGATGTATAATTTGATCGTTAGACCCAGTTGCTGGAATATGTTGAAAACCATTGTGTATCTGTCCACTGGGAAAACATGCAATATTGTAAAAAAAAAAAAAAAAAAAAAAAAAAGAAAAGAAAAGTAAAAAGAAACAAATTACTTATTTATGTTCTATAATCTGTTTGTTTTTTTGTTTGTTTTTTTTTTTTTTCTTTTTGCTCCATTTAATAATGATTACAAATAATAATGTATCAGTGCAGTCCTAATCTGTTATTATGAATTGTTAATATTGTGCCACTTTATGTTAACATTTTGAATGAGTCTAATTTTCCCCAAAGAGATTTTAAAAGGTTAAAAACGCTCGCTTGTTCTCATTCAAGTCAGGTTTCTAATGTGTTTTGAATATTAAAGAGCTTGTTATTTTATGCTTCCACAGACAGAGTGAATATTAAGAGAAGTACAAAAAAAAAAATCCAAAAAAGGGAACATCGTAGTTCTTTCATGAAATGTAATGATTGAGATTAATTTGTATTAATCTGCCTACAGTAATGTTTTCTTTCTGATGGTATTTAGCTAGATTTGACATATACCTACTACTTATGGCATGACACAGTGCTGTATTCAGACATGACACCATTTGTTAACTAGTTACATGCAATATCAAATAACACAGAAGTTCAGGAATTTTAAAGCATAAATTTAAACAGTTCTTAACCAGTGAAAATCATTCTCAGACAAAAAAATCTCTTCTCCTCACAGGACAGTGATGATTTTGACGATTTTGGCGAGGAGGAAGAGGAGGAGTCGTACAGTGAGGAGAGCTCCAGCTTGGAGCTGCGTGAAGAGGCTCCTCTGCGCTTCTCTACACGACGAGGCCGACCCTGCAGGTCTCACACTCTGCCCGGGACTGGGGCATCTACAGAGCAACCATCGCTGCGCAGATCCACACGCTCACTCTCTTACACGCACAACCAGGCAGCCAAGCATGCACACCCAAAGGTATGCGAACTAATTTATTCGAAAAAATTTCAAAATCATTCACAGGATACTCATGTTAGACATTTGCCTCGCACTTCCGGTGTTGGGGGTTTGAATCCCACCTCCATCCTGTGCGCGCGGAGTTTGCATGTTCTCCCTGTGCTTTGGGGGTTTCCTCCGGGTACTCCGGTTTACTCATACCAGTCCAAAGACATGCATGATCGGCTGATTTGCATTTCCAAATTGTCGGTAGTGTGTGAATGTGTGTGCAGTTGTGCCTTGTGATGGCCTGGCGTGCCAGTTCAGGGTGTTCCCCAAGTCCCCCATGACCCTGTGTAGGATAAGCGGGATAGAAAATGGATAGATGGATGGATGGATGGATGGATGGGTGAATGGATGGATGGTTGGATGGATGGATGGGTGAATGGATGGATGAATGGATGGATGGTTGGATGGATGGATGGAGACTCAGTCATGTGGACTTCAGCAGATAGGCTTCAAATTTTAGAAGCGGAATGAGATAATAGGTACAGATTACTCTGCCATGCTTATTGTCTGACAGCTTTTGTAAACCTCAATGACTTCATCTAAAAGAAATACATAAATTAAGACAAACTAGACTTGGCATTCAATTAGGACAAAAGAAATGGCACCCGATGAAAGTAGTGTGTGTCTACGCTAGCTGACAGCCAGCAAGATTTAGTGCATATCATGCTTTGGAGGCGCTCTTTCACCTTTTATTCATCATTTTGTCATATTCAGCTCCACGAGCATTGCTTTTATGGAGTTTTGTGGCTGCTGTTAAATGTAAATCAGCTGTGTCGTGAGCGCACTTGGTAGTTTATGGGTGATTGACATTTATCACCATACGCATGAATATTACCGACACTTTTTACACACAACTTTACTAAAACTCTGATAAACGAAGTCCACATACAGAAAAAAAAATACACACAGTATGTGATACTCACGTCACTTACTTAAGCTAACCTTTACAAACGAGCTGTCTGATTTCCTTTTGTACATATAATTACATTGTGTGTGTGTGTGTGTGTGTGTGTGTGTGTATGTAGATGGCACATACAGAAGAGGAAGAGAGCCGATTGGTTCTAGAGAGGAATCCACTCGAGTGGAGCGTGTCAGATGTGGTCAACTTCATCATGTCCACAGACTGTGCCTCGCTAGCCAATATTTTCCAAGAGCAGGTAGACACACACACACACACACACACACACACACACACTTAGACCTAGTAATACAGCAAAATTAGATTAGTTTATTAACCAAAGATTAAAAGCAGGCCAGGACATATCCTCATTGTTGAACTGCATGACATGGCTAGCTAATTTAGATGCAGTGAATAATCATTCTCTCTCACTTTCTCTCTATAGGACATTGATGGTCAGGCCTTGTTGTTGCTGACCCTGCCCACTGTTCAGGAGTGTATGGATCTAAAACTCGGCCCTGCAATCAAACTCTGTCACCAGATCGAGCGTGTTAAAGTGGCCTTCTACTCCCAGTATGCTAATTAAGCTAACACAGACTAACATCTATTTCTCTCAGTGGATAAATAAATACGCTTGATACACACTGCTCAGGGGCTCTCACACCGTCAGAATTTTTTTTTCAAAACTACACAACTGGCTATATGCGGCGATGCTCAAAGCACAGCGCTTTCCTGTAGAACTTCTGCTGAAGAACTTCTGCTAACCCCTCTGCTGTTTATGATGAAAGGATTATACGTAAAGATGTAATGGATGACAGGGACAACTCTTGAAGAAATACGGAGCGACGGTCTGATGTATTTCGTGTGGATGTTGAGGTTACTGAAGCAGATTTCTTTTTGGAAAGATCATTTCTATTACGAATAGCAGTTTTAAGGACAACAGTGGGTGTTTCTCAATACCAAAAAGGAGAAGAATGGACTTGAATTCTCACCAACTAGAATCAATTTGACATGTGCTGCATTACTGATACTTACCTTTAGCGCGAACAGTTTCTGGCTTCCGGAGCAGTTAAATAAATGCTTGCTAAGTCTGTAGTTGACTTGACATGACATGGCTGCATGTACTACACTAGGATCGGGTGTATTGGATCGATGCTTTTTTTTTTTTTTTTTTAAAGGCAAAACAGTCTGCACAGGATTTAGCAGAGTTTTTGTGCAAAACATTTTTTTTTTGTGGAAAACTACTTGAATCGCGAAATTGCAATCGCACGAAATAGTTTTGCACGGTCTTTCGCAGTTGTTTGTTGGTAAATGAGGCCTTTTAGCTGTATTCATGTTCGACACACATGAATCGAAGAGGGCTTTGGCCGAAACGCTCATTTCTGTGGTAATTTTGAAAAATGTTGCAGCGTTTCCTCGCGTTTGCGTTCATTTCTGTGATCCTGCAGGGACTGGCAAAAACGGAAATGAACTGAGGCAATCATACATCGGTTAGTATTCATTCAAATTGATTATAAATAGATCATTATCCAAAACAGACAGACAGCTGTAAAAAAAAATAATAATAATACTGAGCATTTTTAAACTGATGTGTAAATAATTGAATAGGCTAGCAGGGTGGCTGTGATACTTACGATATGACTCTGACTTAGCGGTAGATTCTGAAGAGGGTCGCATATCAGTCGAAGGCTGCTAAATCATTTCGTAGCAGATTTGAATTGTTGCCTTTTTTGATCACATCATATCATGTGCAAGCTTGAGATTTACACCCTGAGTGTGAATGCAGCAGTAATACAAGCTCGCATGTGTAACCCTGTGTACCGCTAGAGGATTAAAAGCTCTGTCCACTAGGGGGCAGGTCAGAGCCAACGCATACCACACCAGCCGCTGACCACTTCGTATTATTCTGAACAACAAAATAAACAGTGAAGATGCCAGGAGTTGAGCAGGCCACGTTAGACAGGAGCAGCACCATGGTAGGTCGTATATCAGAACATTAAACCAATCTAGTAGAGGGAGCATGTTTACGGCGTTCACAGCGCCATATACCTGTGCCTAATTTTTTTTATTATTTTTTGGATGTGCACAATCAACACACTGTAAGAATGCAGAATATGTGTACATATGCACATCCACATATAACAGCCTAGTGCTATCTCAGGAGTCTCATCCTGAGGTGATTCATCGCTTCTACCCATTACTGTATTCTAACGAAGTACAGAACTTTCAATTCATCCTCATTAGTCACGTATCGATGAATCACTGATATGTGGGAAGCACATAACCCAGCTGTTAGAACCATCCTTGCATACTTCATTAAAGGCACTGAACTTACAGCAGTACACAAGAACACATATTGAGAAACACCCAATGTTCCAGTTAAACAGTTGTGATTAACTACCAGATCTGTCTGCATTTTCCCTTCAGAGACCAAATGATATTGATATTTATAAGTGTAATTAGATTTCAAGGATTGCTATATAAAATGAAATAATATATTTGAGATATTTATTTTGGCCTGAGAAACAGGTGCTCTTATTTTGGATTTTTTTTTTTTTTTTTTTTTTTTTTGGTTGGTTATTTGTTTTGTTTTTTCTGTTTTTCAAAAGGGGACAGTACAGATTGATACATTGTTCCTTA
This sequence comes from Stegophilus panzeri, assembly GCA_024331685.1. Taxonomy (NCBI): domain Eukaryota; kingdom Metazoa; phylum Chordata; class Actinopteri; order Siluriformes; family Trichomycteridae; genus Stegophilus; species Stegophilus panzeri. Next base: position 8,070,242 of record JANDJT010000092.1, on the reverse strand, counting down.
CTTCTACCACTTTGTAAAAAAAAAAAAAAAAAAAAAAGAAAAAAAGAAGAAAAAAACACTGGATACTGTATGGAAATGTTTCATCATCTATGCAAAAAATGGACTTTTCTACTTTGCTGTATGACCCAATGCTTCCCTTGAGAACTTTGTACATAGATTGTGTACTGATTTTAGTACCTAATAGTAAAATCTAGTTTTAATACAACATTGTGATGCACTGAGAAAAAAAGAGCTTTTGTAATGTTTTATTATTATTATTATTATTATTATTATTATTATTATTATTATTATTATTTACCAGAATCAGAAAGTATCCTTCTTACCAAGGGGAAAAAAAGGTCAACTCAAGTATAACCATATGACAAGGATTCAGGGGCAGAGACACTTAACCAATATCCTGCGACTATTTATACATCCCACTAAAACAAAACAGTTGTTGAACGATGCTGTAAATCACCCACTGCCCATAAAAGAGTAAAAAACATTTCAGAATGTCATGGAGTTGTTTTACTGTTGTTTTACTCTTACACTTTAATGGCGTCATCACTGAATTTGCATGGTAAACAAAAAAGCAAGCACATATATAGGTGCATCTCAGAAAATTCTAATATCATGAAAAAGTGGTTTTTTTTTTTTCCCCCTTAATTTAATTCAAAAAGTGGGACTTTCATATATTATAGATTGATTACACATAAAGTGAAATATTTCAAGCCTTTCTTTTGTTTGTTTTAATCTTGATTATTACGTCTGACAGCTCATGGAAATAAAAAAATCCAGTATCTCAAAATATTCGAATAAAGAATTTATAATACAGAAATGTTGACATGAGAAGACTCTAATCAACTAATTAACTCAAAACCCCTGCAGAGGTTTTCTGAGGCGTTAATCTCTCGGTCTGGTTCAGTACACACAACCACAATCATGGGGAAGATGAAAGTAAGTTTTGCATTTCATTTGGAAATTAAGGTCCCAGAGTCTGGAGGAAGAGTGGAGAGGAACAGAATCCAAGTTGCTTGAAGTCCAGTGTGAAGTTTCCACAG
>JANDJT010000092.1:8025256-8057329 GCA_024331685.1 Stegophilus panzeri | reverse complement strand
AGGATACATGGCATCATGAACTCTATCAAATATCAACAGATATTAAATGAAAACCTGACTGCCTCTGCCAGAAAGCTCAAAATGGGCCGTGGTTGGATCTTCCAGCAGGACTATGATCCAAAACATACATCAAAATCAACACAAAAATCAACACACAACCTCATCAGGCATTATAGAAGAAGACATAGAGCTGTTATCTTAGCAAAGGGAGGTAGCACAAAGTATAGATTAAAAGGGTGTCAATAATTGTTGCACACCTATATTTAAAAAAGGGTTTTTTTTGTTGATAAACCTGTGTTCTGTTTGCAGTTATTTGATATCCATGAAAGCAGAGTATTAAAAAAGAGGTTAAAAAAGAGTAAAGATCAAAAGGTTAACCAGTAAAGAAATTTTTCACAGCTTTCTTTGCTCATATTTACCAAGGGTGCCAATATTAGTGGAAGGCACTGTATCATATTACCTTCCTGGACAGGCTCAAATATAGTTTGACAAACAGGAATGTTACTCTGCTGTTAGTTTACAAATGCAAATTAAGTTTCTGTTGATATGGGGGGTGGGGGCTTAGTGGTTAGCACACTTGCTTCGCACCTCCAGGGTTGGGGATTCGAATCTCGCCTCCACCCTGTAAACGCGGAGCCTGCATGTTCTCCCCATGCCTTCGGGTGCTCCTGTTTCCCCGCTCAATCTAAAGATGTGCATTGTAGGCTGATTGGCATTTCCACATTGTCCGTAGTGAGTGAATGGGTGTGTGAATGTGTGTGATTGTGCCCTGCGATTGTTTGGCAACCTGTCCAGGGTGTTCCCCACCTTGTGCCCCTGTGTAGAATAAGCAGTATGGAAAATGGATGGACGGTTCTATTGGGTGTAAATATCTGTAAACATGATATGAGCTGTAAATGCGACACTGAATTTTTGGCTAAACCATACAGCAATGATTAAGATTGTGAACTGTTTAAAGGACATAATGTTTTCCCCTTTTGACTGCCTGGGACATTGTCCATCTGTAAAACAGTCGGGAGAGCAAAACAAGAGATTACAACAATGGGAAAGAGTAGCATTTACCTGAAAGAAGGCATGTATCTTTCCACTTCTCCACATCCACACACACACTCCTCTTCAGGTTGTCTCAAGTATGACAGGACAGCCCTCGGGTGTTGCATGTCCACTGTCAGTCATTGCTCTAGATGATCATTTTGAAGAATTCTGTCCATTTGTCATTGAAACGTGGCTGGGGCTCTGAACAACCTAACTCTGACTAATTGGTGTAACCCAAGCTGGAATATGTGTGGCACATTGGAAGCAAGAGGATCTTAATTAAATCCAGTATCAGATGAAAGTGAGAAGTGAGCCGTGACCAATTGAGGAATTTGTCAATGCGTAGCACTGAATATACATCAAATAAAAAAAAAAAGTTTGACTTTTAAAAAGTGAGAAGTGAACCACAACCATCCACCTTAGTTACAAGGACCACAGAACTGGTCCAGTTGATGTGGGTCTCCTCAGTTACCCCCAGGTCAAATATTACCTGGAGCTCTTCCCAAACTATGCATTTCTTGTGTAGAGGCCACTGTGCACAGCCACACCTGATGCAATCTGTGGTGCTGTATGAGGTTAGCGTGACCAAGTCTGCTTGCATCTGGGCCACCTCTGGGGAGAAGTGGTTTCCATAGGGGACTGGGGTTGGTTGAGCTGAACTTTTAGGCACACCTCAGATCCCAGCTCCTCCCTCTAGGGAACCACCATCGCCAGAACGACCTTCTCCTTCCAAGCTTTAAGGTGGTTGAAGTGTGTAGGGGTGGGGGCTTGGTCGAGCGCCAGTCTGTGAATGGAGGTTGTAGTCAGGAGAGTGAGTGGTATGAACCCTGCACCTGTGGGGGTTTTGCTAATGAGTGTTCTGTGTTTCAGTGAGCAGCAGTATATAGTATCTGTATATATGTTTGTGTGAGAGTGGTGATAAGCAAAGGAAAATAAAAAGGGAAATAAAAAACACCCTTTTGAATTGCCCCAAGTCTGTTACAGTTGCAGTTGCATTTATATAGCACCTTTCTAAACACTCAAAGCACTTTACATAGTATGGGGGGGGATCTCCTCAACCACCACTAGTGTGTAGCATGATTCGATGGCAGCCATAGTGCACCAGAACCACACCACACACCAGCTATTATGGAGATTAGAGAGTGATGTAGCCAAATCAGATATAGAGATTATTAGGGGGCCATGATAGAGAAGGGCCAATGGGGGAATTTCACCAGGACACCGGGGTTGTACCCATACTCTTTTACGATATGTCACCTGGGATTTTTAATGAACACAGAGATGACTATGTCTCGTCCGAAAGACAATGCTGTTTTTTTGTTTGTTTTTTTTTGTTTTTTTCAGTATAGTGTCTCCATTCATTATACTGGGGCATTACAGGATGAGCACCCCCTGCTGGCCTCACTAATACCACTTCCAGCAGCAACCTTAGTTATCCCCAGGAGGTCTCCCATCCAGGTACTGGCCAGGCTCAACCCTGCTTAGCTTCAGTGTGAAACCAGGCAAGAACTGCAGGGAGATATGGCTCTCATCTCCTCATATCCTGTATAATGTACTTGTACAGACTTCTCAAATATCTTCTGTATATACAACAATCTCTCTTGTTTGTAATTTTGCACTGTAAAACTGTACTATGTGCTGTAATTCCACTATCAGATGTCAGCCAGAGGAGAATCAGTTGCCCTTGTTCCCTTTTATTGTTTCTTTTGAAGTCCTCAAGGAGTTCCCCTTGCTGATGTAAAGTTGCTTCCTGATAATGACTGTCGTTAAAAGTGTTATACAAATAAACAGAAATCGAAATTGAAACTGTGGAAACTAGAACTGGGACTAGGATCTATAAAAAATGAAACTAGGCACAGTGGAAAATCACAGAGTACTTAGTTAGCTTAGAGATTCTGTATATAAAAGTACAAAAGACTTTAAAAGACATTAGAGGTTTCCTCCAGGTACTCAGGTTTCCTCCCCCAGTCCAAAGACATGTATGGTAGGCTGATTGGCATGTCCAAAGTGTCCATAGTGTATGAATGTGTATGTAATTGTGCCCTGTGATGGATTGGCACCCTGTCTTTGTGCCCGATGCTCCCTGGGGTAGGCTCCGGGTTCTCCGCAACCCTGAAGGATAAGCGGTATAGAAGATGGGTGGATATATAGAATTTTCCTTTAGACTTAGACTTTAAGATTCACTATTACCATTAAAGGAGATCATATGTTTGACCTCACTTTGACTATCTTACTAGTAAACTCTGCATACACAATATTATATTCAGTATTTGATATTTCATCAAAAATCTCTAGGTAAGTGAGGTCTAGGTGTAATCCGCTACCAAAGCTCAAATGACCCAGTAGGGATCAAACATTTTTTTTTAAATCTCACTGTGAACATGGGGTGGACGAAATAAAGCTGTAACAATATATTAATATCTACGACCTAATAATAAGTAAGGCCACCCTTTGCCTTCAAAACAACTGTAATCCTTCTTGGAATGCTGTCACTGTGATTTAGCCACTTCAAATTCAAGGTCATTTTTCATGTGGTCATTCATGTTTGTGTGAACACTCTGAATATATACATGGTGTAACTACTAGTTTATTTAAGTATAGTCGTCTATAAGGGATACACAAGCAACTCTTTAAGCAACTATTTAACTAAACTTCAAGGTTAAAAAAATTACTTAACTGTATAAATATTTCTGATTTATACAGAAAAAAAGTACTAATTTTGCATTAGTGTGTGCTTATATGTCCTTTGTTGTTTGTCATTTGCACTTATTTTTGATAGTTATACTGCAAAAAGTACTAAGATTTTAATACTGATGTGAATACTTTTAGCCGAGTGATATTTAGCATTTTTTATGTTTTTGCTTCACTGGAGGAAGTGTACTATTGGCTCCACCTCCGGCTCTGCACACGTGGAAGTACACTCAGCCTTCACAAACTAACTCAGCCTCACACAGCGCAACACAAGACCACCTGCTTTCCAAAATATTGGGAGCTTTTTGGAGAGCATTCCTGTTGGTAAGTGGTGGTTTGCCTTTTCTTTGACTTTTCATCTGTAGTGCTGTAAGCACACATTAGATTTTCTACAAATAGCTTAACAGATGATATATTAAAATTAGGGCTGAACGTATATTGTAAGCATTTTGTGTAGGCAATTTGAGTTAGAATCCAATGTTGCTGGAAAGTTAAAAATATACATGAGGTTGACAGTTTACTGCTTGTGTCAGTCTAAGTAATAAGCTGGCAACTGAATGCAGGCGATATGTAACAGCTTTTCTCCAGCATCACTTACAGGAAACTGCAGGAAACCACACAACCATCACTACACCGAAAAAAATTATTTTCTTTACTCCAAAGATCTGAAAGGTCTGAACTGAGAATGGCATGTAAACATTCTTTATATGGAAATGTTTCGCTTTAATTCTTTGATATGTGGGGAATGGTTTTTAGCTTAGTTGGGAGGTGTTCAGGTTTAGTAATTTAATGCTACAAGCATGGCCTACCAAAAACACAAAGATCCATACAATCCAGAGCAGAGTTCTTAAGAGCTAAATAAGTCCAGATTTTCCACATGTAGTTTATTCTGAACCATTACTTGCTTTAAACAGTTCTATATTTTCTCACGAGGACTTTTTTTGTCCTTATGAAAGTTGTATTTCTGGAATATGTACACAGAGAAGAACATGCATGGATGCACAAAATAGACATACTGATTCAACTTGTGCTGTGTTACTGCCCTTTTTACCTCCACCACATCTTTGTCATCATGAGTAATTGTAAAGAATTATCTGGGCGAGATGTGGGGTCAGAGCTCAGACCAATCATCTGCATTCTTAAAAGAAAGAATTCCTCAAAAAGCTTTGTTTTTTTTTGTTTTTTGCATCTTTGTTATTTTGTCTAGCATAGTACCTTTGTTTTTGGAACTCCCGTTCTCTAACAGTTCACAATTTATTTCCCCAAAGCTTACAATCCTACAGCCCTGAGTCCTGGATGTATGACTTAAAGTGTGTTTCCTAAAAATGATTTCTAAAACGTCCACACTATCCAAAAAAAACCCATTATAAATATTCATCTCAGATAATCTTGAAGTTATGTGGATATGAATGAGCTCGCTGACTCCACCAAGAGAACGCCCCAAATATTTTTATATAGTGGGATGCACGTTAAATATAAATGACAGGTGATGTATTAGTTATATGGGACTGCGTATTATTAGTAATATGGTATTTTTATTTGTTAAAATGGCCAAACAGCTTCAATATTTAATTCAATATTTATATAAATATAAATATTTGTCCATGTATGTATGTATGTATGTATGCACATATCTATCTATCTATCTATCTATCTATCTGTCTGTCTCTTAATCTATCTATCTATTAATTAATCAATCAGAATTTAATTATTTCCTTCTTTTACGCTCATTTATGTAACAAAAAAGAACCTTTGTACACATTTTTCAGCCTGTGTACATATAAGAACATTTTCATGTCAGTATCAGGATTTACAATTCTCCATTGGCACTACACTTTTAACGTAAGAACAAATCCAAATATATATATATATATATATATATATATATACAAAGATCAACACTGATTGTGACTGTGTTTTATAAATGAGGCCTTGTGTTTCATATGTGTGTTCATCTGGTATAACTTTCCTCTAACTTCCAATATCTTTACAACTTGATGTAAATAAAAGTTGAACACATTACCCTTATAGTCATTTAAAAGTAACATTTGTTACTGAACTGTCTATCTATTTTTTCCACCTCAAGTTGTTGAAAGAACTGGGCCTCGACCATTAAAATAAACCAAAAGGGACACAAAAGTGACAATGTGTGACGTCCAAAAAAAAATGTTGACTGTTAACGTGGAACAATTCACTCATCAAATTGTTCATCAAAGCAGGTCAAATGCAGTTTCCATCCACAGTTTTTTCTCCTAGCACTCACATTTTAAAATAATGCATGCTCTTCCATAGCAGGCCTGAAACTCTTTAATCTTGGTTCATGTTTTTAGAACAACACATGGTAGATCTTCTTATCTCCATGGTCAAATGGCTTATCTCTAAATTTGCGCTTTTACCTATATGTTAATGCTAGTTGAATAAAAGCCATTACCTTGTTGGAGAACTGATGATGCAATCTTTTGTAAGAGTAAGCTAACCATGCCTCACATCTACACATTAGACGTCAAAACATTTTGTTATTTTAACATACTGAGTTATATGATGATCACACATTTGCCATGTTATCAAGTGCTGATCTAAAAAGTCAGGTTTTGGCTTTCTGTTGCTTTAAAGTAAGGGAATTTATAGCGTAGCTGGCACTAGCTGCTGACTCCATCACAGCTCTCACAATGTGCAACTTTTAAAATGTAGCAAAAAAAAGCATTTCTCCTTTACATCTACCCACACAGTCACATGAACCAGTGCAGTTATTCTGTCTTGATGCTACTCCTGTTCTTAAGTGTACTTTGCATATGCTGCATGTAATACATTATTCTACTGAAGCTGCTGTTTTGAATACTTGTCACTTTATATGTACAGTGGGGTCCAAAAATCTGAGAGCACTAGTGAACATGCTCTTTTTTTGCATTCTTTTCTAATTTAATATACCAGTGTTTATTACAAATGATATTACTGACAATAAAGAGTGAAAAGTAGAATATTTGAAAAATGTACATGAATTTCAGTATTTCAGTATTTGGTACGTCCTATTTTTGCTTTAATGACAGTGTGTACTCGAGCTGGTGTGGACTCCACAAATTTGTGTAAAATCTTATGATCTCTTTTAGGTCTGAACATCTGAACACACGCTTCAATAGAAGAGATTAGACATGAGGAAAATCTGACCTTTTGTACAAAACAGTTAACACGGTCAATATCACACATTTGCTTACATTTAAAGAGGGACCTAGAAATAATGCAAAATCTTGAATATTAAATATTCAAGATATTGACCATTATTTTCTTTGTTTTAAATATATATATTAAATATAATATATTTGTTTTAAATATCTAAAACCTTGTTTATTTCCAATTTTAAATGAAAAAAAAAAAAATTCTGGTCTCAGAATTTTGGATCTCACTGTATATGGAGGGGATGATACATTGACTTTACAAATGCATACATACATTGGCACTATGTATATCTATATCTGTATTTGTTTAGTGCTCCCAATATATTCGTATCTGGACCTGTATTCAGACTGAAGTAGGCGTGGCCTAAATAGCCATTTCTTAAAACTGAAAATAATAATAATAATAATAATAATAATAATAATAATAATAATACAAAGAAAAACACAGATAGTAATGCCAGCACTTTCAGCATGTCATAAGTAAATGCGATAAATACATCACGCAACATGGTCTTTGTTTGTCCCAGGAGCTTCATATCTGAGTGCTCGCTCGTTCCCACATGAAAGTAAAAACCTCCCTACTTTATTAGAACATATTACTTTCTTTAATTACATTAAAAATTCTCTAACATTTATTCTTGGAAAATCTAACTTTTTTAACTATCACACCCCAAAGCAAATGACCTAAAATAAACTATAACTAAATTAGCCTGCCCACGAGTTTTTCCAGTCCAGTAACTAACAGACTGGCAAGCCAGGGTATACAGTGTGTGTGTGTGTGTGTGTGTGTGTGTGTGTGTGTGTGTGTTTGTATGAGTGTTTGTTGTTGAAAGGGGTCATTGATGTTTGATCCCTACTGGAGCATTTGAACTGGAGGATTAGAGCTGGACTTCACTCACCTAAAAGCACTTGATGAAATATTGAATATAGCACTGAGAAGGGCAGAAAAGGTCTAATTACAGAGCCATGACATTAGGGCTTCTGTTTGCTCTCTCTCTCTCTCTCTCTCTCTCTCTCTCTCTCTCTCTCTCCACCCCTCTGTATACCTTAGCTTCGCTCCATCTGAGCACCTCTATGGCACAGGAAGTGTGTACTTTGAATTATTACATAAAGACAGGAAGTGGCAGACATCGAGGTACGTATGGTCTAGCAGTGTGAAAAAAATATTTTTAAAAGCCAAACCATCAAAATGTAAAATAAGCTGAGAAGTCAGAAGTTGTAGAAGTCACAAAGTAGTCCACCCACAGATATGTGTGAATGTGTATGTATGCGCATGCTCATGTGTGGGTGCTAGTGCCTGTACACTGTGCTCCTCCAACACTCCCACTCAGCAGATACGACGCGTATGTGTTTGATTTCTGCTTTTCATATCCTCCAACTACTTACAACAGGGAGCCTATTAAGAGATTGGGGACAGTATGCCTAATGTAGCGTGTGATTTTCACTGACCCTGCTTTCACCGTGGAGCTATATGAGAGGTACTGTACTGGGAGATGAACAAGTCAGTCCTGTTGGTCGTAATACTGCCTGCCGGGTCTCTGGACCTGGCTTGTCTTGGGCATATTACATTTTTTTTTTGCAGATACTATTTATCCAAAGCGACTTACTGTTGAGATGAGCAGATGAGTGTTAAGGGTCTTCCTCAAGGACCCAACAGTAGCAACACTGAGATTTCAGCTCACAGCCTCCACATAAGTAGTCTGGAGTCCTAAACACTGAACTAACACTGCCGTTAGCTGATGGATGATTCAGGGCAGCTTTATCACTACATTACTACTACTCCTGCTGTGTGCACAGAGGTGGAAAAGACTCGATTAATAGTACTTTGCTATTTTACTCTACTTAAGTAGTATTTGGGTGTATTTATGCTTAACTTGAGTGTTATTGAAACAGAATACTTGTTCCCTAAGTTACATTTTTCCAAGAAATCACAAACTCATTACAACTTTTAATGGCTTCTTCTTCTCATCCCGCCAGTGGCTGTATGCTATACATCAATAGAATGTGGTCCCTTGCATTTTATTTTAATTTCAGTTTAAAGCATCCAGTCAAATTTATTAATTGTATCAACCTTTGCCTCTCTAGAAGGCATCTAATTTGAAAAAGCATGATGAGGTAAATTTTGCTAATTTGTTAACATTAACTGGTTATATGTAACTATGTTAGCCTGTTTTCTTTGCTAATGCCAGGCTAGGCTAGATTAGCATCAGGCTAGGCTAGGAGCAAGTCAAATTCTAGCTAATGGTAAATATTGGTCATTTACATGATATGTTAATTCTAACTAATTTAATGCATATGACCAACAAACTTACCAAGATTAAATTATGTTTTCAGGCAAAACAGCCCAGCTGCTTTTAGCAGTTTTAGATAAGCAATAGAAGTTTTTCACATGAAATAATAAAATTAACTTTTACAAAACATTTACTTTTTACTTTTTAGTACTTGTTAACATTTAAAAATAGCGGTGTATTCTTTCACTTGAGTACATTTTGGTTGCATACTTCTACTTTTATTTGGGTAAGATTTTGACGCATTATCGATACATTCACTTAAGTATAATTTCTCTGTACTTTTTCCATACCTGTATGTATATGACGATAAATTGATGCGTGTTACGTATATTTAAGTTTACTTGTCCAAATCTAAAGAAGTTAACTCTGGACACAAAATGTGTCTTGGCTAATTGACTGTATTTGCAACAAAGATAATCTATACCTCCAAATTATTGCTTTTTATTTGAAAAGTAACGTGGTGCTTTGTCCCAAATGCACAAATTCTCTGCTATGTGGAATGGAAAGTTAAAAGGTCTTCACTTTGGTGAATAGATCACTAGATAAGAGGTTAGCTAGATCATGCCCACTCTGGTGTTAGTCAGACATTTCCACTGTTGGATGTGTTTTGGTTTGTGCACAGAAAATAACATGTAGTCATGCATACACAGCTGTGCAGTTGCGTTAGATGGTTCTGATGGTAGTGTAGTATTACCCATCTATTAATAGGTATCTCTCTCTTGACTTTCTAACCTGTGTTCTTATTCACTCTAATGATCTAAGTGGAGTTTTAAACATTTTTCTTATGGCCTTTATAGGTAAGCTCTTTACATTTTGCATAGATCATTAATCAACAAGTTTATGTAACTTCTATATTGTATTGGTTCTTTTCATTTGTTCCTCTCAAACTGTCTGTCTCTTTCTAAGCTTGTCACCTGAATGAACATTCATAGATTTTTATAAATCTGTCTTTGTCTGCTTGTTTTTTTGTTTGTTTTTTTGTTTGAGAAGTGAGCACGGTTTGTTCTCAGTGGACAGTGCATGTGGTCATACTAAAATGTTTCGTGGTCTAGAATTGCCCTTTTGTGTATCAAAAGTATGTCTTTGTGAAAAAGAACGTTTTAAAGCTTCATCTCACTCTCTGTCTGGAACTGTTCCTGTTCCTGCTGCTCTATTTAAAATAAACAACACTAAGGCTTTAAGCAGATTAGCAATGCTACTTTAAATTCTTTAATGCCTTGTGTAATGAAGGGATAGAAACCTACAATATAACACCATAGGATTTACACCAGTGAGCCCACTAATAAGAGCTACTTTTCACTGGTCTATTGGTTTTATGTGAACTATAATTTTGCAAAATTGTTATATTATCTGTATTTTATGTAGTCTTGTGTTTGGAGCCCCTAAATTCAAGTGAGACAAGGATATTGTGTCATACTTCAAATATAGTACTTAAAAAAAGGTTCTCAAGTTGTTCTATTAAAAAAAATTGCACTGTCAAGTCAAAAAAAAAAACAAAAAAAAAAAACAACAATGCAACACTTTACTAAAATGTAAAAACATGCAATTGTAAGACTAGCCTTGTTCTCATGCAACATATTATCTTGCCAAGTCACTTAATTTGCCAACTCATGTGTAAGACATTTTTGTATAACGTTTTATGTTACTTCACAAGCATAAATAGCTGTCTCTTTGTGCGGCCTATCAGTGATATATAGTCACCATCCAAAATGAAGTAATAGGAGCTTTTAAAAATGGGACGTATGGATACAAGACCATCTCAAAGCCAAAAAGATACTCAAGAGTTCAGTTCACTCCATTATAAAGTCAGTGGCTGTGACTGAAGGCACTGTTTGCTGATCCTCTATCAATATGCATTTGTTGTCATTTATCTTTACTGACACAGCGAATGTCTTATTCAAATGTTATTGAATAAGTCATTAATTTTCAATCGGATTATAATCAAAGTTCCTAGTCAGAGTGATTCAAATTCCAGGTTGTGACAAACAGTCATGTAAAAAAAAGGGGTGGAGGGGTGTTATACTGTGTTTTTTCCACAGCACTGTATAAGGTGGACTGTAATATTTGAAGCTCCCATTTCATTCAGATACTGTAAGGTGTACGTTACATGGACAGTTTAATAAAAACATATATACCTATTACTCAAGAACAATTGGCAACACTTATTTTGTTCAGTCCATCTGTACACATGTAGACAATCTACAAACTGTGAACAAACCATCTGTTCACCATCAACAACCTGTAAGGCGACAGTCATCAACCAGTTTATAAAATACACAATGTCTCAAAAGTCTCCATACACAGGGGTAAGTAACACTTTTTAGCAAAATGTAAATTTACTTACAAAACTACAGCGGTGCTTGAAAGTTTGTTAACCTTTCAGAATTTTCTATATTTCTGCATAAAGTCCTAAAAGTAGATAAAGAAAATCTAATTTCACAAAAATATTGTACTTGGTCATTTATTTGTTGAGCTTCAACTCTGTGATGTTGGTGGGTTTCATGAACTGCTTGCTTCAGGTCCTTTCATAATATTTCTATTGGATTAAGGTCAGGACTTTGACTCTCTGCATAAATATGGCCTAGAACATCATCAGATTTTCACACATGTCGTAAAAGTAGATAAAGAGAACCCAATTAAACAAATGAGACAAAAATATTATCCTTGGTAATTTATTTGTTGCGGAAAATGATCCAATATTACATGTCTGTGAGTATGTGAACCTTTGCTTTCAGTATCTGGTGTGATCCTCTTGTGCAGCAATAACTGCAACTAAACATGTCTGGTAACTGTTGATTGGTCCTGCAGATCGACTTGGAGGAATTTTAGTCCGTTCCTCAGTACAGAACAGCTTCAAATCTGGGACGTTGGTGGGTTTCCTCACATGAACTGATTGCTTCAGGTCCTTCCACAACATTTGGATTATGATCAGGACTTTGTCTTGACCATTCCAAAACATTAACTTTGTTCTTCTTTAACCATTCTTTTGGTTATCTTTGGTCGTTTTCTTGCTGCATGACCCACTTTCTCTTGAAATTCAGTTCACAGACAGATGTCCTGACAGTTTCCTTTAGAAATCGCTGGTATAATTGTAGACTTCATAATTGTCTACTTTTAGGACTTGTGTGACACTCTGATGACGTTTTAGGTCATATTTATGCAGATATATAGAAAATTTTTAAATGGTTCACAAATTTTTAAGTGCCATACTGTAAGTATGAAAAATTTTGCTAAAAAATGTTAATTTCCTCTCTGTATGGAGAATTTTGGGACACCCTGTATCTCTAAATAATATGTTAACAATTGATTTTTTATGTTTAGTAGATCTATACACATTTTATAGACTTTCAACTTGTGTCTTTTTATTTTCACTTTATTTTGAAAGTCCAGTTCCTGGTAGTTAAAGTGTAGTAGATGATCTATAGACCATCATTTTATCTTGTCTCTTTTGCTTTCACTTTGTTTTGGCTAGGCTTTCTAGCTTTAGATATTTAGAAGGTCATATAGTATGTAGATATTTCTATCAGAATTTCAAATATATGTAGACTCTATTGATGCATTATATGATTCAATTGATTAGCTGCTTCATAACAGTTTATCCACATACAGTGTAACCGAACATTTTATATAAAACTGAGGCAAATCAATTTTTGAGTATATGAAATTTAAATGTATGCCCAGTAACACACTTTTTAACTTTTTTTTTTTTTTTTTTTACAAATAACATCTGATATCGATTCAGTTAAAATGCTCTTTTGTGCAATGAGCTACATTGGTAAAAAAAAAAAAAAAAAAAAAATAGTGAAATGCACCGTAACACTGAATCTATTTTCCCATTTTTCAGGCTTCTCTGCAAATAAAGAAAGGCTGATCAAAATCTTGGGATCTTCTGTGCTCCCACCATCCCTTTCTCTAACTCTGCCCCACACAGAAGGGCACAGAGGCGGATCAGAAGCTGACATTTCCTAAAGCTTTACACACACACACACACACACACACACACACACACACTCACTCCCAGTCCAGCAGAAGAGTTACTCTTGAAGGGGTCACCGTGCCAAGCCAGTTCTCTGAGCTCAGAAATACACACGTGCACAAATGCTCCCACACACACACTCTTGTGGGTGCTACTATATTAAGATGTTATTTTAAAAAAAAAAAAAAAACCTCAATCTTCTGCTGGAATCTTTCTGTGTTACATAAATCGAGGAATGGACTTCACTGGCATTGTCAAGATTATCTGAAGGGCACAGCTGTGGTCAGCCCTGCTGAGAGAATTTGACATAATACACCGTTTCTGAAATTGAACACTATACAGAGAAGCTGAGTGTGTGAGATCATGTCTCCGTTTCTGAGGATTGGCTTCTCCAGCTTTGAGATGGACCCGGGACTCGCTTACCATGAAGAGGTGCTCAGCCCTTATTGTGCTGTCTACATGAAGGAGGCTGTGGAGACAGGTATGACTGTGTGTGTTTGTGTTTGTGCATGAGTGTATACATATGTAGCCCTAACCAAAAATGACCGGGTCTTCACAAAAAATACTGTTTTTAGAGATTTCATTTGAAAATATTTTCTTTTGGTTACTGAGGTTAAGGTAAGGGTTAGATTTAGGTATATGCAGAGCATTACTAGTATTAGTAGTGTACATTTTAGAGTTTACACAGTGCGTGTGTTTGAGTTTTGAACATAAAACAAGGAAGTATATGCTGAGTTCCATAAAGAACCCTGTGTATACTTCCTGGTGACAAATGAAATAAAAACCAGTGGCATCCACAGGGCACAAGGGATCACTGAGTGGTTTGATGGGTATTATAATGATATACTCACCGGACACTTTAATAGGGACATCTGATCAGAACATCTGATCATCTATTGTATGCACTTATCGAGTTTTCATATCAAACATCGAAACAAGGGATAAAATGTGATCTAAGTGACTTTGACCATAGCATTGTTGTCAGTGCCAGACAGGCTGTTTTGAGTATTTTAGAAACCGCTCTCTTGGGAGTTTCATGCTCAACAGTCTCTAGAGTTTACACAGGCACCAGATGTCAACCCAACTGAACATTTATGTGGGATTTTGCTAGACTCAAAATCCATCACCTAAACACCAGTTGAGGGTATATCTTTGGAAAGAATAGTGTTCATCCATCCAGTACAGTATAGAATTTATGTCAAGATGCATTGAAGCTGTCTTGGCAACTAATGGTGGCCCAGCACCTTACCAAGACACATTTCTTTTTTTTTTTTCTTCCTTTAATTCGTCACTGCCCGTACAGTATATACAGCACACATGCACATTGCATGCATACATTTTTCGATAATAAGTAATAAGTACACACATACACACAGACAGGTAAATTATTTTTAAAAAATTAAATGAAAGAGTGAAACCTAACCAACAATATTTTTGCAGTCTACTGTCTCTGCCATGGAACCTAATTTAAAAAAGCTTAATAATAGAAAAGTATAATAATGAGAATCAAAGTAAATGAATGGCAGGATTCATACTTGTTTTTTGCAGCACATATAAAGGGTTTGCCCTTATTATCGACTGACTTGACCAGTGTTCAGTTAGTTTCTGTTTCATAGTATATAAAACCCACAAGAGCAGATAAAAAAAAAATTCAGTTCTGTAATGCACAACAGTGGCGCCAGCCAAGGCATCTTGTTGGTTTTCTGTTTTCTACTTAACATTATATACTCCCTTTCCAAGGATATTGAATTTTAGCAGTGATTACTCTCTCCTCTGTCAATAACTGCGACACTAACCAATCGTGGGTGTCTGTGAGCTCATGTTTTTTTTAAGTGGGTAGATAGCCCTTTTCCTCAAAATGTGTCAGGTTGTCCTGTAATGCAGCATGAGCAGCTGTTTGAAAAGATGCAGAAGTTGGCTTCACATCCCTCTGTTAAAAGCATGGGTTAGGCTTCATCCTCACCAATACATACAGTACATACAGAAGCTGTCATATGATGTTTAGTATGGAGAAATTATATATATATAGATAGATAGATAGATAGATAGATAGATAGATAGATAGACATGTAGATGGATAGATAGATAAATATAATAATAGGAAAATAAATAAAGGAATAAACGACTTGATAAAACAAATATAATTCATTTTTAATTAAATTTAATCCTAAATTTATATGTGTAATACTTTTTTTCCTTCGTTTATTATTTTCTGTATTTACTTTTAAATTTATTTTTATTCATTTTAACTTTTATTTAGTTTTTTCATTTATTTTTTATAATTATGTATTTATGCGTTCATTTATTTTTGTATTTATTTATTCCAGCATATATTTATTTCCATATTTATTTATTTATAAATTTATTTCTTTGTACTTTTTCATGTGCAACATGCAAATGAGGAGGCGGTCCTTGTGCAGCTCCAGCGCATCATTGGTTCAGAGCTCACGTATAAGCGTCATGTCTAACTACGCGATCGGGATCGGGGTTTTCAAAGAAAATGGCGGCAAGTAGCAATGCACTGTCCAAATTGCTACGGGATGTGGCAGTTAAACTGGACAGTTGTAAGTTATTTTCACAGATTCGCATTACGTTGAATTATTTTGAAGCGACCACGATTTTCCAGAAACAGTGTTCTGGAGAGTTCAGTTCCTCCGTTTCCCCTTCAGCGTGCATATGCGAAATCATGACATTTTGTACTGTTGCTGCGTTAGTATGAGCTTTCTCACCGCGTGTGTTAGTTTATAGTGTTATTAACTACTTTCCATCAGCATAAGGTACATTTCACATTGTTTGTTAGATAATTTGCAATTAAATGCAGGATTTAAAGTATAGAATGTATTGTTTTCAGAGGTTTTATTGCTCAATTGCATCAAGTTTATTTAACTAATATGTCACAATTAGAATTGTAAATGCCTAGTTCTTCAGGGGCATTCTCTTGTTTGGATGGTCATTTATATTTAAGTTTATTATTATTATTATTGTTGTTGTTGTTGTTGTTGTTGTTGTTGTTGTTGTTATTTTGTCACACAACCTTGGAGTTTTGTTGCAAACACAAATAAATTGTATTGTACTGCACAATAAGTAGTCTGTGTTATTATTTTAGGCTACTCATCTCAGTTACACACTAGGGCTTACTCCTGAGAAGTGCACCTATAAAAGTAGTTCATCTATAGGTCAGTCCCTTACACTGAGAACACAGGGAGAACAGATTTACCTGGAGGCCCGAGTAAAGTTGTTCCCCCCTGTATATTACAGTGTGAGGATTTATAGAGCACCACAGTGATGCTGTTGATGTATTTAAGTGTCATCATTATGTGTAACAAGTTTCGTTTATAGAGAAGTCCCTTACACTGAGAACACAGGGGGAACAGATTTACCTCGACTTCCTCTCTGTCCTCAGCTGACGCGCAACCACTGCCACACAGACTAATTACAGTTACAAATAAGCTTTAAATGTAAGAACAAAATATTTTTATTGGCAAATCAAGAATTTAACTAAATTATGCATATACCACAATTGTGCTAATATATGTGGTAAATTCAACTAACTTTACTTTAAAACAAAACATAAGAAAAGTGAAAAGTGGTTCCCCCTGTATATTACCTTCTGAGGATTTATAAAGCACTACAGTGATGCTGCTGACAATGTTTAATTAAACTAGATGTGTTAGCTGTCACACAGAAACTCTGAAAACAGGGCGAAAGCTAGCAGGTACATCTGACTACCGATTGAGCAATAAAACCTCTGAAAACAATACATTCTATACAATTAGAATGTATTCTATATAATCTATTCTATATGTATTCTATTCTATATAATTAAATGCCTGCATTTAATTGCAGATTATCTAACAAACAATGTGAAATGTACCTTATGCTGATGGAAAGTAGGTAATAACACTATAAACTAACACACGCGGTGAGAAAGCTCATACTAACGCAGCAACAGTACAAAACGTCATGATTTCGCGTATGCATGCTGAAGGGGAAACGGAGGAACTGAACTCTCCAGAACACTGTTTCTGGAAAATCGTGGTCGCTTCAAAATAATTCAACGTAATCCGAATCTGTGAAAATAACTTACAACTGTCCAGTTTAACTGCCACATCCCGTAGCAACTTGGACAGTGCATTGCTACTTGCCGCCATTTTCTATGAAAACAATGATCTCGATCGTGTAGTTAGACCTGACTCTTATACGTGAGCTCTCAACCAGTGATGTGCTGGAGCTGCACAAGGACCGCCTCCTCATTTGCATGTTGCACATGAAAAAGTACAAAGAAATAAATGTATAAATAAATAAATATGGAAATAAATATATGTTTGGTCCCGCCGGGGCCATGTGTGTGTGGAGTTTGCATGTTCTGCCGTGCTGTGGGGGTTTCCTCCGGGTACTCCAGTTTCTTCCCCCAGTCCAAAGACATGCATGGTAGGTTGATTGGCGTGTCTAAAGTGTCCATAGTGTATGAATGGGTGTGTGAATGTGTATGTGATTGTGCCCTGCGATGGACTCGCACCCTGTCCATGGTGTACCCCACCTTGTGCCCGATGCTCCCTGGGATAGACTCCAGGTTCCCCGTGACCCTGAAAAGGAGTAAGCGGTAGAAGATGGATGGATGAATGGACAATGTTATTATATGAAATGCGCAATAGTAATGTTCAACAAGCAGGCTTGGGGAGTAATGGAATACATGTAACAGCGTTACGTAATCAGGATACAACAAAATGGTAACTGTAACCTGTTACAGTTACGTCAAAAAACAAAGTAATCAGATTACAGGTACATGTTGTAAAAAAAAAAGGGAATATTATCAGGATTACATTTTTTTTTTTCATTTAAAACCAATGAATTGAATCTTTTGACATAACACAATATAGACAGCTGCATGATTATAGTTCTGGTTCTCTCTTGCCAGTCGTGACTCACACGAGCAACAAATTTATTTATTTTATTAAAACAAATCCAAACACTGAACATGTTTTTACGCTCTAGAATAAGCTCTAAATAAAAGTATTTTACATCATATTGCTTTTCTCTTGACTTGATTAACACGTGACCTTGAAATAATCCAAAAATAATCAGATTATATTACTTTCATATTGTCATACTTGGATTACATTACTGATTACATTTTTTTTTTTATGAAGTAATTTGTAACTGTGATGGAATATATTTTTAAAGTAACCCTCCCAACCCTGGCAACAAGTAAGGAATAAAACAATTAGGGTTGCTGTTATAGGAAAATGATCAAGGTCACCATGTGTCCCTGTCTCTGCCACTGACTAAACAACCTAGCATTGTATACTCAAATCGCATACTAATGTAGTGTTCCACACTGTTACTGAGTACTGGTTTTCCTATTTCTTTAGGGTTTGAATTTTAAAAAACCTCTCATGTAGCCTTCAAACCTACCAAAAAAATCTGTTTTATGATTTGAGATGTGGATCATGACAGCAATCATGATGACAGTGGAACATTTTAAAGAGAATTAGAGCTTGTCAGTCTGTTTAAAATCACTGTGGAATGTACGCAAGATTAATAGTTCCTTTTATCGCTTACAACTGCTATGAATTGTCATTCCCTCAACAGCCTCTCTTTTCTTTCTTGGTCTTGATGTTAATAAGACAAATAACAACAACAACAACAACAAAAACACAGCTTATCATGTTACCAAGAAACAAAGTTCTCCGTCCTCTGACGGGAAAACGTACTGGTTGCTGACACTACTTCGAGTGATAGCATCTGTCAAACCAATAAATCTAAAAGTAAATTCATTTATATACAGATGTTAAAGAGATATTTTATGGAAAACTGATTTTGCATTTACTGAAATGTATGTTTTATTGTTAGTCTGCAAGGTGCAGGCTTCCCGATGCACTTGTTGCCCACACTGGTGGATTCTGGGTCTATAGCTGGTCAGACCTGCTCTGAATGGCATGGGATTCCTGTCAATACACCTGTAGGAGCAGCTCTAGGAGATTTCCAGTGCAGCGTTTACTCCTGTATGACGGATAAGACGGATGCAGGTATGGTTGAGTTACAGCTAGTCTCAGCTTGATATATCTCTACACTTTAGTTGAGCACAAGCTTCAAAATCTTCAAGGGAGGAAATGGATATTCACACATTTACATACAGTCTCGTCCATAAGTATTTGGACAGTCACAAAAATGTTGCCTCTGTACACCACCGCAATGGATTTGAAATGAAGCAGTCGGGTGAAGTGTAGACTTTCAGCTTCAATTCAGTGGGTTTAACAAGAGTAGACGTAGATGTCTAGTTGCAACCGGACTATTTGCACGTATCAGTGAATCTGCTTCTTCATGTAAAAGTTGCCAAGTACCAGACAATCAAGTCAAACTGAAGGTCTGAGTCACAAGACTACGTGACATTAAGCCTAGTAGTCTGTTGGCTTGTTCAAGCTACTGCTCATGCAGCGCCAGAGGGCACTTAATCACTCTCTGCCCTCTTCCGCATACATGAGCACACAGACACCCACAATTGTCCAGTGTCGCGCTGATTGACATGGGAGAGAGTAACATCATCCCTTCCACCCAGAGAGCATGACCAATTTTGCTCTTTTCGATTCCTGGGTACAGATGGCTGTAACAACACAGATGGCTGTAACATTCCCCTGATGAAATGCTTTTCTGTCGTACCGCCTCCACTGCCATTTTTGTAACATTCTGAAACGTTCTTCTCATATTGCAGCACATTTAATAAAATACTTCGCGTCTGTGGTGCCCCAGGCTCTATAGACAGCAGAGAAAATACTATGTGCACCAACAATAATAAAGTAATCCTATATTGAATGAGTCCTAGAAACACCAAACAGTGGAAATATATATTTTTAAATGTTTTGTCACACTGTGATTTAACACTGTGATATGCTCTGGCAGGAATAGTGTACATTGTTTTAATATGTGATTTGTTCACTTCATGTCATTTACAGTATTAAACATGAGCACCTCGGCACAGTTGACATTCTCCATGCCTGCTGATTTCAGCCCTGGGAATGTGCCGGATGCCTGCTCCCCCATCGCTTACTTCCCTTATTTCCACAACACCTACCTGGCCGTGGCCGCAGCACTCAATGGAGGCAACGTTCTGGCAGCGTTTGTAGGAATGTTGACTTGTTGGATGAAAGACTTTGGTAACTACGCTGTATATTTAATTCTGACATACCATGCTCCAGCCTTGATAAACCAATGCTACATGGCTTGCATGTGCATACTGTAACATTATATTTGTAATTAATTAATAATATAAACGTCAAATGTTCAATAATCCTGTTCAGCGCTGCAGTGTTAGATTGTTCTTACCAGGCACAACACTGTATCTGTGTTTATCCCGTTTACCGAAAGTGTGTTCTGTTTAATTTCTTCTAATTCATTGTGCAGGAGTGGAGGTCAGTGACTCTGAAGTATATTCCAAGCTGATCAAGTGTGCCCTAACCCAACCCAGCACTGACCTCCGTGTGACCCCGACCCTGCTAGGAGAACGGCATGACCCCAGCAGCCTTGCTGTCGTGTCCCACATCTCCCCAACCAACCTCTCACTGGCTCACGTGACTCGTGCCATTTGTGCAGGGATCATAGCTAATCTAGCCGCTATGATGCCCCCACACGTGCTTTTGGCTGCAGGAGTGAAACGGATTATGGGTAGCGGGAGCGCTCTGTCTCGGAACGAAGCCTTGAGACAGGAAGTAGAGCAAACATTCCCTTTCCCTGTAGTCTACAGGGAAGACGTGGACTCAGCAGTTGGAGTGGCAATGGTTTTTAATGATAAGCTGTTAGGAAACGACTGACTTTAGAGGTAGCCACACACACTACTTAGCATGCACTATAGACAGACAGCACCTTTGCAGATATCATTATGTGCGATTTACAGACTTGTTGGCTGCTCACGCATTTCTTAAATTAAAAAAGGGAATTCTATGTGACCTTAAAATCCATTAGCACATTCCTTATATTTTGGATCCACAATAAAATCCCTGATGTTCATGTCAATCTATTTGGGTTACATTACTACTTTGAGTATTAATTAAATGGAGGAGATTTTACAAATTTGTACATATACTATATGTTATTTAATTATTGAAACTGTAATTATTACAATGTAATTTGCTAATTTATTATTGATATAATAATTTATTATTAATTTTTGTTCATTTATTGCCATAACATTTTTGGGTCAGATCCCTAATGGCATTGTTCGTGCTGGTAGAGCAGATCATATTGCTTTTCTTTGTTTCTTTTCTTTTCTTTTTTTTAACACATATAGAGGACATATTGTGTAATTGTTCTGTAACATTAACTAATATTTTACATCTGAGATGGACCTGGAATATCTCTCTCTCTCTCTCTCTCTCTCCCTCTCTCTCGTGCGTGCTCTCATAAAGTCATACAGTGTTTGTGCTATACACCAATGACATTTGGGTTTGAGATCAAAAGATGGATATGAGATGAGAATTTACTTTTGCCTCTCACAGATATGTAATATCGGATCATTTTCTTCAGTAAACAAATGACCAAGTAACCAAGTATAATATTTTTGTCTCACTTATTTAATTGGGTTCTCTATGTCTACTTTTAGGACTTGTGTGAAAATCTGATGATGTTTTAGGTCATATATATAAAACAGAGCTGAGCAGTTCAGGTTGTTGGAAATATCACAGTACACATCTGTGCTGGTCACATCAGCAGCTACTGTGGTAAGAAAAGACAAACACACTTACAGTATTAGGGTCCAAACAGTGCAAAAAACCACCACTGCTGCATGAGTAAATTAGTTAGCAAGGAGATGAGTATGTAATTGATGTGTGACATGATCAGCTGTTCCCAACAACTCTTATCATAGGGTCACTATATAAATACCGTCTATAATGTTTCAGATAACATAAGTCACACTTGTCTTAACATAAACAACCACACCCTCTCTCTCACCCTCTTTGCAATAATCACTTCCTAGTACTCGGCTTTACCTTCAGCAAGCTGTGAGATACAAAATATTTTGTATATACTTTTGTTACATAAATTTTGTATTGTTTCCATTGTACTGTTTTCAGTATTGCTTAGATTGTTTCATTTGTGCATTTTGTGTGTGTGTGTGTGTGTGTGTGTGTGTGTGTGTGTGTACATACATAACCCTACAGAAATGTGTTACTTCATGCACTAAGATAAACCACATCCGCAAATAGCTTTTTTTTGCTAGCTGTGTGTGTGCTGCAGATTATGAGGTGGAGTAACAGAGAATGAAGAAACCACGTAGAAATTTTAAAATGGAATAAGTCTCTCTCTCTCTCTTTCAGTGCAGGACTCCCTCTTTCCTGCTTTCACCCTTTTTCACTCCCCTCCTGTCTGTCTGTCTGTCTCTCTCTCTCTCTCTCTCTCTCTCTCTCTCTCTCTCTCTCTCCTTTTCTCTGTGTGTGTGTGTTTTTTTTAATACAGCTGAACAGTGAATACAGCAATTTAATAATATTTGGAGAAAGAGATCCTGTAAGCTAGGCTAATTAAGATTTTTAATTTAATAAAACCCAAGTATTTAATTGTAGCACTAATCCAATCCTGATATATTGTTTTTGCAATTAGATCATTGATTATAACCTATTCAGTAGCCAGGTCAAAGCAAACTAACAGGCTATACCCTACATAAACAGACATGACCAGCTAATCCTAAATGCTATCATGGGGCACTAAAAAATACACTACACTAAATAATAACACTGTATGTCTTGACAAAACTCTCTCTCTCTCTCTCTCTCTCTCTCTCTCTCTCTCTCTCTCTCTCTCTCTCTCTCGCTCGCTCGCTCGCTCTCTCTCTCACTCTCTCTCTCTCACTCTCTCACTCTCTCTCTCTCTACTTGCAAGTAATCACTTCCTCTTATGTGACTTTATGAAGTTTAGCAAGTGGAAGACTGTAAACGATGCTGTTATATAGTGAAAGGTGCTACTGCAGTTGGAAATAAAATAAAATTGGGATATTTGAGTGAATGACTGGTATGTACCAATTCCTCATATCACTATTGATCTACTCTTATACATGCTATAGTATCTTAAGTATTACGTTTCTTAAATATGTGAATGCCTTCAATTAGTAATCTCAATGATTATTCACTTTTCTCGCTAATAATTCAGTGTTTTTTTGGGGTTTTTTTTTTTTTGTCTGTGTAGTCTTCTATGTAAATTCCAGCCCAGCTTTAAAAGTGACAACCTTGAAGAGACACATTGTAAATAATGTTCCTGGAATATGTGATTAATTTAATTAAGTGCATGTCAACGAATGTGTTTTTATATCACTGCTACTGATGTAGTTCTTTTCCACGTACAGTACATGTATTAAGAAAACAAGTCTTTGAAAACAACCAAAATAATTGCCACACCCTAGTGATAGAGCAACGTGTGATCCATTTAGATAATAAATAATACGATATGAAAGATATTTACAGTAATGTCATTAGCACTTAATGCTGGTTTGTGCTGGTGGTTTAATGTCACGTTTAGGGTTGAGAATCAAAAACCACCATCTCACTTCTCTTTTTTCTGATTTGCTTTCTTTCGGTCTGTATAATGGATTAAAGCTTCCCATTTCATACTCAGAAATATATTTGGATAAGATTTGGTTTTGGTAACATTTTGAACCAGTGACTGGAAGGTTGTGAGTTCAAATCCCAGGACTTCTAGCCTTGTTATTAAAGCCTTTAACCCTTTAAAGCCTTTAACTTTTTTTTTTTCCATTTTCTTTTTATGTTTTAAATTGTTGTGATGTTGCAGGAAATACCCACATTTGATTTTTAACTTTTTGGAGTTTGTTTTAGTTCTAGATAAATTGTACAGTGAAGGTATATTTTCCTTTTTTCCATTCAAAAACCATGGAAGGTGAAACTTTTTACACTCAACTGTATATTCAGTTATATAATGTATATAATGTAAACGTATAGTCATGTTCAGAGTTACGTAAATGCGTATGTTCACATTTTGAAAACCGTCTAATTTATCTAGACATTTTTATAAATCTGAAAAAATCTTGCTCACAATTACCTGAAACAAGTTTGTCTAGTGAACGAGTAAAAACACTAGGGCCTTGCTGAGTAGAACAGGCTTGAGAGCATGTATGATAAAATGTTTAGTATTTGTAAGAAAACTCCCTATGACAATTTTAGTATAGGAAATAATTCACCAAGAAAACGTAATAGAACAAGGAATTTGGGATAGTCTACATCAATACTGCATTACAGTATAATCATAGATATAATTTGAAGCAGGATGCATGGTTTAACCAAATGATAAAAATAATCCCCTTTTTTGATTGCCATCCCCATTTTCCAACACTTTCAGATTACTGTCGCTATATGAAATCACTTCGGATGTATTTCTACTGATAACCTTCAGAAACGGCAATAATCATGATGATAAAAAACATAACCTGAAAAAACATGTCCAGAGTCAATAATATGGTAAAAGTTGTCTTAATATTTAACTATTAGGCTACTACCCAAGGCTAATTTCTAGGAGCTGAGTAATTAGTTCATGTGTGCTTTAAGTTTTTATTCTTCATTTCATCATTCTTTTTTATTTTATTTTTTATAATTCGACCATTTACCTAAACACACATGATCAGATAATTCTAAATCCTAACAGACTTCGTATCAATACCGGAATCGGTGTCTAACTACAACTCTCATAACACAGCGCGGCCTACAAACATGGCTGCCACCGACTCCAAATCCCACCACAAATGTTCCAATTCATCTGATTACTAATCCCAGACACCTGGACGCAATCACACTGAACAGTATTTAATGAGTTTCAGTCATCCCACTCATTGCGAAGTATATGCTCTGTGTTTGCATACCAGTTACCAAGCCTTGTATTTAGTCATAGTCTTTGTTTTCCTCATTTTTGCTCTTTGCCTAACCCAGTTTATGCTGTCTGCACATCACCTGACCATTACCTGTTCTCTGGCCTTGTGGTTGTCTCACATTTTGGATCTGTCTACAGACTTTATAAATAAAGCTTTTGATTACCTACATCTGTATCTGCACCTGACGATAGATAGATAGATAGATAGATAGATAGATAGATAGTTGGATAGATAGATAGATAGATAGATAGTTGGATAGATAGATAGATAGATAGATAGATAGATAGATAGATAGATAGTTGGATAGATAGATAGATAGATGTTCTTTATTGATCCACAAGGGTTAATTTGGGAAAAATAAAATGAAACTCCACGCAGATACCCGAGCTCAGGATCTTAAGACAACTTTTGTTGTCTCAAGGTCACAAGAAAAAAGAAGTAACTCATGGCCTTTCTGGACTTCCATTGAAGACAGAAATGGTTCTGTAAGATTGTAGATAGGTCTACACTTTAAAACAAGATCTTGGCCGCTGCGGACTGTTTATAAATCAGCCCAAAAATGCCACCTGAAGACTTGCTTTTCATATCTTCAACTTTGTTCCAAAACTATCACAGTATGGTGTAACCCTACCAGTGCTGTGTTTTCCCATGACACACATTCAGAGAGGGTGGGGTCAATTAGCATATGAACAAAACCTTTAAGCTCTAGATTTACATTTAACACTGTTATTTATTTTTAACATTGATATTTATATGTAACATTTAGAGGCAAAATTTACGCTGAAACTTAAAACTATTATTTGACATGAGCCGCTATCTAAATGTATCAGAAGTCAGAGAAAAAAGAGTATTCAACTACATTTGGTGCCCCATAGCTTTATAATGGATTCTGATAGCATGTTCTGTAAACTTTTCTGTACTGTCTGGAATATAACCCAAAAACTGGAGTAAATCTGATAAAATTGTAATAGAGTTCTTTTGTTGTCAGCTGTAACCTATTTAACAGTTTTTTTTATTGATTTGGGAAACTTATCACTGCTTTTAAGTTAGCTTGCTTTTATAGTTACATTAGATAGATGATAGAAAGCTACAGTATATTCTTATAATATGTGAATTTTTCCAGAAGCCGGGTTTTTTTTCCTCAGTGTTTTTCAGTTTGGGTATAGACAATGCCCACTTCTGGCTTTAATCCAAATTCAAAACCAGATATGAATATTTTGAGGACTAAACAGACACAGATGCAAACATGTATAATAACATTGCATTATACTCCTAGTACATATGATTTTATTTCATTGGTTTTATCAGTAAGGATCTCATAATTTCTATAAGACTGAGCATAATTATGGACAGAATATGGCAGTTATAATCAGTTGTCTTTTTCTCTATTTTATTTAATTTACCTTTATCACCAACTGTTCTTCAGATCCAAATGGCTGTTTTTGTTTTTTTGTGCATTTGAGTTTTAAAGTCAACATAGTGTGGTTCCTCATAATACAGAGTAAATTTTTCAATAATAAAAGACCATTAGATTGTAATACACCAGCTTGAAACCAGATCACCTTCTTGACATATCAAGGTTGTTACAGTACAACTCTTGATCTAGGATACAGTTGAGGCCAAATGTTGACATACACCTAGGCTACATTCAACTAAATTTTTCTCAACTCCACACATTTCATGTTAGCGTACATTTCCTGTGTTAAATCTACTTTATTTCCCAAAGAGGTCATTTTAAAATAATACATAGGATACAGATTTATTTCAGTTTTTTTTTTTACTATATCAGATTTTCAGTGGGTCAAAAGTTTACATACACTTTGTTAGGATTTGGTGGAATTGCCTTTTAATTGCTTAACTTGACTCAAACATATGAGGTAGCCTTCCTCACACTTCTGACAATACTTTGCCGGAATTTTTGCCCATTCCTCTTGACAGAACTAGTTTAACTGCCTCCTTGCTCAGACACACTTTTTCAGTTCAGTCCACATATTTTATATAGGATTTAGGTCAGGGCGTTGTGATGGGCACTCTAAAACTTTTACTTTGATGTCTTTATGTCAACTTTGGAGATATGCTTAGGATCACTGCTCTGCTAGAAGACCGAGATGTGACAAAGTTTTACCTTTTTGGCTGATGTCTTGAGGTGCTGCTTCAGTATCCCTTTGTGCCTCTCACCTGAACAATACCATGTGTTCAGTTGTTTGAAAATTGCTCCTAAGGACGAACTGGACTTGTGGAGGGCCACTATTTTTTTCTGAGGTCATGGCTCAGTTGCTTTAATTGTCACATGGTATTAAGGACAAAAATGCACTGTCACTAAAGGTAAGCCCTTTTACTGCCACAGGTGTGCTCCCAATTATCTCCGAATTATGACCATTGGTCAATCAGAAGCTTGTAAACGTGATTCATTTCTGGAGTCTTCCAGACTGTTTAAAAATACAGTCAATTTGATTTATGAAAACTTTAGACCCACTGGAATTCTGATAAAGTGAATTAAATAATAAATTAGTCTCTAGTCAATTGCTTTAAAATTATCTCTCAATGTAGATGTAACAATGTAGATGCCTTAATTGCCTTGACAAAATAAATGTATGGTAACATGAAATGAGTTGAGTTGTGAAAAACTATGATTGAATATCTTACGCTTAGGGGTATGTAAACTTTTGGACTGAAATGTAAGTTACTGTAAGTTACATGATATATGACTCGCTATAATATACTTACGACAAGCTCAGAGAATGGAAATAAATATGACCTAGAATTTATTATTTGACTTAATAACATTTCTAATATTTCTATTTTTCACAATAAGCCTTGTGCTGAACAGAAATGCCCCCTCTTTACCCAGAGCTGTGACACCGAAAAGGAACGACAATCAACAAGTTGCAAAGTATGGAATCCTTTTCTTTGGAGATAGATGAGAGGACGGATGAGGAGAGGGCAGAGGCCAGAGCAACGAGAGAACATTGTCAAGCAAAAGCCAAAACATCAATGGACACTGACATTGAGAAGGACCTTGGTTGTACCATTCCCCTAATCCGATTGAACCCGAAATTTTCTGAGTGAGTAAAAGGCCTGTGTTTATTAGGTACCTACAGTAGTAATGTGCTATTTCACCATTTTAATACTCAGGGTAACAAGGTATCAATACTGGATTGGCAGGCATGCCAAAAATAGCCATTTTTAGGATAGGAGCTAAGAGTTCTTCCAGCTGATCTGAAGATACTCCAAGCGCACAAATAAACATTGAATATCAGATCAACTCTGTCTCCTGACTCATCTTTGCTGAATTTCTAACAACTTTCATACTACATCCATATTCCCCACAGTTATTTGAATACCACCTTGCTTGGCAGATTGCTTGCAATATGAAGTGCTAATCAATCATAATGGAGGACACCCATTTATTTCAGAATATGGGTGGGAAGAAATAACACAGGGGTGTGGCCTGCACAGAGATCTGAACTTAACCCAACTGAACACCTTGGGGATGAACTTTGGGATGAAATTTGGAATGGGATGTTCAAAAAGCACATGTGGATGTGATGGTCAGGGGTCCACAAACCTTTGGCCATATAGTGTATCTGCCTTGGTCTCGCAAGGTGTAAAACTCTTGTATTTAAGTTCAGAATTTTAGGTTTTATAAGAT
This sequence comes from Stegophilus panzeri, assembly GCA_024331685.1. Taxonomy (NCBI): domain Eukaryota; kingdom Metazoa; phylum Chordata; class Actinopteri; order Siluriformes; family Trichomycteridae; genus Stegophilus; species Stegophilus panzeri. The sequence continues at coordinate 8,028,648 of JANDJT010000092.1, read as the reverse complement.
TTAGGTGCTTTGTGTGTTTATAAGTTATATATAACTGAGATAATGATAAGTACTAGTGTTTTCCAATAAAATGTACAATTTTATGTCTAGAAAATAAGAAATGCTGTAAGTCAACAATACATCCATTACTAATTAGTAAATAGAGTATGAAGGGTTTGTGTTTGGTCTTTCTGCAGCGAAATACAAGGTACTAACGCCAAACCAGATCAGCACGAGAGGTTTGGCCTTAAGAAGCTTTTTGATGCCGTGTCCAGTGGTGACGTCAACAGGCTGGAGGGCCTGGAGGAGTGTCTGTGTAGAACAAAAATGAAGCTGACAAGCCCTGCTTGTAAGAACTTGGTGTAAAACTCCACATGTCTGCACACAGAATCCTTACTAGGCCTCTTATCACTGTTTGTATCAATACATAATACAGGATTATAGTATTAATAGCATTATTATGTCCCATGTCCCTCAGATTTGCCCAATGGAAAGACAGTCCTGATGAAGGCTCTGCTAAACCTGAGAAATGGAAAAAATGAAACAGTGGAGCACTTGCTGGGCATTGCAGAAAAAAATAAATATCTTCATGAGTTAGTGAATGCAGCATGCACAGATCCCTACTATAAAGGTGTGAATATTTGAACCATTATTCATTTCTGAACATATATTACAGAATATGAGGTTCTACATACCATTTTGGTATAAAATTATGAAACAATGTTACTCATCTGTGTTGAGAAAGGTCCACAACCTAAATAATATCTGGTCAGGGGTAGTCTTATGGTAGTCCTTTTCCCCTAAAGCGGGACAGATGGTGCATTCCAACAACAGATAGCTGCAGTCAGTAATTGTATATCTACATAGTGCACCTATATGCTAGGTTTAACTGATAAAGGCTAAAAAAAAATTGTGCTGCTGTGCTACTGGGTTTATGTACAACTTTCCTTCTTGCTGGAATGTTGCTGCACAGATTTCTTCCCATTAAGTAATATTCGCAACAACACTAGTGACGTACTGACGTAGGGTGAACTGGTCACATATGTCTCTCCAATTCATGCGAAAATGTTTGGTGAGGTTGAAATCAGGGCTCTATGAAGTCCTGTCAAGTTCTTCCATTCCACATGAGCAGGAGTTTGTGGTGACTGACTTTAAAGTGTTGGAAGAAGAATATGCTAGCTCTAACCTGCCCAGGTGGGTAGTTGCGATAGTAACATACTTACAGTATTGTTTTTGTGTGATTGGTGCAGGACAGACAGCTCTTCATATAGCAATTGAGAGGAGGAACAAGCGTTATGTTGAGCTGCTCATTCAGAAAGGGGCTAATGTCCATGCAAAGGCTTGTGGGAAATTCTTCCAGCCACTTAGTGAAACATGTTTCTACTTTGGTAAGTGTTGGATGGACATGATATTTTATTTTATTTATTTATTTTTTTTTTGAGGTACACATCCTTTCTGTTATAGGAATGTTAAGTAAAAGATCATAGGTCATATATAGAACAATGTTTTCTTAACTTAATCAATAATATACAGCATTTGATCTGTTCATTAATAAATTCCAAACCCTTTTCCACCTGTTTCTACTTTGGTAAGTGATGGTGAAGTAAAAAAAAAAATAATCCATTGTGTTATAGGAATGTTTACTATAAGAGTATAGAATGTTTACTATAAGAGATTATAGTAGTTATAGAGATTATTCTAATATTTTGTGATACTGGATTTTTGATTTCCATGAGCTGTAAGCTGTAATCATCAAGATTAAAACAAAAAAAACTTGAGATATTTCACTTCATGTGTAATGAATCTAGAATATATTAAAGTTCCACTTTTTGTATTAAATTACGGAAAAAAACCTAACTTTTCCATGATATTCAAATTTTTTGAGATGCACCTGTGTATATATAAAACCATGTTTTCTTTGTAGCTTAATCAATAATATACAGCATTTCACATGTTCATTAATAAATAAATAAATAAATAAATAAATAAATTCCAAACTCTTTTCCACAGGGGAACTTCCTCTTTCTCTGGCAGCATGTACTAATCAGAAAGACATAGTGGACCTGCTGATGGATAAAGCAGACATGAGGTGTAGGGACACTCTGGGCAGCACGGTTCTCCATGCGCTTGTGATGGTGGCTGATAACAGCCCTGAAAATACAGACTTCGTCATTTCCATGTACGACTACATTCTTACCAAAGACGCTGCTAAGAATCGCAAAGAAAAGAAGCTGGAGGACATTGAGAACAATCAGGGACTTACTTCCATCAAGCTGGCTGCGAAGCTAGGAAGGATTGGGGTAAGGGTGTATCAGTACCTGAAAGGTACTATAAATGGTAAATAAATGAGTGACCTGATCAAGCTTCCCAGCTCAAATATGGTGGGTTTGGTTAGTCATCTATATTTACATACATTTACATTTATAGCATTTAGCATACGCCCTTGTCCAGAGCATCTTACAGAAGTGAAACTAGAAGGTAGCAGACGGATAATACAGACAGGATAACCTTAAAGACGGAGGGATGATGGGATTGGGTGGGGAGGACTGAGCAATCAGACTCTGCACCAATAGATCTTTCCAATACATTTTACACATCTAGGTAAAATACAATCTAAAAATGAATGCAGAGCTTTTACAGCTCATTAGACATTTTCAAAGCTTTCCCAATATCTGTATTTTGGTTCCACCAACAAGGTGATCAAGCCTTATTCTCCATTTTAGCTGTGCTAGAAGCCGGAAGAGAGAACAGTGGTGGATTGAGGGACTGGCTGGAGAAACGCTGATTTGTTTTAGTGAAGTCTTGCACAATCATGTTCTACATTTATATATTGCTGTTTCCTATTTTCAACAGGCTTATTCATTTCATTTGGTCTTGTGATGTTTTTTCCTTACGAAAGTCTCTGAGATTGATTTTTCCCCATTCTGTTGTCTGAAATAAATATTAACTGATGCTCTTGACCTGTATCGGTATGATTTTATGCTTTGCGCTACTGCAACATGATTGGCTGATTGGATAACTGCATGTATGAGTAGGCGTACATAATAAAGTGGACATTGAGTGTAAATTCACAGTGCTTGGCATAGGTCTGGAAAAAAAATAGTAAGTGAAAATATTCTTTGTTCCTCCAGCTGCTTAAACACATTCTGCATCGTGAGTTCCTGCAGGAAGAGTGCAGGCATCTGTCCCGAATGTTCACAGAGTGGGCGTATGGCCCGGTGTGCGGTTCACTGTACGACCTGGATGATATTGACACCTATGAACCAAACTCTGTCCTAGAGATAGTTGTTAATGGCCCAGAGATACCTGTAAGAGAAATATACTAAATATAGTCAATATATGTAAATTCTGCTCTTTTATATTATGTATATATATATATATATATATATATATATATATATATATATAGATCA
>JANDJT010000092.1:7993024-8015134 GCA_024331685.1 Stegophilus panzeri | reverse complement strand
TATATAAACTAAGTATGAACAATTTTGGAAGACATTTTGCTAAAAAAAAAAAAAAGTGTCAATTATTTCCCCTGTGCGGAGACATTTGGGACACCCTGTAAAATAAATATACCATGGTCTTGTTGTTGTTGATGTTGTTTTTAAATAAAAAAGGAGCCTCACAAAAAATAATAGTAAAAAAAAAAACTCAGACTGTGATACATTTTGTACCATTTATTTTGTGGTGTAGTGTATCATGAGTACTCTGAATCTCTATATTTGTGCCATTTTCAGAGCAGCAGGGTGTAGCCTGGGATTCACCGTTAGAGGGTGACAGTCTCTGTCGTAATCTCAATGAAGATTCAGAGCCACTGTATGCTGTCCCACACAAAGAGCACCACAAATTCACCCTGGATGACTTTACCCTGCACAAGATGCTGGGAAAGGGCAGCTTTGGCAAGGTAGGTATATGGACACAACGATTTTATTACACACTTAAGACTTTAAATTCTTCCTTATGTTTCTTTGATGTTCATTGCATCTACATTTGAATATAGATTTCCTGCGTGTGTCTGTGTGCATGTTTTTATAGGTGTTTCTTGCTGAGCTGAAAACCACAGGGAAGTTCTTTGCAGTGAAGGCTCTAAAGAAAGACGTGGTTCTGATGGACGATGATGTGGAGTGCACTATGGTCGAGAGGAGAGTTCTGTCTCTTGCCTGGGAACATCCCTTCCTCACACACCTCTACTGCACCTTTCAGACCAAGGTAAAACCTGCACATGGAGACATACAGCACAAATAAATGTTTTTAAGCATAAAATCTAGATATTTCTGTGTGTGTTTATATATTTATGTTTGGGGATTTTCAATGTAGGAGAATCTGTTCTTTGTGATGGAGTATCTAAATGGAGGAGATTTAATGTTCCACATCCAGGCTTGCCACAGATTTGATCTCCCGCGCTCCACGTGAGACACTCATGATGATCCTACAATATATACACACAGAGACACCTGGGAAAAGAAATTCACCCCTAACTATTTTTCATCTCTTCTTTATTTTGTCTCACCACTGTGATAGGTTCTACGCTGCTGAGATCATCTGTGGTCTGCAGTTTCTGCATTTAAAAGGCGTTGTGTACAGGTAATCACAATAAACATGGTAATACTGTATAACTAAATGAGTTTGACCTGTGTACAAGGAATTGGCATTGTGTTATTCTTCTGCAGGGATCTGAAGTTGGATAATATTCTGCTAGATATCGATGGTCACATTAAGATTGCTGACTTTGGGATGTGTAAGGAGAACATGCTGGGAGAAGCTCGAACATCCACCTTCTGTGGAACTCCAGATTACATTGCCCCTGAGGTGAAACACTCACCGCTTGCTATCAGTAGTGTTCATATTGTTAATGCTTTAGATTAGAACATGAACACATACACTAATGGCCACCTGACCATCACAGTCATATGTGGGCCTTATCCCAAACTGTTTGGACAAAGCCACAAAGTTGGAAGCACAGAATTGTCTAGAATATCTTTGTTGCTCTACCATTAAGATTTCCTTTCAGTGGAACTAAGTTGCCTTACCGAAATCAAGCTCCACAAAGACTTGGTTTGTCAAGGTTGGTGGAGAAGAACTTATGGATGTGATTGGTCAGGTGTCCATATGCTTTTGGCCATATAGTGTATTTTATAATAAATCTGATGAAAGTTTAATTAGAAATAAAAAATGTAATTATGGTATCATGTATTCAGTCTAATCTGCAAAAGGCCAGTGGGGCTGCTGGTTTTTAATTCCAGCTAAACAAGTGTTATACCCAATAGACATTTAAGTGCAAACAGGTGTGGCCACAATATGTCTGGATAATGATAATGAGAAAAATGATAAATGATAATGTGTTGCATCGGATAATATTAAACACCCCAGATATAAACTGTTTACTCTGTCCTGCTTTAGATTTTGCTTGGGCAGAAATATGGCACCTCAGTGGACTGGTGGTCATTTGGAGTCCTTCTGTATGAGATGCTGATCGGTCAGTCACCGTTCCATGGGCATGACGAGGAGGAACTCTTCCAGTCCATCCGCACAGATGACCCTTGTTACCCACGCTGGCTGACCAGAGATGCACGAGACATTCTCATTAAGGTATTTTAAAAAGTATTTTACTCAATTAAAAAAAATTATATTCATATAAACAGTGGAATTGTATGTGAAAAGCAAGTTTTCAATTATATTTTGAATTATATTATTATACAAACTAGCCAGCTGGCTAAAACAGCTTAACCATTGGTTAATGATGCAAATGCCCTAATCATAAACTGTCTGACTATCATTGACCAAATTACAGAACAAAAAAAACCTAAAGAGCATAATGCTTCAATCCATTTTCTTCGTTTAGTATAATATTGGCTTCTTTAACTCATTCAATATGGCAGGATTGTGAGGGTGACTTACAGTAGCTCAGGTATTTTATATTATGTATTAAGATGAGTACTTAAATACATACTTAATTATATATTAAGTATGTATTTCTTCCCTGACTCAATAATCTTTTTTTTTTTTGTAAGAAACAAAAATTCTATGCACTGTAACTTTATGAACAAACTCCTGAGCACCTCCATTATGAGGATGTGTACAAAAGGTCATTAGAGACATGTGCACAAATGATCATCAAGAATACTGCCTTTTTACTTGATTATACAACAACATTTTAAAACAGATAAGCCAATGTGTGAAAGGCTAATGAGGCCTTGTGTTCCATGAGTGGTGGAAATGGGTGACATGACTCTCTGATCATTTTGTATGGGTTTGGTTATAGCTCTTTGTGCGGGAGCCGGAGCGGAGACTAGGTGTGAAGGGGAATATTCGACAACATCTTTTCTTCAGAGACACTGACTGGAATGCGCTGGAAAAGCGGCAAGTGGAGCCACCATTCAGACCCATTGTGGTAAGCTTAAAACACTAAGCTAAGTTGGGGTTGGATGTCCTATTGACCTGGGTTATCTCTTTTTATATTATGCAGTATAAAATATTTTCATGTTAGTTATTTGTGAAATAAACAATATGTGTCTAAAACTATTATGTTAGTTTGCTATTAACATTATTGGGGTTTTTGGGGTTAAATTAGTCCATAATTTGGCGCTTAGTCAGTGTCGCATTTAAATCTTCCACTAAAAGGCATGGCCACAGTTCACAGTGCTTCCCCCACTGATATCTACCCAACACCCCCCTTCTCCCCTTCAAATTCAGAGATGTCCCCATTATCTCTACCACACTCCACTCTCCCACCACCCAAACATCACTGTCAGTGAAATAGTGACTTCCGTTAATTAAAGCTGAACAGTAGTTATTCTAGTCAATTAAGTAGAAACAGTTGTTGCCTATATTTTTCTGGAAGGTGCAGCCACACTGTCACTCTGTGGCCAAGATTAAACACCCATATGTAAACTGTTTACTCTGTCTTGTTTTTGGATCAGAATAGAGCAATGAAAAGCAATAGATAGCACAGATTTGAATGCATTTGTTATATCTGTCTCCATTCAAATGATACCCATTAAATCTGCTCTCTTTCTGCTCACGTTTGTAGAAATCACCAAGTGATTGCAGTAACTTTGATAAGGAGTTCATTAATGAGAAGCCTCGGCTGTCCTGTGCTGATAGGACCCTAATCAACAGTGTGGACCAGACTATGTTCAAGAACTTCTCCTTTATTAACCCAGGAATGGCTCGCCTTAAGAACCCCTGAAACTCTCTCTTTGTCTCTCTCTCTCTCTCTCTCTCTCTTTATATCACACACACACACACACACACACACACACACACACATTACAGAATCTCTACGCATACGGAAGACAATCTCATTTAATGAAGAAAATCAGTCAAGGGAGTATGGTACTATAGTGGCATTATATATATCATACTAAAAGAAGTCAGCTGATGTAGGCTGTCCAAACCATTCCACATACTTGCACTAATACAGTGCTGTGAAATGAATTTGCCCCATCCTGATTTCTTCTGTTTTTGTGTATATTGTCATACTAAATTAATACAGAAATTAAAACAAAATCTAAGAAAAAAACAAAGGCAACCTGAGTAAACACACAATAGAATTTTTATATGATATTTATTGAAGCAAAAAAAAAAAAAGTTATCCAATATCATCTGGGCCGGTGTGAAAATGTATTTGCCCTCATAGTTACTAATTCCCTAAATCTATGAAACTGCATTCATAATGTTGTTCAGCTGGACTAGATGCAACCAGGCCTGATTACTGCAAACCCTGTTCAATCAAATCAACACTTACATAGAACTTTTTCAACAGCATGGAGTTGGTTAAAAGGTCTTACCCAGTAACACACTATGCTAAAGCTGTAACAAATTCCAGAAATGATGAGGAAGAAGGTGATTGAAATACATCAGTTTGAGAAGGGTTACAAAGCTATTTCAAAGGCTCTGGGATGCCAAAGAACCACAGTGAGAGCCATTATCTACAAATATGGCTGTGGACTGATGAGTCGAAAGTGGAACTGTTTGGAAGACAGGGGTCCGGTTACATCTGGCGTAAACCAAACACTGAATTCCACAAAAAGATCATCATACCTGTGGTCAAGCATGGTGGTGGAAGTGTGATGGTGTGGGGATGCTTTGCTGCTTCAGGGCTTGGACAACTTGCAGTAATTGAGGAAAACATGAATCCTGCTCTCTACCAGAAAATCCAAAAGGAGAATGTCTGGTCTTCAGTCCGTAAGTTGAAACTCAAGTGCAACTGGATTATGTAACAAGACAGTGATCCAAAACATAGGAGTAAATCCACCTCTGAATGGCTCAAAAAAAGCAAAATGAAAGTTTTGGGGTGGCCTAGTCAAAGTCCTGACTTGAACCAATTGAGATGCTGTGGCAGAACCTTAAACGGACAGTTCATGCTCGATCTCCATTGTGGCTGAACTAAAGCAGTTCTGTAAAAAAGAGTGAGCCAAAATTCCACCACAATGCTGTGAAAGACTGAGCTCCAAGTATTGGAAGTGTTTGGTTGCAGTTATTGCTGTTAAAGGTGGCACAACCAGATTTTAAGTTTAAGGGGGCGATTAGTTTTTCATGTGGGTGATAGGTATTGAATAATACAAAACAAAAATAAATAAATAAAAACTGTATTGTGTGTTTACTCAGGTTACCTTTGTTTTATGTTGTATTACGTTTGAAGCTCTAAAACTATTTAATATGAAATATAATGTACATGAAAACAGAAGAAATTAGGAAATCAGCAAATACTTTTTCACAGCACTGTAAAAACAAGAAATTTGTATGCATGCACATGTGGATTTTAGAATTAGGTTCAGCTGTAAGGGTTGTGCACTGACATGTAAAGGTACAGCTGAGGATGCCTGTCTGTATGTGAGAAAGGTTTTTATTGTGTTTTTAACTGCAGAGCCCATGTGATTAATTGCTATTGTTGATTGACAATTATTTGTTGTAAATGTTGTTTTTAATTGGAGTTAATGAAGTCTTGATATTGGTGAAATTTTGTGACTCATCAAGGTTGCAGTGTTCATTGTATTTTAACAACCTGTAAAGAATATAGTCTACACATGAAAGCCAAAATCCATGAATGTATATGAATATATGGATATATGGATTTACGTATAGGCATATTACTTGTATTATTCTTTCTGCCTAAAATGTTTGCCAGTGTAAGTCATACAAATGGCAATTATTAGTAATATTTCACAAATATCTAGAGTTACTGCTAGGAATGCCTGACTATAGTAAAATGCTCTTGAAGCAAGTTAAGAAGAAGATTAGGCTAACTATTCAATTCAATTCAATTTTCTTTATATAGTGCTTTTAACAACAGGCATTGTCACAAAGCAGCTTTACAGAAATCTGAATGTAGGACTAAGTTTATTTCCCTAATGAGCAAGTCAGAGATGAGATGAGGAAGAAACCTTGAGATGAACCAGATTCAAAAGGGAACCCATCCCCGTCTGGGTGACACAGAACAGTGTGATTATAAGTCGTTAATTTTACACAGTTGTATACTATAAACTTAAATAATACTAAGGGTGTTCAAAGGTTGTTCATTATGAACATTAGGGGTCTTTTGTGATTACAACAGATGTTTTAGGTACAAGTCTACAGTATTCAAGTGAAGGTATCCAGTGAAGAACAGGTGAGTGTTGCACATAAACTGTTTTTGATAAGTGCAGTCCTTAGGGTACCCACGTGGGACCTTCCAAAGTAACTTTTAATATATTCATGTGGGACCATCTACAGCAGCAGCGAGTGAATCACAAGTGCAAGAAGCTGTAAGCAGATTTACCAGGCAAGTCCAGAAGGCAGAAGAGTCGGGATCTGGCAGTTGCACCCCATTAGGCAACAGATGTAACATGTTTAGCTCAACAGAGAAAGAGAGAGAACAAATTATAATGTGCTTTTGTATTATAGCGATTTTAAAAGGTGTACATTGTGATCAGAGTGTAAGCAGGGACTCCAGCAGTATAACCTAGCACAGATTAAAAGGGAGGGGCAGAAAGTAACCCTGAAACCTAAGCATGGGGAACCAACATCCTAACATCCAAATGTACCAAAAGTCTTTATATTTATGAAACCACCAATCTTCACCTTTAGCTTAGAGAAATTATACAGTGCTGTGGAAAAAGTATTTGCCCCATCCTGATTTCTTCTGTTTTGTGTATATCTCATACTAAATTGTTTCAGAAATTTCAATTTAATTTAAACAAAAAACAATCAAATCAACTTAAATAGAACTTTTTCAACAGCATGACTCCACTATCAGACAGACACTGGGCAAAATGACCTACATGGAAGAGTGGCGAGGTGAAAACCACTGCTAACCCAGAAGGACATTAAGGCTCATCTGAATTCACAACTTGATGTTCTTCAAACCTTTTGGGAGAATATTCTGTAGATTGATGAGTCAAAAGTGGAAATCTTTGGAAAACCTGTTAGGGATCCTGTTACATCCGAATTTCTTAAAAAAGAACATCATACCTAGGGTCAAGCATGGTGGTGGCACTGTGATGGTGTGGAGATGTTTTGCTGCTTCAGGACCTGGGCAGTCATAAGCTCTTTAATTATCAGTTTGAAGGCTTCCTGACAAGTAGCACTCCATTTGCTTCAAAAGGATCTTTCTGATTTCGATATTCAACATTACTTTTTGCATCGTATTTCTTCCAAGTTGGGGGATACTCAGATGTCAACTAATTTAACGGTTTCACTTTCTTTGCAAAATCTTTAATAAATCAATGGTAGCAACCGACAAAACCAAGGAAAGACCTGAGTTCCTTCAAAGTTTTTGGAACCGGTCAAGTTTTTACAGCTTCCACTTTGCAGGATAATTTTTACCCCCTGTCCAGAAATTATGTGACCCAAATATTTCATAGAAGTTTGTGCAAAAATGCATTCCTCTGGAGCTAGTTTTAAGCCATATTCCTTATGCCTGTTCAAAAACTCTCCTCATGCTCTTCTAGACTCTTTGAAAAGACAATTATGTCATCGATAAACACAAGAACCTCTCTGAGATTGACACCCACCATGCATTTTTCCATGATCCACTGAAAAGTATTTGGAGCATTCATAACTCCCTGTGGTGTACGATTAAATTAATAAAACCTGAATGGACACACAAATGCAGTTTTCTCTTTATCGGCTTCTGCTATTTCAATCTGATAGTAACCAGGTTTCAGATCAAGGACCGAAAACCACTGTGATCCAGTTAAGGCCATAAACATGTCTTCCAATTTTGGAAGAGCATATGCATCCTTAATAGTTTACTGGTTTAACTTTCGATAGTCAATGCACAGCCGAATATCACCGTTTTTCTTCCTCACCACAATTGGTGAGAAGGAATATTCAGATTCCCGAACAATTCCGGCATCAAGTAATTCTTGCAAGTGCTTCTTAACAGCTTCTCGATCCTCGGGATGGATAGGTCTGGCCCGATGTTTGAAAGGTGTTGTATTTTCAAGGTTTATTCTGTGCTAGACCTTATTTATACATCCAAAATCCTGAGAGTGCATTGCAAAGACCTCCGGAATTGCCTGGAGCCGACTTGTAAGTCAATCCTTCCAATCTTGTGAGATAGGTGAATCACCAAAGTTGAAATGAACAATGGTTTGGGTTTTCATCTCATTCATAGTCTCAGACTTTTCCTTTGCGAGCATAGACTGAACAGCTTTTAATTCTGCTACAACACTCTTAGATGGAACTGTGATGTGATCAGACATAGGATTCACAGTCCCCACCGGTAAGTGGTATTGTCGTCTTTCTCCAAGCATAACTACACAAATCTTGACCATCTACCCTCCAGGCAAAGGAGATTAAGGATGTTCCACAGCTACCCATTTATCAGGGTACAAACTACAGGCAGCTATTATTCCACAAACCACAGCACTCTGACTGGCAGGAATCATTTGGAGAAAGTGACAGGTTTGTGGGGCTAGCAACAGATTGCACCACTGGAACAGTGGGCACTTGTTTAGCAGTCACGGTTACTCGAGGCTGCTCAAAATCAAGACCAGGTAAAGTCTGGGCTACTGGATAGGTAGGTACAGTATTGCTGATCTCACTAACAACTGATGCCGAACTTTGAGCCGAGCTCACTGATTCTTGCATATGAGTTATCATCCCCAGGAGGACTTCAATAAAATCCTCCCTACTACATTTTGCCAATGCTCCCATTTCTTTAAGGTAAGTTTGAGTAGTGTCTCTGCCAAGCTTCTGAGTGTAAACACTAGACAAAGTTGTGAGATGAAAGGAAACGTTAGGACTACCTTTTGCTTATTGTACATACGGCAACATCGGAAGGAGATTTCTCACTGCTTACCCAGAGTCGAACTCCACTATTAGGGATTTCTGGAACTCTGTGCTAAGATTGGTAAATAGAATAAGTCTGGAAACCAATCCATACTGTGTCACAAAGTCAGTTATTTCCTCATCCACTTCAGTTTTGGTTATGTCATTGATCAGAATAGCATTTGGATCCTTGGAAGCATTGGATCTTGAAAAGTGGGTTCATTATTATTCTGTGCTGCGACTCTGCAGCTCATGCTGAATGGATTAGATGCTTTCAGTTTGTAGCGTCCATTGAACATTCTCCAACTGAACTAAATGTTTTTTATTTATATAAAAAAGTAAAACAACAGTGGGGGTGGTGCCGCAGGGGCAAGGGTAATCGGTGTATGGCCGAACAGAACACCGGTAACACAGACTATCGCAGCAAGCCTAACTCTTTGTAAACATATGATGCCTTTTTTGCAACTATCTGTCTCATATTAGTTCACCTTTTTTCACCCATGTTGATAATGAAGCTGTCCCTTTCACTGCCTCCTTCTTCAGTTTTTCTTTAAATTCCTGCCCTCTCTGTCTGTTTGGTATCGTGCCTTTACTGACTGTATAACATACTGTTGTAGTGTTAATTACAGTTGTCTGATTTACAGTTATTTTATATGTCTTAATAATGAGTTTGGTATTAGCCAATCAGATGTGGCTACGTCATTATACCGGAACTAGTTGACTGTTTTGTTATATTTTAAGGCATTATGCTCGCAGGCTTCAGTGCAGATGGTTGTTGACAAATCCATCAGCACTGGGCAAGAGCATAACGCCATTGTTGGAAGTTTGTGCTTAATAAGTAAGTAAAGTTCCTACAATGGATTCTCTTTGTTGTGTGATTCTCTTCATGCCTCCATGGACACTTATAAGCCAAGACAAAAGCACAACAAGTGGTGTCAGAAGCTGAGCAAGAAAGAAATTCATCGTCAGATTGTGAGTGTTGTGAGCCACTGGGATATCCTCTGTGAAGTGACTTTATAATTCGATTGACGTTATAATCACTGCTAAACACCGTTGTGAAGCAGTATTAAAGACTGATGAGCCACGTTTATTTTTTGCGCTATCTGTAAGTCCACGGAGATAAAAGAGGCATGGGGTCTCCCTTCTCCCAGCGGAGAGGCACGGTGCTGGCAGTCTACCACATTTCACAGTCATTACTACACAGCCCTGCAACTCTATATTGAAAATCACAGTTCACAGAATGTATTTCATTATCTGAAGACTACTAGAAGTAAAAAGGAAATTAATTAAATATAAGAAATAAAATAAAAAGGAAATTCAAGAGATAGAGAAGTTTTCAAGCTCAATTTTAATACAGCCTAGATATGAGTGAGCAAGAAGTCGAACTTGGAGCATCAGCCGCTCCAGACCCCCCACACTGGCTACAGGCTGTGCTGTCACAACAAAATAAACAGCTCCAACATGCCATTTCACTGCTATTCCAAAGATTGGAAGCAACAGAGGCTAGTTTGCTTGCTGTCACACGGCAGCCCCTTGCCAGCACTGTAACACGTGATCCCCATCTACATGAAGACACTACCACACTTTCAGCTGTCCCAGACAGAACACACATGACAGATGGTGATGCCACAGGGCCTTCGGATGCTGAACGGCTTTTTGCGGCTGAACTCGCGGTCATTGATAAACATATACGGAGCCCTGCTAGTCCAACTTCCTCCACACCTGGCCCTGATGTGAGACCCAGAAGCAGTGGCCAGGAACCCAGCCTTTATAATGGCTCTTTCAACTTGGGTTCAAACATGCATGCACCTTCAACTACTTCAGCATCCGCCAATCACCTCACAGCCCCTCGTGGTAGAGCTCCAGATGGACCTAAAGTTAAACTTAACACATATGATGGTAAAGATGACTGGGACTCCTTCAACATTCCTTTTGAGCGAAGTGCTGTCATTTACAGATGGGGTACAATGGAGAGAGTGGATAAACTCCATGAATGTCTATGGGGAGCTGCTGTCAGATATCTGTGCTCATTACCCGAACACATACGTGAAGATTACTTTCTGCTGAAAGAAAAATTGGCTTTCCGATTTGGCCAAAAAGAGCCTCCCACCACAGCACGAAGGAGATTGGGTGAACGATTGGGTGAACTGTGCCAGTCTAAATAAACTGTTTCTGAGTTTGCTGAGGAGGTTCACATGCTGGTCATTTCAGCTTATCCTGGAGTTGATACAGAGCTCAGGGAGCAAATTGCTGCTGATGCTTTTCTCAAAGGGTTGCGCAACCAGAAAGTGACATATGAGGTTATGAACCGTGACCCTGTATCACTGGATGAGGCACATCGGTTAGTTTCATCTTATGAACACAATTTCAAAGCCACACTCGGACGTGACTTTGATCAGAAGCGGAGGACACATAGAGTATCCTGGGCTGATCAAAACATGGACTCTGATGAGGAGCCACAGGCCTTGCAATCACGTAGAGTGCAGTCACAGGGCTACGTTACACAGGCCCAGTTGCAAACACTCATTGATAAAGTTGATAAGCTCCAATTAGCAGTGGACAGTCTACCTCCCTCTCCTGTTGCTCTCCCTCCTACCATAAGACCCACCCAGCAGGTAAATCCCAGTATGGCAGTCCAGTCAGAAAGGGGATGCGCAGCTCAGACCTCTTTCAAGACAGACTGATACAGACAGTAAAATACCAGCTGCATCAGAGCTTCTAGCAGGCCATGTTTCCAGTGTGGGGAAGAGGGACATTACAAACGAGCTGCTCACGGTCCCCCAGTCCACCCACGAGCCCCCCTGTAAATACTGCTGCCAAAATGGAGCCCCAAAGTCACAATCGCAATGAACATGCAGAGCAGAGTCCGTCTATTGTACTTGTGAGCAGAGCTGAGAGTCGAGGTACCAGTTTAATAATCTTGCTGACTGTTGTTGGCATACCAGTTAATGCAGTTATAGACACGGGTGCTGAGGCTACAATCATGTCTGAAGAGACATACAGCAAATTACCAGTTAAATCACCTTCAGGACTGAAGAACGTGTGTCTCTGGAAACTGGAAGGGAGATGTCGGCAAAAGGCAGAGTGAAAGTGGAATTCACAGTTGACACAAAAGTGTTGGAGTGGACAGTTTGCATTGCACCAATTCGTGATGCCCTGCTCCTGGGCTTAGATTTTTTAAAAGCTGCTGATTTCACCATACATGCCTCTGGTAAAGTTTTCATGGGCTCTGAACTCATCCCAGCCTGAAGGCAAGGGGCTAGACTATGCCATTTCAAGAGTGCTGTTAGAGAGTGATTTCACTGTGCCGCCAGAGTGTGAATGTCTAGGTTGGGTTGAGGTAGATGACCCAAAACCAGAACTCCCTGCTGTTCTAGAGCCTGTTAGCCTGGGTGATGGATTGTCATCAGGTAGCATCATGATTAATATGGAACTGAGAATCCCAGTCAGACTATGCAACATCGCAGCTTCCAGTAGACCCTTATCACGGGGAGTCTGTTTAGGTGTGCTCATCGCAGCATATCCTGATTTTAAAAAGGACAGAGAGGGAGCCTGTTCAGTTCCAGTCGACGCTCAGTTGTATGAAAAAGGGGGGGACTCAATGTTAAAAGACCCTGACAGTGAGCCTCATGATAAGCACAACACAAGAAGGGTGTCGTCACAAAACGCTCTTGACCTTCCAGAGCATCTCAGGCAGTTGTTCACCTCTGCAAGTGAAACGCTCACTGAGGAGCAACAAGATTTGTTAGTAACCCTGCTGAGTAAACATAAAGCAGTCTTCGCAGCAATGGACGATGATCATGGGAAATTCTCTGCTATTGAGCACAGCATTGACACAGGAATGTCTAAGCCTGTTTGACAGCTAGTGCGATGCACCCCTTTAGGGTTTTGGAATGAGGAGGAAACGCATCTCAAGAAAATGCTCAATTCAGGCATCGTTGTCCCCTCAAGCTCAGAATGGGCATCACCTATTTTCCTCGTAAGAAAGAAGGACGTGGGGGTCCGCTGGTATGTAGACTATCGCCAGCTTAATGATCTTATCATTAAGGACACATACCCCCTACCAAAAATAAAGGAATGCCTTGATGTGCTGGGTGGTGCAAAGACATTCTCAACACTTGACCTTCAGTCAGGTTACTGGCAGATCGAAATGAATAAAAAAGACAGATCCAAGACTGCTTTCGTGACGAGGTATGGACTATTCGAGTACACCAGAATGCAATTTGGTCTGTGCAATCCACCCAGCACATTCCAGAGAGACATGGAGTTGGTTCTACGAGGGTTGCAGTGGGACACTCTGCTGATATACCTGGACGACATAATAATCTTTGGGGAAGATGTGGCACAGTGTATTGAGCGCCTTGCAGAGGTTTTTCAGAGGTTGCAGGAATATGCACTAAAGTTAAAGCCCTCAAAATGCCAGTTCCTAAGGGACAAAGTCCTGTTTCTTGGTCATGTTGTGAGTGGTGAAGGGATTAAGACCAATCCAGCCCTCATTAATGACATCAGGGACTGGAAGCCACCAACCAGCATCCAGGAACTGCAGTCTTTCCTGGGTCTTTGCAATTATTACAGGAGGTTCGTCGCTAAGTTTGCTGAAATCACTGCACCTTTGACAATGCTGCTCAAGAAAAGGACTCACTACATTTGGAAAGAGGAGCAACAAAGGGCCTTCGAACATCTTAAATGGAGTCTCACGACCGTACCCATGTTGGTTACATCAATTACATCAGGACAGTTTGTCCTTGACACCGATGCGTCCAACCTGAGCATTGGAGTGGTGCTCTCACAGTTGCAGAGGGGAGAAGAGAAAGTCATCTCATTTGCCAGCTGTCTCCTCATACCAGCTCACCAGAGATACTGTGTCACACGTATGGAACTCCTAGAAATTGTCAGATTCACTAGACAGTTTTGTCACCATTTATTGGGGTATAACTTCATACTTTAGACAGATCACAGCAGTCTAACATGGCTATACAGGTGACCAGAAGGCCAACTTGCTCGGTGGCTTGAAGAACTCAGCCAGTACAACTTTGTCATCAAACATAGGCCAGGTGCAGATTCGAAGAAGATGTCGATGATGTTATTCCCTTGGCAATAAGACATACGTGCTCTCTTTACGGTCAGAATGAGGGTAGTTGCACTGACACTCCCAGTCATGTTAATGCATAAGGTGATGACAATCCAGGTCCTTCCTCAAACTGGCTGCAACCACTGGGCCTCAGGGAAGAACAGCTGGCTGACCCAGATCTTTCATTTCTCCATAAAGGGATGTCTGATGGTTCTTTGCCTGCTAAGGAAGAGGTCATGATGCAGAGCCCAGCAGTTCGCAAATACTGGCTGTGTTGGTCTCAAGTGGAGATGCGAGATGGGATCCTCTACTACCGTAGGGACCATGTCACAGGAGGTATGCCATCCCCGCGCTTACTTGTTCCTGTTTCCTTAAAGAATTAGATTCTCCAAGCCTGTCACAATCCAGCACAAGCGGGTCATGCAGGTGAGGAAAAGACGCTCATGCGCCTTCACAGGCGTTATCACTGGTACAATATGGGAAACGATGTATGCTTTTTTGTCAAAAAGTGCCCGCAGTGTAGTTCCTGTAAGAAAACCAGTCCAATGGGCAGGGCCAAGCTCTGGAACTACCAGGCTGGAGCACGTATGGACCAACTCCACCTTGATGTCCTAGGACCATTCCCGGAATCTAAGTCAGGCAACAGGTACATCCTTGTCATAATCGACCAGTTTACCCGCTGGGTAGAGGCGTTCCCTGTCCCTGAACAAAGAGCTGAGACAACAGCAAAGAGGTTGGTGTTCGACTTCATCTCTCGTTTTGGGGCTTCCCTCGAGATTCACACTGACCAAGGACGGAATTTTGAGAGTTCACTGTTCATGGAAGTTTGTCACATGTTACAAGTCACCAAGACCTGGACCATGCCATATCATCCAGCTTCGAATGGACAAGTGGAACGATTCAATAGAACGCTATTGCAGATGATACGGTGTTACGTGGACCAAAGTCAGCTGAATTGGGATGAACATCTTCCATTACTTACTGCAGCGAACAGGAGCACTGTGCATTCAGCAACACCAAATCACACCAAATCAGCTGATGCTGGGGCGAGAAGTTTTCCAGCCACATGACATCTGGCTAGGGACAGCTGAGTTTAGCAGGGAAGCTAAAGGTACACCTGACTTTGTCCAGGAACTGCAAGCTAACCTGCAGCAAGCTCATCAAGTGGCACGCCAGAACTTATGCTCCGCTCAGACTCGCCAGAAGAAGGTCTATGACTTACGAGCCAGAGAGAAGTCCTACTAAGTAGGTGATCTTGTTCGATTGAGGGTCAGTAGCAGGAGAAGGGGCTACAGTCCAAAACTCCAAGCCCCATGGCAAGGACCATTCGTCGTAACAGCATGTCTTGGACCAGTGCTCTATCAAGTCAGGGACAGACGAAGTGAGAAAGTGCTGCATCATGATTGCTTACAACCCTATCTAAGTGACCACATACCTGCCTGGATGCAGCATCTGCGACACAAATACACCTGCACCGAGGAAGGCCCCCTGGTTCCAATAACGGCTCAAGCACCTGTAGTCACAGATGCAGAAGCAGTGAACCATTCAACCACTGATAACTCTGTGGCAGAGGAGCCTCAGACCTTTCTTGCAATGGACTCTAACTGTGATCTTGATCCCTGTAAAAAAAGGGAGAACAAAGACAAAAAGGGGTGGCTTGTTCGAGCCCCAAGTCATTATATGGACTGAAAAAAAAAAAAGTTAACCATTCACCTAATATTATGAAAAAGTTAGCAGAATAGCTAGTGGTCTCAGTATACTTGTCTGCCTGTTGAAGCAAGACGTATCGCAATTGCGTCATGACAACGAGACTATCAGACGGCAGACTTGAGTCAGACAAATAAATAGGAAAATTCTCAGACTTTCTTGTTAGAATTTGCTACTGTTTTGAGCAAGCTCTCATGTTAATTTTACATCAATGATTTTTACATAATATAATTTTTTTATTAATTAATGTTGAGAGAGGCACTTTTAAATCATTTAGAAAAAAAGGCAGGGCCTCGAGCCCCCTCTTCTGCATGTCCCTGCAAAGGATATAGGATTGGCAGGAGGTAGGGTCAAGTACACACTCACAAGCTCTGAGGTTAGCGATTAAAAGTTTTGTTAATATATGAACTCACAATGATATCAGAATGACATCAAAATAAAAACAATAAAAACAAATTTAAAAAATCATGAACAAAAAAGCAACTGAACCCAATCAAAGTATTCAGGTGTAGCCTTAAAACCAGTTAAATAATAATAATAATAATAATAATAATAATAATAATAATAACCAGATGTTCAATTCAAACAGAATAGTTTGTTCAGGTTATGCTTCTTTACCTTTTTTCCTCAAATTAATCAAGAATGTGATTGCACAGTGTTAACTAGGCTGTGTCTAAGTTTAGACTCTCAGTGTATCACTTTTTTTCCTAAATTCCCTAAAATTTCACCAATTTAGGTTGTTTAATTTATTTTTGAAATTTCAGAATTTTAATTTCCCTTTCTCTTTGTGACCTTTAGGAATTTTATAGTTTAAACCCCTTTTTGTTTACACAAAATGAACCTTCAATCCAATACAGATCAGATATAACAGTAGAAACAAATATGAACTAAATCAAAAAAATGTCAGTTTCACTAACATAAGATGAAATATTCAGTTGAAACAATAATTAATTGAAACACTCACTTAAATCTCAGTTCTTTCTGCACATATTCCCTTTAAGTCAAGGAGGAAAAATAATCCAAACTTCTCGTATGGAAGATGAACTTCTCCCAACACTCTCGAAGTCCGATTGTGATTAACTAGGGTGAATAAATCCTGTTCTAGTTACGTAGGTTGGCTCGCCATCTTTGTTTCTGGTTGATGCTGGAAACATGATGGAGCTTCATAGCTTGCCACAACTCCTGACAGCAAAAAAAATCCAAACTCTAATCTGGTCAAAAAATAGCCTGTATACAGTACAATACAATGGAGTTCTTAGTCTTTTCAAAAGTTCGAACACATTTTTTCATGAATCGTTCGGCCCTTGTGCATCAAAAATACATACATTTGTACACACATTCTCACATTCAATATTAAAACATCGAACTGATTGATTTCAGGTTAAATAACACTGTGAATTAGCTATTCCTCTTATTTTCCCAGTTGAAAACCAACAGTGGGAATTTCAGACTCGTTCAACTTTAACACTCATTAAAGTTAGAAAAAAAAATCCACCAACAGGCAGGTTAACAGAGTATATCTATAAACTTTAGTTGGTTTAAGTGTTTAAACCTACTTTTTTCTAATTTCCTTTTATTCCAGGTATTCAACCGACTCTGCATCCATTTTGTTCAAAAGTTTTTCTTTCTCCTCTTACTGTAAAACAGGCGGAGTTCATTTCCCACCGCAGGTTTAACCCGATTTGTCAACTCACATCCACAGTGACCCTCCAATCACCAATTGGACAAACCTGTTGCAATATCCCAAATATGGAACAACTTCAAATAAAAATATATTTTCATATTTTTTTCCTGCTTGTGTGACTTACTTCCCTTTAGTTCAACTACTATTATTTTATACATATTTACATACAACTTCAAGGCACCTAATTATCCTAATTGGTACCTGGTCTCATGATTTGGATTTGTCTGCCTGTCTCTCTCTAAATAAACTTTTATCTGCATTTGCATCCGTCCTAACCTCCATCACGTGGATTTCATGACAGAATACTTCGCCGCACCATGGATGCAGCAGGAAGACAGAGAAGATGCCAAGCTGGCGAACCCCAAGCCAGACAAAGGGCAGTGGCTCTGGTTCATTGTGTCCCAGCTTTGGATTCGATCCAGTTACCCCAGTGGACTGTTATAGGACTCCCAGATCCATATGATGGGATTTTTGGCTACCCTGAATATTTTCTTGTTGACTGCCAGTTCTATTTTGCAAGCCTAGCGGACCCCAAGCCCAATGAGAAGCAATGGCTAAGGTTCATGTTGTCTCGGTTTTTTGGCCCAGCCCGCCAGTGGGTGCAGTGTCTAGTGGCCATGGGATCTAGTGGACTTGAGAATGTATCTCAGTTTGTGACTCTATGTATCTCTATTCGTGACAGTGTTCGGGAGTCCAGAATCCAAGGCTGTCCTGGAACATCTTTTGGGGGTCAGCCCCGCAGATAAACCTGCCCTGCCATTCACCACCTGTTATGAGAAGGCAAACAGGGTGATCTCCTCCCCAAAGCTCCAGCCTGAGACCCGAGAAGTGGTCTCACCTGCTGATCTCCAGCCTGAGGTCAGTGTGGCGACCTCCTCCCCAGAGCTCCAACCTGAGACCCACGAGGTGGTCTCATCTGCAGAGCTCCAGCTGGAGGTCCACGTAGCAACCTCATCTCCAGAGCTCCAACCTGGGACCCACGAGGTAGTCTCACCTGCAGAGCTCCAGCATGAGACCCATGAGGTGGTCTCATTCCCAGAGCTCCAGCATGAGACCCACGAGGCAGTCTCATCCCCAGAGGTTCAGCATGATACCCATGAGGTGGTCTCATCCCCAGAGCTCCAGCATGAGACCCACGAGGCCGTCTCATTCCCAGAGCTCCAGCATGAGACCCACGAGGCGATCTCATTCCCAGAGCCCCAGCATGAGACCCACGAGGCAGTCTCATCTCCAGAGCTCCAGCATAAAGCCAAGTTCCTGTCCGAGGTCAAAGAGACGACCTCTCAAGCCAAGTTCCTGTCCGAACTCGAAGAGACAACCTCTCCAGCCAAGTTCATGTCTGAGGTCGAAGAGACAACCTCTCAAGCCATGTTCCTGTCCGAGGTTGAAGAGACGACCTCTCAAGCCAAGTTCCTGTCCAAAGTCGAAGAGACGACCTCTCATGCCAAGTTACTGTCTGAGTACACCACTTGGTTGACACAGCCAACCAAGTTCAGCCTGCAGAATCAATAGAGGACGATGCTCTGCCTTCCTGCTCCGCTGAGGACGATGCTCCACCTTCCTGCTCCGCTGAGGACATGGCTCTGCCTTCCTGCCCCACTGAGAACGTCGCTCCACACTCAAGAAGGGCCAACGAGACGGCCCACCAAGTCAAGCACCTGTCTAAAGCTGACGACACAACTTCCCAAGCCTGGGTCTTGCCTAATGACCCCGGCAAACCAGCCCCAGCCGCATGTCTGCTCCTCAGCTCATCGAGGAACCTGCTACTTGTCTGACAATGCCTGCATTCCTGAGGGGAATGCCTGAGGGGATGTGAAGACATTTTGCCCAGAGGGCCAGGACCGCCGGGGGAGGGAGTGTATTTTGGTGCTTCGGGAGAAGCGCCCTTCGGGGCGGTTCTGTCATATCACAGCAAACCAGTGACTACCTTTCCCATCCTGGCCATATACTGTATTGATCAATTTATTTATTTACTTATTCAATATAAATAATATTTTATATGTATAGGTTTATTATATAGGCTATAGTGAAATTTGAGCTTAATTAATGCTTAGCCTATGCAGGCTTACTCACCAGGACCCTAACTATTTTTTAATATTGCAAAAACATAACGTTAAAATTGCATGTTTACGTAATGATGCTAAGATTTATTTTTCTCATTATAAACTACAAGCATAAACTGTTCTTATTCATAAATTGCTTTTCTATAGAGAAGAATGCCTTTCTAACAAACAGCATGGGATGGAGTAAGAACCTACTAAATCCTGCAATTGAAGTGTCTTGAATTTGAGTAACAAATCAATCCTCTTCAGTTTCTCTTTCAGTTCAGGTCAGGTCACTAATAACTGTGCTGCAAATTGGTCTGTTTCTCAAAGCTTCAAGTGGCCACTTGAGGCTTCTAGCGGTCAGAAAATATAGGCCAGTGTACTAAGAAAAAGTGTTTTAGATCACAGCACTGCTTGTGCAGAATTTGGACAAATAAAGGTCATAAATAAATAAAATGCTGATGTAAGACATGTGAGTTTAACCTCAGATTTATGAATTTTTTTGCTCTTTATTCCTCCTCATAGCCCAGTATCATCTAGCACTGACTACTGCCAAACTGTTGACTGTATTTGACATTAAATAAACAAAAACACTAATCATCATCTAACCATTTTTGCTAACTCAGCTCTCAATGAACTAGAAATACACCTAGCTAGCATTAAGGATGCTATCAGTGATAAAAGTGTCATTAACTCACCTATACACAATTTTACCATTTTGTAACGCGATTAATTTAAATGAACTGAAATGTGGTAAATGTACGCTACACCAGTTAACAACATATTAATGCAAACACCAGTTAATCTTAACTTACCAAGCCAGCTGTGAATGAACTCATGAAAATGAATGTATATACTGCATTCAACTCGGACTCAACGACTGAACTTTTCACAGGTTTAGTTTATACAAGGTTAGTCTTGGCAGTGTTGACAAAGACGAGGTGAAAAATCTTTCCATTCTGAACAAAGGTGATAATAATGCCATTGTTTCTGTGATAAACATTCATCTGTAAGGCTTACTGGAAATCATTTTACCCTGCATCTTTTTTTGTGAAAAGGACCTATTTGGGGTAAATTTGTATGCACACTGTATGTCATACCCCAGCTCAGATACATCAGCGTTAGGCACAAAAGAAGTCAGAATCCAAGGTGACTGGCAAGAGCTGCTGCCAGTCAGAAGAGAGACAGAATGAGAGCAAGTGAGAGTGGAAACACACATGAGTGAAGTTTTAGCATTTTTCTTGCTGAAAGAGGTCATTATTTGTTCTCTAATTTACTGAAGATAGTGAATGATAGATGATAGTCCACTGGTTCACTGCGGAGATTGTATCATAACCTAGTTGAGAAGTTAGCTAGAGAACTCAAGAATGGCCAGCAGTGACTAACAGGAGGTGTTGGCAAAGTTCTCTGTGTTTTTATACTTTGACCTCATTTACATCAGATGAAAAGGCATAATTCATAATTCATTCTGCTTCTTTTTATCCTCTAACGTGCGTTTTATCTATTTAGCTCTAGAGTGCATGACAGCCTGGAGAACAAAATTCACAGAATAAACAACAAAATACATGAAGGAGAAAAAAAGATAAATAAACACAAATGACCAGATATTGTGATTTTGTTATCTACATTATACAGTATGTTAGCTAGGTAGCAAGCATGAATGAGCTAACTGTGTCTACCAGTGCATTTATCAGTGATGCACGGGTACTGCTGCTCAGTAACTGTAACAGACACATTTATGTGCATAATAAATTTATTTTATTCACATAACATTTCTGTACTTCTGAGTAATCGTGACTCACAAATTGTTGCACCATTTCCTAAACTGAATGCTACTGTAGTACATAGTATAATGTACTACTTAGTGTGTTTTATGCAGTTTGGGATACAGACTTGAATTCTGTCAGAAGATACAATATGTAGCTGTGAGACACAGAACCACCCATCTTGCAAAATGTTCCTCCTCAAGCAGCGAGTGTGCTAAATTCCAAAGTTTTACATTGTGTATTTTTTAAAATTAAAGAACATCATGTTTTTCCCTAAAATTGCATTATCCTCACACATATCATTGTGACACTTTCTAGCCTTTACACTTCAAATGAACCATCATCTCAGGGTACTGTCAGGGTTCAAATTAAAGGTTAAGGACAGTGAAAGACTCAGGGGTACCAAAATCTCATAACTCCAACCAGAGTCTCCAAAAATAGATTGAGTGGGTCCCCACTGTTTACTGTATTATTTATTGTATTCCAATATATATGTCTCTTTTTGGAAAGGCATACCTGGTTGTTTTAAATTTACACTATAAGGCCAGAAGTATGTGGACACCTGACCATTACATGCATACAGTATGTGCTTTGTGAATTTCCCATTCCAGATTTAGTCCCCTTTGCTCTTAATAAAGCCACTCCACTCTTCTGGGAAGGCTTTCCACTAGATTTTGGAATGTGGCTGTGGGGATTTGTGATCATCCAGCTACAAGAGCATCAGTGAGGTCACACACTGATGTTGGATGAAGAGGTCTTGGGTGCAGTCAGTGTTCCAGTTCATCCCAAAGGTGTTCAGTGGGGTTGAGGTCAGGGCTCTGTGCAGGACACTCGAGAGAACCATGGCAAACCATGTCTTCTGGGCCTCACTTTGTGCACAGGTGCATTGTCATGCTGGAACATGTTTGGGTCCAACCCCTGGTTCTAGTGAAGGGAAATTATACTGCTACAACATACAGTGCATCCAGAAACTCTGTGAATGTCCTTGAGTGGCCCAGCCAGAGCCCAGACTTGAACCCGATTGAACATCTCTGGAGAGATCTGAA
>JANDJT010000092.1:7959009-7975569 GCA_024331685.1 Stegophilus panzeri | reverse complement strand
TTATTATTATTGTTATTATTGTTATTATTATTACTTTTTTATTATTATTATTATTGAGCTGTTATATTTATTAGCCTTTTTGACTGGTCAGTTGAATTGAATGGGTTTAAGCCATAACTCAAAAACAAATCGTGCCAAAATAATGAATAACTAATTACAATTTCCATTAAAAAATGTGCTGGAATAAAAAGATCTATGACTCTATAAGAAATAGCCAGAATATTATTGTAGGCATTTAAATAAGGAGTAATATTTCAAATTGACTCATAAATATGTACTGAGGAGTTCTGTGAACTATATTTTACAGTTGTCCTGGTTTACAAAAAAGTTTGAAATCCTGTCATAGCGTATATTTCTGCATACCATTTGGAAAGGTCTACTGTATATTAGTCCGTAAAGGATTTCAGAGGTTTTTTTTTTTATTGTTTGGCCAAAACGCTTGATTTTGCTGCACCATTTTTCAAATTTTGTGATGCAACTTGCTGAGATTTTTGTTTTCTGCAAAAAACTGCTACTACTTGAATTGGCTAAATTGCAATTTCAGGAAATTGTTTTGCACAGTCTTTCACAGTGACGTTTGTTGATAAATGAGACCTTTTTAACTGTACACATGTTCCACGCACGTGAATCGAGGAGGGATTTGGCTGAATGCACGTTGTGATAGATGTCACATGACACGTCTTGGCCCAAATCTGCGAAAAATGTGCTGTAATTTACAGAAACTGCAAGCTCCTCCGAATTCTGCGGAGTTTGCTTGATTTTGCGTTAATTTCTGCAATCGCAAAATCCTGGCGGGACTGGTATATAGATTACACTCTAGAAGAGCCTATTCAGTAGCTAGATAATTCACCTGCTAGCTAATCAGCTAATTAGTGGTTCATATAAGAGTGAGTAGTAAATTAAATATAAATTCTAGCTGTATGTTACAAATAGGCTTTATTTAATTACCCAATAATTAGAATGTGACATTTGTAAACCAACTCACTAGTTTCATTATTGTTTCATTATTGACAAATTTTTTTAAAATTGTGTATTAAGACTAAACATGTTTGTAGAATATACACGTTTGTGAGTTTAGAATATTTCTCTTTTTGACACAAACTCTTTTGTGTAGTTCAGTCTGAGCCATAGAGATTTTATTGCAAAGCCCAGTACACTGTAAAACCAGATAAGTTCATTTAACTTAGAAAAATTGAGGAAACTAATTACCTCAAAATTTTTAAGTTGATAAATCAATTTCTTTAAGCCAAATACACTTAAATGCAACAAAATTTTAAGTTTCAAAGTTGGAGTTAAATTTTTGTTATATTTAAGTGTATTTGGCTTAAAGAAATTGATTTAACAATTTAAAAATTTTGAGGTAATTAGTTTCCTCAATTTTTTTGAGTTAAATGAACTTATCCGGTTTTACAATGTAGTGCAGTCAGATCTCTCTCTCTCTCTCTCTCTCTCTCTCTCTCTCTCTCTTTCTTTCTTTCTTTTTTTCTTTCTTTATGTCACAGAAGGACACACAGGTACATCCGTCTCTCTGTTCCTGTAGTTCAGGTAAGACACTTAGCTCTACGTTCCCATGACTCAGGAAAAGTGATGCCTGAGGTCAGCTTTGCCAGACAGCATTACTTTGCTTTTCCTTTTGCCTTCTAATCACCATGAAGCTTAAATATCACACTGAGGACTTTATATAAGTAGTCCCTGCAACCAGACTATAGGAAGCTGTTTGTGCCTAGGCAACTCAGCTCTGTCTGTGTGTTTAGTCTCAGTGCACTCATTGACCTGTTCTTCAACATGAGTCCAAGTCTCTTTAGCCTCCAGGACTGATGCCTTAATATGTTGATGACAGTGATGCTAAGGAGCGTGGGAACATTTGCCAGGTTTAAGAGTGTAATTAGTCAATCTGCTAATCTCCATAAAGAGCATTATCAGTCTATTTCAAGCAGGCACGCCTAAGTGGATCGCATCAAAACACTGGAACAGCCATGTGTAAATGTAAGACACTTAATGAAACAAATCAGTTCAGAGACACAAGACCTGAAAGCAAAGACTTGGATCATGCATGGGAATGCAAAGAGCCTCATCCAAGCTCCTGGAGTCCAAAATATTTTTAAAAGTAATTTGCGTCATCCCATTCCCCTGCCTGCCTCGATTGCTTATATAAAATTACGTGTTCTCGATGCACTTTCCCAGATAATGAAAAGCTTTTATTTCCTTCCTCCCTTTTGCTATCCAAAATGTTGTGAATTAAGACGAGAGGCTGGTCTCACCAGTGGACATGAGAGAAGTCACATCCACACTCCACACTATTAAATGAAACTGTCACCACTATGCAAATGTTCCATAAAGATGACTCGTTCAGTTTCCAGCTGCTTGGGTTTGCTATGCAACCACACACACAATTCCTTTTAACTGCGTGTCTAATGTTAATCCAACAATAATACACTAAAATAAATGTGGACAACTTTGTTCTGTTAGAGGTTAAGACAGATGGATGCTTACATTTGTGAGAGGAAGCTGTGGTTTCAACTCTGCTGCCAAACTGAGCTTCCTGTTTTCTTCCTTCCAACATAAAGCTAATACTGTCCCATGCACTATATAAGAGCATATATTAGTATGATGTGTACGAAATAAGTTGATTTCTTTTACATAAAGTGGGGCATTATACTGTACTGTAGGTCCATGGAATAAAAACTTTATTTCAGGATTCATGTTGGGTAATTGAGGTGACATCCGAAGTAACAGTGCAACGCAGCATTCAATTCAATTCAATTTTATTTGTATAGCGCTTTTAACAATGGTCATTGTCTCAAAGCAGCTTTACAGAAACATATAAACACAGGATACAGATTTTAAGTGTGTGAATGTATCCCTATTGAGCAAACCGGTGGTGACTGTGGTGAGGAAAAATTCCCTAAGATGGTATGAGGAAAAAACCTTGAGAGGAATCAGACTCAGAAGGGAACCCGTCCTCATCTGGGTCACAATGGATAGTGTGAAAGTAAAAGAAAGTTCATTATGGTTTTTACATGAAGTCTGTTCGTTGAACTAATCCACTGTTCACTAAAGGACACTTGAGTGCAAAACTGCATGGGGTACTTGAAGTCCTGAGGCCATTGCATCAACCTTAGTCCCAGCAACCACAGCGAGAATGTCCATGTGAAATTGAGGTTCAAAACCATTTCCATGGTACTTCAAGTGGTACTATCCTAAGCAATCTCCAGGCTGTAGCCTCCAGTTGATGAGAGCTCCATCTAGAGGTAGGGCATCAGGATGGATCAGGCAGGTCGGTTCAGGATCACTAGCATCTCCATAAAATCATGTGTGGCTCAACTTCTTATCGCTTTTTGAATTTCCATTTTGCCATTAATAAAAATAAAAAGCAAATAAAAAAACCCAATACATGATACATTTCTGAAATCCTCAAGGTGTTGGGTGTCGACATGTGAAGGAAACGTCTAGATTGTATACTGGATTACCATAAATGTGTTAATTTGGGAAAAAAACTGTATGTTCATTGGTGTAGACCTTTACTTTCATCCTCAATTAGACTTTTTTATAAGCATAATTATTCATGACAGCAATAAATTGGATTTCACTAACAGGATATATACACTGTGTGTATGTATGTAAAGTATGTGTATATACACATCCTAAGTCTGTGTGGCACTGTATATTGGTCATGCCAATTTAATAACCATAAGGAAAAAGATATAGCCTAGCAGATTGATTTTTATTGTCATTTTTATTACCTTAACATTTTGCCCTCGACTTCCTGTTTGATGCTGGCCACACCCTCTTATATGATAACGCATGAATTAAGTCATGTTACCGCTACCAAGCAGTTCAACTGTACTTACATAAGTTTTTGCATTTCCTTAGTAGAGAAGTAAATAAATGCTGCTACATTTAAATTTCCCAATTGACCTAATGTGTCAGCGTCCCTGAGTTCACCCTATTTACACCCACTGAGTTAGGATACTTTGCAGAATTTAAAGACGTGTATCCATCATTGATCAATTGATAACTATTAAGCTTTGTGATTCTGTGCTGTGGCATCTGACTGCACACATCTTCTCATAAGAAGTAATCAGACTGACTGGATGTTGTCCTATAAATAACTATTTGAGCTCATAACGCTGTGCCTGACTGCTGTCACATCCACACAGCATTCTAGACTGATGACCAACACTATTGGCTTGAAACTCACTATTACGTTTTATGGATAAGATAATAACTGGGATTGGCTCATTACAATTGGCAAACAATTTGCCAGTGTTGTGGTAGTGATGCCTTTTTCTTTTCATCTTTTCATTATATTAGACTAAATAAATAATACTAAAAATAAACTTGTAGAGTATTTAAATAATATCGAACTAGTTTTAATGTCCAATACAAAGCTGTCACGGAGAATGTAAACATGTTTGTTAATCATTGCTTTATCATGCAAGTCATTTCCTGTTCGTATCTGTTTATCTTCCAGTTACAAAACAGGGTATATTTCATATTCTAACTCATGTAGTATTGCTGGCAATTGCATGGCTGGTGACTAATGAGTTTATATTCACCTGATGATGAAGGAAGTTTCTTGTTGTTTATTACAGTAATATATATCAGTCTCTCACCCAAGTCAAATTAGGATTGTGGCACTTACGATTTTGTGTGTGTGTGTGTGTGTGGAAAGTGTCGGCTTGTATAAATAAAATATTGATGGTGAATAGGTCTGTTGTATTGGCAATGAACTCAGTGACTGGCATGGCTTGTATGCAGGGAGCAGACTTTACCCTTTACATTCTGAAGATAATTTGAGTCAGACAATGAACAGTAGGTATCCACCAAATCTCTATTTTCCATTAACGGTTTAGCGGTCCTTCTCTTATGTAGGAACTGAAAGGGTACTCGGGAAAGGGTTGGGACCAGTTTTTGTCAGCTAGATCTCTGATAGTATAATAAATAAATCTGCATTAGTGAAATTATTATGTAAGGAAATTACATTCAAGTCAAGAT
The DNA here is from genome assembly GCA_024331685.1 of Stegophilus panzeri. NCBI lineage: Eukaryota > Metazoa > Chordata > Actinopteri > Siluriformes > Trichomycteridae > Stegophilus > Stegophilus panzeri. The sequence continues at coordinate 7,970,571 of JANDJT010000092.1, read as the reverse complement.
CAGGTCTAAATGTTAAGTGTTTGTCTAGGTCAGTGGTATTCATAAAATGGTTTCGTATTAGTGATTCATGTTACCACTTTTGAATAGCAAAAAGTGCAACAATGGACTCTGAATACATGGACTCTGAATAGATGAAGCACCATGGACTCTGAATAGATGAGACATCTATTTTGAATCTATCCATACATCTTTAAATGTTTTTAAACTTGCCATGTTGAAGGTATATGATCTATGAAAGTCCCCTCAAACTCTCCCTTTTCTCTGGTCCAATGAGCCACCTTCAGGTAAATAATTTATATAAATGCATGTGATTTGAATAAGCAGCAATAGATGATCTGCTACAGAAGCTGTGGTTCTTGTTTAGAAAACTAGACTCAATGAACTAAAGTTCTCTCATTATGTTTATCGGCTCTGCTTCAGTTTGGTTCACTGAAATACTTTGCTAGGTCCACATCCGGGTACCTTTACTGACATGCAAAAGAGTCATTTCCTTGTCTCATTTCCTTGTGTACCTTCTATTTGTTGCACTTTAAAGATATCCTATGATTTGAATGACTCATTTAGTATTGCTAGCCTGTTACATTGACTCCAAGTGTCTAGAACTGATAAGAGAAAATGCAGTCCAAGCCACCTTTATCTAACATATGAGAACAGAGTGTAAAAGGAATCATCAGTAAGCTGAAGGATGGCGTGTGGGAGAGATTCAGAATTAATGACAGACATGGTGTCTAAAAAATTCAGGCTGTAGGCCAAAGCAAGCCAAATGCTTAGTTAATGACAAGATCTGCTCGTAACCATTTTGGGAAAACAAGGAAACGGAAGTGAGACAGCTCTGTAGAAGCAGCCAGTTAAAAAAAAAAAAAAAAAAAAAAAAAAAAAAAAAAAAAAAAAAAAAAAACAGGCATTCATATTTCCTTCAGGTTATTTATTGGTGCAGCAAATACACATTTTAGTTCTTATTGAACATTCCGTGTTAAAGGGACAGGGAAGTGTGGCAATAATCTTAACATAGAGGGTGCACTGTACTCAAAATACAAATGTGGGTTGTACTTTAAAAATAAATAGATTAACAGAAAATATACAGCATTGCAAAATACAGTATTCAAGTCAGAAGCAAGCAAACAAACAAACAAACAAAAAAATAATAGTACCTCTTTCTACAGTTAGGAACAATAAAATACTTTGCACCTACATTGTTATGCTTGAAATAACTAGCATTTGAGCCCAGCCAAGGCTCCTCAAAGTGCATTTACATCCTCACTAAATCCTCTAAATAATACTTGTCTGAAATAGTAAGTAAATAGTAAAGCTTGTTTTTATCTATGAAATGTATATATAGATAAATCCTTGGAATCCATATAGTAAACATTTGGTTTACGTGAACTGCATATGGAAATAAAGTCTGAGACACTTCCTCCTTAGAAACAGTATAGCAGTATGATCTTAGGTCATTAGTACCAGAAAGTGTTGTTGGCCTGAAAGCCGAAGCACTAGGCACTCTACGGAATTCACTCAGTCATACATCAAGTAAAAAGATCATCTTTTCCTCATCGTAATAAACTATTATAAATACCCAGTTAGAAACACACATGATGACATTCTCAACCGTAAGTACACCTCTCTCGTCATAGAAACATTCCTTCATTATAAAATACACGTTCATCGGACACTAACAACAAATTAGCTTTCCCAAAGCCAGCAGCAGTATTCAGGAATTCATAACAAACATCATATGACATCATAAGACAATAAAACGAAATGGAAAGAACTTAGTATTTGTGGCCTTACTTGAGGCGTAATGTGCTTTGTGAACTCACACTCACACAGGTGCTTCATTAGTCCCCTTTGAGGATGAAAGACCCTCAGTGCCAATTTTCTGTCCTTGTCCTTGCAGAAAGAGACAGACTCAAAAGGTCCTGCACTGCAAGGATTTGGTTCTGTTAATTCCCATCAGAATGAAGTCAAAGCAAACCATCCATCTCACTGGCAGAGCTGGGCAATGTCATGCTCCTCTGTGATGTGGGGTTTCAGGTCCGGCAACAACAAGGACAACAAAGAGTTTGACTTTGATTAATTATTATTATGAAGATGATGATTGAGAACACTTTATCTATGAATCGATGAAAATGACAACAAATCAAAATAAGACGTAGTAAAATAACATAAAAGCCGTGCAGCCCTGTCAATTAAGCTTGGAATATATTCTTACCCGTAGTGTTAATATACCACAGAGGTACAGCACAGCTACCATAAAAACACTAATAAATGGCCATATACAAATTAAGCTAATAATTACAACTGTAACATACACCTGCATACTCAAGCACTTATCCAATCAGCGTGGAAGCAGAACAATGCATAAACTCATGCAGATACTGGTCACGAGCTTCAGCTAATGTTCACATCAAACATCAGAATTGGAAAGAAAAAGAAAAAAAAGATCTCAGTGACTTTGACCGTGGCCTGGTTCTTAGTGCCAGATGGGCTGGTTTTGAGTATGTCAGAAGCTGCTGATCTCCTGGGATTTTCAGCCACAGTGTACAGAGATTACACTGAATGGTGCGATAAACAAAAACCATCCAGTGAGCAGCAGTTCTGAGGGTGGAAAGGATTTGATGAGAGAGAATGGCCAAACTGGTGTGAGCTCATAGTAACTCACATGATCACTCTTTTGCGACCGTGGTGAGCAGAAAAGCATCTCGGAACGCAAAACATGTCAAATCTTGAGATGGATGTACTACAACAACATGGTGGGTTCCGCTCCTGTCGGGCAAGAACGGGAATCGGAGGCTACGCTGAGCACAGGCTCAATGAAACCTTTTGATTTTCAGCAAAGTCATTCAGCTCCCTATCTTTGGATAATTAATTGTTTGAATGTGCAGGTGTACAGGTGTTCACAATAAAGTGGACAGGAGTGTATATTAAATACTAACAGAACTGAGGCTGCTGAATGCTTGCTAAACAAATGCATGAAAAAAAAAAAAAAAAAAAAAATCATGCTCTCATGATTCAGGAGCCATGTTCTTCTATGTGTTAGGGTGCTCTTAAAACAAGTCTAATGTTGACCCATTTAACATTTTAGATACTGTGTAGGTTATAAACTGTTTGGTCAACTCTGTCCTTACCCCTCTCTTCAGCCTACAGTGTAATTTTGTTTGTAGGTTGAAGGGAGTGGCAAGGGAGTATACCAAGGTCATATGAGGTTGCAATAGTAAAAACCTGTGGGTATCTGCTCTCAGGTGACTGAATATTTCGAGCACTCAGCAAATTCAGCTCTGAAATCTGAAATAAAAGCGGGCAGTTTTTCTAAATCAGCACTAGAGGCAACAATATTACCTCTGAAACAGCAACACTGACACGACGGTCAGGTAGTGGAACAGAGTGCGTCTTTAGGCATGCAAAACAAAGACAGGAAAGACGAGGCAAGCATTACAAAGTGTTTAAAAGAAAAATAAGCTATGAGCTAAATGACAGCTAGAAAAAGCACAGCACACACACACACACACACACACACACACACACACACACACTCACTGCAGGGTTATATAATGTTGTGTTCTCTATGGTTGATGATGCAAAGGAGAGAGAAATGCCAGTGAACAGAAGTGATGTAATTGCAGAAGGGAAGGCTTGGGCGAGGTTAGGTGCAGTATAATTCCTGAATGATGATGGAATTTTACCTCAAAACGCACTGCAAAGTTATATATAATTATATTCTATAAATAATGTATATATACACATTATATAGTAAGAACCTTACAATACAGTAAGGTTCTATCTGGCATTTCCCCTTCACCCCACATATAAACCTACTAACACTAATATGACATGAATAGGACTGAATGTCACCAATCAAGTTTACTTCTGAGCTGGTCTACGAGCTCTAATTAAATAAGGGAGCAAAAGACAGACGCCATTTGATACTTACAGACAAGCTAGGCCAAGCCAGTGCTGTAGTATTAATAAAGGAGAGAGAAAATGAGGAAATGGCGGGGGAAAGAGTGGGACTAAATGATTAGAGCACATGGATCTCTGTTAGCAGCAGACAAGTGATAAGAGTGTGGCGGTCTGGGAAATCCTGTCAGATGTGGTTGCGTCTGAATTCCGGGAAATGTTACAGAAAGTTTTGTTTTGACTGAAACTGGTATTTAAAAAAATATATTTAGTAGAAAATATCAACATTTCACCACGTGAAGGGTTTTTTCCAGGCCGCCACGTTTATACAAACACATCCACACAACACTACACACACACACACATACACACACACACACACACACCGAGGGTTTATCATACCTGTGTGGACAGTGCAAGGGGGTTGGTTGCACTGGCACAGAAGCTCATTGGTGCTGGAGTGAGTTCGGGGATGGCTGCATCGTCCAGGCTATCCATACGAGGCTTCTTTGTGGGTTCGTGACTCGTGAGCGGAGTCACGCTGTTCCTCCTAATCAGAGTGCCTTGACTTCTCCTCATCTCCTAGAGAGACAGAGAGAGAGAAAGAAGAAAAAAAAAAAAAGAGAGAGAGAGATAATCAGGCTTGAGGTCTAACTTGGTATGTGCATGTATTGCAATTTCTGTGTGCATGCTGTGTTTTTACCTCAGGTCTATCCCGTTGTGTGTTTACTGCTTCAATGTTTAACGAGATAGACTCCACTTTACATCCTGGAAAGATTAGCAAAAAAAAAAAAAAACACCAGTTTGTTTCCACTTTTATGATTTTTTTTTTGCTCGATCCTAATTGTAAAGCTGCAAGAAGAATATTGGCAGCTACACTGTTAGCTTGGGGTTATGATGAAGATAACGTTGAACAAATGCGTAAGAGTTAATTAACAAGATCAGAGCAGCAGTGATCAGACAGACAAACGTTCCTTATAAAGTGAATTACAAGTTTTCACATTAAGATCTGACCTTATACGGTGATTAACATCAAGACTGTAAGAAACCATTTTTTCTTCAAGTAAACAAAATCTACGGGTTGAGTCTTATAATCTGGGCTGACTTAACATCTGGAAAACATGGTAAGAAGTCTAAAAATGTGAATAATGACAAGGCTCTTCTTACCATAGGCCACTGGGGTCAGCTTCAATATGGTGTGGAGTGGACACTTTAGGTATGGCATCTCATCTGTAGCCAGAAAGCCAAAGATCAGTCACATGACCCTTCAACACAAAGCATCCAAAAACAGTAGCTAATCAGGAATGATGCAATACACAATGCTCACCAGCACTCTTGTCTAGGAAGTAGGCAAGGAGGCAACGCATGACAGCTTGGTGACAGATGACTAGAACGTTCTCCTGCCTTTCGAGCTCCATGATCACCGGCTCCACCCGCTGCACCAGGTCCTGGTAGGACTGCAGAGGGAAAAAAAAAAAAAAGAACAAAGGGAATGTTCAGCAAGAACAATAATCATCACCACTTCATGATGCATCAAAACGGTGCTCGTTTTGGACAAATTCAAAAGGCAGTCTCACATGTGTCCTTTTAAAAGTGGTTCTGTAATTGAGATCAAACTCAAGTTATTTTTATGTAAAGAACAGAAAATGACATGGTGTGCTGTTATAGGGGGGAAAAAAACCCAATGAGACAAGACAAGTTCATTATTTTTCAATAACAAAGTATTTTATTCTTTATTATAATGTTCTCTCGCCAGCCTCTCTTTTTGTTTCTCTTGAAGTTAATAGACAAAAAAAAAAAAAAAAATGTGGCTTGTCATGTTACAGGAAAAAAAAAATCCTCCATCATCTCGGAACAGCTTCACTCTGACTGGTACATGTTTCTCACACTTCTAAAGATCAACCCTATCAGTGACTTACGTTTTAAATTTGTTTAAGTGTAGCCTCTGCCATACAAGCCCCTGTGTATTCCTACTGTTAGTATAAAAGTGATCATTGCTACTGTACTCAGCTACAGTCAAAGCTGCTATTACTGAATATTAATCATCACTGTCTGACCAATCAGAATTGAGCATTCAGCAGCACTGTGGTATAAAATACACTATTGTAATAATGTTCGGAGCTGGGACAAATGATTAGGCAATTATTGTGCTGGAAGATTTAGACATTGTGAGCATTACAGATCCTAAATATATAGAAGAACTGGTAATGGATGAGTAGAATTGTTACACGCTGACAGAGTTTAAAGCAGCGGTTACAGCAAGCGTGAATACAATTTGCTTGGAGGAAAAAAAATTCTAGACTAATTCAAAAACTAATTCCTTTAGTCTATAGTCTAGTTTATAATTACTGTTATTATTTGTATCAGTGTAATATGACAGTTTTGTAGGTTTGTACGGCACACCATGATTCTGTGCGACTCGATGGCACTCACCTCCCCAGTTGGGTAGCGGTAATAATACTTGTCCTGATCTCTGAGAGCGAACTCATCAGGGTATCGCTCCCGCATTTCTTCATATGTCATCTCTTCACACATGCCCTGTTGACATTCACAACAAACATATACGGCTGAACATATGGAAAAGACTTTTGGCAAGAGATTAAAGGAAGGTTTTAAGGCCATGTTGATGAACGTACTGCATCGATCTCGTTCAGGGCTTTCCACTGCTCATACGGCACGTTCAGCGCCTCAGCAGTCTGAATGCTTCGCTTTAGCTGGCTTGTCCATACTTTCAGGTTCTTAAGATTCTGCTCCCCGACAAACTTGGACAGAGCTCCAGCGAACTGCAGAAAGAAAGTGATGATGTGCAAATTAGAAACACCCCCATGCCCTCCTGCCACACACTGCATTATAGCACACGACACTACACTACACTACAGATAAAAAGCAGAAGGTCGTGTTGAGGAAATACAATAGTATTTGGAACCTCAAACTTACTAGGAATCAGTACCAAGTTCTATTACTACAGTCCTTCTAGAACTGTACTATTACTTTACAATTATACTATAACGTAAGAGCGTAGTATCCCATACACGTCAGCATTCCGGTTCAGTATACAGTACCTTCTCCTGCTATAATAAAAAACAGTATGATACTATGTCATGCATTAAATGTAACCTGGATTTATTGTTATTTATTTTTCAATCAATCAGATCTGTTAATAAGGCCAACCATGCTGTGATTTACCTCAAAATCTCCTCTACATGATATGGAAACTGCAGATGGAGAAATCTTTTTTTTTTTTCTTTACTGATTCAACATTCACATCAGTATACAAGTTCACATCTCCCATCATTTCAAATCTAAGGAAATGTATTAAATAGAACAACTGTTATGTAAAGAACAAAAAAAAAAAAAAAAAAAAACCACAATAATTATTAGTATATGAGTATTAAATTAATTTAGTACAAATATCACATCAGTATAAAAAAAAAAAATATTAAAATGTAAAAAACTTCACTTAACGCTGTCTCAGTTGTGCAGAGATTCTCTGTATGGATTACTCTTGCTTCCTTGCAAGCATGTGTTCACAATACGGTCAACACATACAAATGATGCAGAAGAATTTTCCCCCTCATTTTCTTTAAAAGTATTAGCCCTAGGTAGATTTTACAGAGCAATCACGGCCTGTATGAAGTCTAATATGCTGGAAAGTGCTGAAAGTGTGTATGGAATACCATTCTCTTACGTTATCTCACGGTAGCACATAGCTAGCCAGACAAGTAAAAGCTTTCATTTGGCACAGATAGTTTTTTTTTTTTTTGGACTGCATTTTACACAGAGTTTTAACTTGAGATAAATAGTAACCCAAATATGTCAAATTCTACCAGCACATCCAAGAATATGTGTATCACGAACATTAGCAAAATTAGGTAGCTAGCTAGCATAGCCCACAAGTTTTGTCTACAGCCATGTCAAGCTTTAAGAATTTACATATGGTTTCAAGTCACTGGGCCTATTCTACTACATCACTATCTGAGCTCATACATAAAGTGAAATGCATGAATCATTTTTTTTATGTAAGTACAGAAAGAGTATTTATCATGAATAAACCATCAGGTTAACTATTTAAAAAGCACATTTTCAGTGTAAAGCTCAGCCCAGTGAAACGAAAGATGTTTCCTTCCTGTTAACCGTACCTTTCTACCACGAGTAGAGAGGCCCGAGTCTCCTCCCAGGCGGCCCTGCAGGTTGTGCTGACTCTCACCGTGTCTGCACAGGTAGATAGAGCGTGGTTGGACGTGGATGTTCATTAGGTAGTAGACGATGCGGCTCTGGATGTGATCCTGGATGCAATTCACTAGGAATCTGCGGCCCACATCGATCACCTTGATAAAGGACAAGTTCCTGAAAGTAAAGCGAAATCAAGGTTAAGTATGAAGAGAGAATTGTTTTTTTTACTACTTATTAATGGATGCACAGTTTTTGCTGAGTATTATTTAATCTTTCAATTTTATATGTATCAACAAATCTGTCTACTAAAAGTAGGTTGTATTCAGGGAAAAAAAAATATCTACCATCAACCATTGAAATTGTCTTTAATTGTTTCTATACTTTTAAGTGCAAAGGATAGAAAAAATATTGAAATTCAGGTATCAATATTTTCCCTAAGCTCCCACTGGTAATTATGGATGTGAAGGGACATTTATGTGCAACTTTTAGGTCAGGAAATCGTATTTACGATCATTTCAATACCACACGGAGGCAGCTTGAGATAAACTCGTGTTTGTGTGAGTACCTGTCATAATCATCAGGGTCCAGAGGCTGATAGTTTGCTCTGTAACACTCGATCCTCTTATGAAAATCTTCCACGGCGTCTGTTTTGTTGCAGTCTTGGTAGTCAGGACAGGAGACCTTCACTTCCTGTTTTTAAAGCAAGTTCATATTTTAATCACTTTCTGAAAATCTAATCAGGATCTCTTTTAGTAGTAAGCAGCCCTCATTTAATCCAGAAATGCTTTTAATCACAAAACATACCATGATGTTGGTAGCAATGACGTTTGGGTCGTCACAAACGGACTCGATGAAGAAGATCTGTAAGAGGAAACAGTCTTTTGGATCGTGCCTCACTTTTAATTCGCTTTGAATAAAAGCATCTACCAAAGGCGTTATGACTAATGCTGTGCTCAAATAATCAACCTTGAAGCTGTTCTCAGCACCAAACTCCAGGATCATGTCTCTTCTTTCTCTGGTTGTGTTTGTGGCATCGAAAACCTACAGACAGTGATACCGGTAAGAATCTGTACCTCGTATATGTAGTTATACAGTCTACAGAGAGGATACTTACTGCAACTTGACCACCCAGCTCATTGAGGTACATCTTGACATCTTGGAGAGCAGCTAAGGCACATTGTCTAAGGAAAAGGACAAAAAGGAAAACATAATTAACAATTTTATTTATTACTATCTCATTTTACTGACTAAGGCTGTATTAAATTAGGTGTCTGACTCACTCTCTTATTTTGACTGCCTCCTTGTTGTCTGATTTGAAGAAGTCATATGAGCTGTAGTTCTTTACCGTCTCTCTGCGATACTCACCAACGTTGAAGACTGGAAAAATAAAGATGGACAAATATTGATAGAGAGCCTTGTGAAACACCTTTAACTTTCAGCTTGTATTGGATTCTGCCTCACTTTCACGTCGCCTTTGTATAAATGTAAATATCCAGTCAGGAGGATTTGGGGAATTTGGTTAGTTTACCTTTGGTATGGATGCCGATCCAGTTGAGGTAGCGAGTGAGTTTCCTTGAAATGTATGTTTTGCCCCTGGCAGGCAGACCAACCATCACTATGACCAAGGGGGATTTGGCCAGATGAGGGCCTCCACCAGCTGTAACAGAAAAGTGACAGAGGGAGGAGTGAACAAACGTTAAGCCAGGTTGGTAAAAACTTTAAGGGTGGGCAATATGAAAGCAATTATTGCAATCCATTTTTCTGAGTACTGAGATCAGTGCTTCTTCTATACTGACCATTTCCATTGTTATGAGTAACTGAATAGACATTCAATTTGCAACTTGTCCATTTATTGTTTATTTTTATTACAGCTTTTAATTAAAAATAAACACTGGACTTTTATCTTTAACTTTACATGGTCACCAATTGGCAGCTCCGCCCCGCCCCGCCCCCCCGGAAAATATCTTGAATATAGTGTTAGTTATCTAGTATTTCCTTAAGATTACAATAAAACAAATATTAAATCTACGCCTATTTCTACACTTTAACGAGTTTCAAGCTTTCCTCAAGCTAAAAATAAATAGTCAAATTAGCTGCTAATAAAACAAGGCTATTTCAAGTTTGAATTTCAATTTCAAGGCTATTTCGTAGTTTATCATTTTGCAGACCTTTGCTATTGCCAGTATGTTGTGTTTGTTCCAACCTCAGCTTATTAAAACTAAATAGTGTGCTACACTGTATATATATCATGTATTGTGATACCTTCAGGTGGCAAGTATCGTGATGTGATGTGATACCTTTGTCATTTTTCCCAAATAATACTACAAGCGACCTTTAAAAATGTTAAATAAACACTGGTATATGGCCAATCTGTGATATTTTGTTCTTTCTGATCCTCTCCTAGAATTAGGTCATTTTATCAGAGAGAGTGAATGAGCTCAAACGAGGAGAGAAAAGCTTTTCTCCTCCTTCTTTACCCTTTTCCTTACTAAAATACCCACCCAACTGCCCTAACACACACACAAACCCAGAGGAGACACTAAGCAAAATGAAAGGCGTATGTAGAACCTGTCTACTGTACTTTACTTAATAGGGGAAGAAAAAAAAAAGTTGTAACACACATGCTACTGAACATACAAAATTTCAAAGCTCAGTGACTAGCTAACTCTAATCCTTCACTGAAAAGGGGAATATGTGGTCAGTTAGATTTAAGAGAAAATATTTTTTCATCAAAAAAAAAGTTTTTCATCAAAACCTGATTTCATTGCTTATACTAAACTTAATTTAAACAAGTATCGAATTTACTAGTTTGAATTGTGTCTGTTTTAAAGTGTCATACAATAGCCACTATTCAGCATCTTAACGTCACCATGGAATCATCTTTTGCATTTTGATCTCAGTTCCATGCATAAAATGTTCAGAAAGGCAGGTGTGAGTGCCTTTTATAGCTGCGTGTGCAGGTCTCCATTCATCAGGCATTTGTGAGGCAAAAGTATGAATGGTCCAAAAAAAAAAAAAAAGAGAGAGTAAATCAGTAATCTGTTCTCCGTCAGGACCAGGCAACCCCACTCAGTCAGCAGAACACTGCTGATCTCATTAACCTCCATGGCTCAGACTGATCAGTCATACGTGAGACACAGCTGTGTCTGGTTCGTACATTCTAACCCCTCAGCCTCTACCAAAAAACAGAAAGGATATCATATTGGTTATTAGCCCAAGTTTCAGGATCAGAATTACTTTATTCGCAATATATAGTACATTTACATGTATTAATGTGTGGAGTACCTTGCACCAATTTAGGCTAAGTATGCACGTGTAATTCCTGCTTTCAAATAAACATTTGAACGGTTTTATGGTTTTACGATCTAAGGGGTGTCAAACATGTCTGCGTGCGGGTCAAGACAAGGCCAATAAAGGCTCTAATCTGGCCAACCAAATGAATTTAGAATCCAAATTAAATTCAGCGTTTGGACAATAATTGAAAGGCTGAGGGGG
>JANDJT010000092.1:7931726-7947419 GCA_024331685.1 Stegophilus panzeri | reverse complement strand
TCTATGTCGAAATCTGAAGACATCTTTGTTACAGTGATTGTTCTGTGTGACTCGGCTTGTGTACAGCGTCCCTGTTCCTCTGCTGTAAACAGTGCAGCGCTTCCACGTCCCCTTGTATTTCTGTTCGTCCGTTAAACGTAGAGACAAATCTCCCAGGTTTCCTTAAAAATGTATTCGTTTGTGTTCCGAAGATGAACCAAAGCCTTATGGGTTTGGAGGGTGAGTAAGTGATGACGGAATGTTCATTTTTGGGTGAACTATCCCTTTGAGCTCGTCACTAGTACATACGTCCTTACGTTTTCACTTTTCATGTGCACACACGCTGCCTTACACCACTTACCCGCAATAACACCACCTTCGTAGGGCACTTGAGGATCTCAGTCAGAGGGTTGACCTCATTCTTCTTCATATCTGCTAACAAAGGAATATAGCAGGAACCTTATGTTATGTTACAGCACAATTGTTCTTTCGATTAAACAGACATGAAGCCTAGTATTTCTCTTTGAAGAGGGCTAGAGGAGATAGTCCTGTTGTAGGATGCGATCTGCCATTCATTTTACACAGAGTGTGCTAAATATAAAGGCCCACGCTCGTGAGCTATAGCAGGTAAAATACAAGGTAAGGACATGGATATCTGCGAGATAAAGACAAAAGCCTGATGTGTAGCTATGAGAGTAATGCATTATGGAAGCCAAACCTGCTGCTCCTGAAATATAGGCAGGCGTTTCAGGCGCATTCTGACTGGCTCCTCCAGCTGAGAAATACACACACACACACAGACACACACACACACACACACACACACGTGAACATGTCTCAAATGATTAAACATGTTCTTAAAAATGATAACGTGAATATCAGTTTATTCAGCATTGGGTTAACCAAAATCTTCTTATATTGTGTATGAAAGTTGACGAGTGTGTGAGTAGTGTGTGTGCAAAAGGGCTCACTCTTTTCTGTCAAGTCTCCAACGATGATCTTCCCACCCCGTTTGCTCGTTTTCTCCACTGACAGAGCTGTACTAAGCCCCTGTTCATGCTTGCCCAGGCCCTGGCCTTCTCGAAAGCCATATTTCTGCATAATCTTGTGAGCCACCGTCCCTCTGCAGTACGTAGAGGTAGACACACACACACACACACACACACACACACACACAGACACAGACACACACAGACACACACAGACACACACACACGGTGACACATCGGACAATACAACTGAAACTCAAGACGATAGTGAGCCTTGCTAACTAAGTTAATGACTTATCCAAAGTTCGTCATGTCATACTTAAACTACTTTAACTGTAACCTGCAACCTTGTGCGGCATGTGTTTTGTGAAAAATTGACCACTGTATGTAAAACATAATTCATAATGAGCTAAATGAGCAGTGTTCTAAATGTTTTTCAGTTACAAAAAATACGAAAATGAAAAGTATGTAATTTCCCCCGTTATCACAAACGTAGTCATTCGGCTGCTGACTTCGAATTCTGCGAAAGATATTGGTTGACTCAGTAATATTATTTGTACATAAATAGTTTGATAAAACATCAGAACAATCAGCAGTCAGTAAATCAGATTCTCTCGCCAAAATATCTGAGGAGGAAAGTGATTCGTTCAATGCCTTTGACCCTCTCTGCTGCTGGAGTGCTGTATCATGGCAGACCCTGTGCTCTGACTCCAGCTTTAAAGCCCCCATAAAATCATAAATGAAGTTTTATGGCTTTTAGTATGAATATGTTGGCCTTAAGGTTATCTCTATGGCAAAATTCACATTTAGAAGATATATGCGTTCTCTCTACCACGGATACGGATCAACAATTTTCATGACCTCATTCTGCACTTCAGCTTTTCTGTCCAATCAAATGCTCTCTTGAATCTGAAGTGTCCCATCCCCAACGTATAAAAATCCACGGTACTAGCTGTCAAGTACGGCTTACCCCGGGCCGTGAGGTATGAAAAACGCGATTGGTTATTTAAAAAGGGGGAGGAGCCACTCAATATGTCCCACCCTGACTTCCTGTTTCAGTGGAAATTACGTCAACATATCGCATAATCCTGCGTGTTTCAAGGCACTTCACAGAAACTTTAATAATAAATTATGACATGTGAAAGAAAAGCATTTAACTGCACTGTACTTGTATGTGTGACAATAAAGACTGTCACTGAATCGAGTTCAGTAATATATTGAAAAAGCAAACTATGGACAAGACGTGTCCAGGCTGACGTGTCCTATGTTTTTAGGGAAGCTGTAGCTGCTTCCTGATTCTCCATAGATGATCTTCTCTCTGAGTATGGTGTATCTCATGATAGACTGTATATCCTGTGCCCATCATGCTTTTGCTTTGAGAAAAGGTATATCCGAGTATTCATGCATAATTAAATTGTCAAATAATTTGTAAAATACAGCAGGAAAGAGCAGGTAAAAGTAAGGAATAAGCCTTCTGCAATGACACTGACCCCATGTTGGCCAGGAAGGAGCTGGTGGGTCCTGGAGGCGAGCGCGGTCTCTCAGAGTCCTCAAAAACAGGGGGTGGAATCGCTGCTTTGGACCGCTGGCGGCCTTCATCATCATACGAGTATGACGCTGACACAAGATAACACGCACAGCATGAAAATCAGTGACAATCAGTGACATTCAACCACAGACTCAATTTAAATGTGATGGATGCTCACAAACACACATGCTTCGTTCTGGTTTCTGTCCTTCACTTTTGAATTTGTCAGAAAACCCAAATATAAAAAGTTGAATATATCAATTTAAAAAAACGCCTAAGCACCACAAAAGGTTGTTGGATAAAGTGGTGAAGTTGAGAAGATACAATGACAGATGACTGTTTGTTGTAGTTTTAAATAAGTTATATAAGTTAAGATGTTAGCATGATAAGTAGGCCTTTGTCTAGGTCCAAAACCACTACAGAAGCTCTCAGTGACAAAGTGACATACTGTCAGTCTCTCCAGGATTTTGCAATGTCAGAAATTAACGCAAAATCAAGGAAGCTCCGCAATATTTGCAGGAGCCTGCAATTTTTCTAAATTAACGCAGACTCGGGCCAGGACGCGTCATGTGACATCACAATGCGTCATATCACATCATCACATCGCGCATTCAGCCAAACTTCCCTTCGATTCACGTGCATCGAACATGAGTACAGCTTAAAGGGCTCATTTACCAACAAATGTCACTGTGAAAGACCGCGCAAAACAATTTCGTGCGATGGCAATTTCGCCAATTCAAGTAGTTTTCCCGCGACAATCAGTGAAATCCTGTACGGACTGTACTACGCAGTACCCTAGTACAGATTGGGAAATAGTTTGTGTGCATGAACTTCTACGTTTTAAATTATGAAACCTTAAAGAGGCAACTATTTCTTTTGCAGACTTTTTTAGAAATGGGCTCCAAGCTTTGTTGAACACCTGCATGACAAAATAAAGACAGGTCTTGAACCGACCACATCATGAGACAACACCTCAACCTAGTGGAGACCAGATTAAACTCCAACATGTGAGCTGTCTTACAACTGTGGCAGATAATATTAGCAATCATGTACAATACGTTTGCACACTGCAACTACAGACACGGGGGGGAGTGCACAGTAGCTGTAAACAATACACAGTAGAAACAGAATTTTACTTACAGTCCTTCTCCATTAGAGATGATGGAGGTGCAATCGCAGCTCCACCCGTAACTGTGTGCCAAACAAGACGCCGGTCAGAATAAGACAAATGGAATGAAAAGTAGAACTGTGTTCATTAGCTGGATGAAAAGATTAGCCTCCACCTCTGGCGATGGAGTATTTTATCAAACTTTTCAGCCATTTTGTAATGAAGAAGAAAAAAAATCAAACTCTTTTCTTTTCTGGAAATATTAAAAAGCTCAAAAAGCGAGTGCTCTTAGTACACTACCCTTACATACATCGTCTTCTTTTCCACTGAATTTGGAATAGATCAACAATAAACTGAATTAGTAAGGAATAAAACACGATGAGGTTGTGTAATGCAGTGGTTCATTCCTCTTATGGAACGATTTACCATCTCATGCCACCTGAACTATCAGGTCAGATGAACACATGAACTGTAACGATATAAATCTAAATTTCAGTATTCGGGTCAATATCCTTAAATACTTCGATATTCTAATGCATCGAGGGGACAGGACTCATCAATGCCAGAACTTGTCGAAGCAAGATATTTATACCACGGTCTGTCTGAATACTCGATTCTGATTGGCTGGAAGGTGTGCGTTCAAACCGTATAATGCACAGGACGTTCCTGTCAGTTTAATCACCGTTCTAGAAACAACTGTAACCATAGTAACACAGTTACAGCCGCATACAGTAGTTAAACGCACAGCTTCATTATCAGTCGAGATGCGACACAGACGCAGGTAATTCACACGCGCACACTCTCATAACTATTTATTATAATTCACGCAAATAAATGTAATCGTGTCGCGCTACTTTATCTCTTTGTATGATTTAGAGCAGGCAGATTTCTAGTAGCCTAAATAAAATAACAAAAACTTACAATTGTTTTTATCCTTTCAGACAAATTTGGCGCCGCAAACATCAATGACAGCTTTAACTTGTCAACACTGGCAAGTGACCATGGTATAAAATGGGATAATCCACGGTTAGATGTGCGTTACATGATTTTAATTGCATTCCACTTTGTGTCAGGTGGTTCTTTGCCTCCATGCTGTGCGTTAAAATCATGTAATGCACACCTAGCCGCTGATTATACCTTACATCTCAAATGCATTTAATTTGGGAATGTCAATTTGGAGCATGGATTTTGTTGGATGAAAGAGAGAAAAATACTAAGCATACTTTTTGCCACTCCCCAAAAAAACCCCAAAAAAACACAGATCTGTCCTGTGCAACATAGCTAGCGAGTAAGACAGTAAGAGAGAGAAACAGCAAGTGAGAACAGTGCAGAAGTTTCAGAAGACACCCGCCTCTCTTCCGCTTCTCTTTCTCATACTCCTCTTCTTCATCAGAGTCTGCCTCGGCAGGGAAGCGAGAGAACCCGCTGGGCGCTCCTCCTCCTTCATGACGCTCTTTGCGCTTCCTACAGAAGTGAAAGACACCAGAGAACTTTACGGTTCAACGACTATCCAGAGACGAGAGGTACATATTGTATGGTTAGTGCAGTATACATGCGTACTTCTCCCTCTCCTCGATCTCCTTCTGCCGCTCCTGCTCTCTCTGCCTCTGGCGCTCCTCTCGCTGTCTTTTCACCACCTTCTCATAATCGTTGGGGAACATGGGATCATATTCGTCGGCGAGCGGGATCAGGACATCGCCTGAAGAAAAGCCAGCGGGTGCAGAGTCCTGTCTCATGCACACAAACACACACATGCTGTTATGTAGAACACGTGAATAACTTATCAACAGAAACACAATTAATATGTTCGATCGCATTTCTTGGTGCTACCTTGTGAAAAGTTGTAACTAAAGACAAATCCTGCGCATGCACAGTGTTCACCTTCAACCCCGCTGCTGTGTGTGGAGGCGTGTCTGAGATCTGTCTGTCATCTACGCTGCTTCCCCTCTTCAGATCGATGACCGGAGCCAGAACATTTGTCTGTCTCATCCTCTGCGTCTGCAAAACGTTAATGATTCACGTGAATAAAGAACTCGGTAACATTCAAGTCGCTGTACACATTTGTACTTTGAAATCATTTTAGGGAAAAATGTTACAGCATTCAACAGGTAATTGGGTAAGAGTTGTTGGGTCATAAAATATAAAAGCCAATCAGGTTCCAATATGCAAATGTCTGATTTAGCAGGCAAACATAAAGGGGCATTTGCAGTTTATTTGCATATTCACAGTATCAGGATTTCATAATGATTTCATAATTTCTTCCGTTCATGTCATGCAATTTATTACTGCAGATAGAAAACAATTTACAGGCTTCAACATAGTTTGTTTCATTTGAATTTTACAATATATGTTTAGTTTTTTTCCAAATAGTTTTTAGATCAAAGGACTGGGAATGCCATGTCAAAGCTTGAGTCTGTCGTCGCTGAACCATTTTTTCTGGATTTAGATGCATGTTCAAGCACAATTTGTTCTGCTGGAAGATTCAACCACGATTCATTTGTAACTTCCAAGCTTTCCAAAACGTTCAAGCTCCAAAAAAGTTCATAAAGGCATCGTAAAATCCATTTGACCACAGTGGTTTAATCCCAATTTTATGAAGCGATACGAATGCTTTGTGTGTGCGCACAAAAAAAAAAAAAAAACGACCTCAAATTAAATCTTTATTCACAAAATATCTCACGATACAGTTCTCACGATACAGCAGGACGTGGAAGCGCTGCACTGTTTACAGCAGAGGAAGAGGGACGCTGTACACAAACCGAGTCACATAGAACGATCATTGTAACAAAGATTTCTGACGATTTCCACGTAGCTCTCGCGTCAACACAACACGGACGCGTCGCGGTTCTCTCATGAACGCGCGTCGGAGATAAACCACTGGAGCCACATGGATTACTTTTATGATGCCTTTATGAACTTTTTGGTTACTTCGACTGTAAACGGAGGGACAGAAATCTCCCAGGTTTCATTAAAAATGTCTTCATTTGTGTTCCGAAGATGAACAAAAGTCTTATGGGTTTTCAACGACATGATGACAGAATTTTCATTTGTGAGTGAACTATCCCTTTAACTAAAGTAATTAATCATTAACAAAAAAGACAATCAATATAACAGCCTTTTTTGTTTGTTTTTCTTCGAACTGCTGTGTAAATCGATTTTATGTATAATCCAGTTCAGAGCTACTCTGAGAAATGAACATCATGGCATAATTTATCACAACATATGAGCACATACGTGTACCTTTGCCTGTGTCAGGGCAGCTTTCTTCACTTTCAGCTGCGACTGCAGCAATTTGAAGTTCTTCGACCAGCCTTCAGTTTTTGCATCGCTGGTGGCGACCCCCAAATCATCATACAGAGACATGTTAACCTGCACATAGACACGTGTAAAGGAGACAAATTATGTCGCAACCGAGTCATCAAAATATTCATTTTGATTCTCAAACAATTGGTGATTAGGCTTTCCAAAAAGACTCTCAAATGAGTCCTTGTTAAACTTCTAGGGCAGGAAACAGAATGTAAAAATCATTCCTGTACACTCTGGTGTGTCTAAAGAGCTAAATATTAAAGGTGGTCATATAATACACTACATAGTAAACAGAAGTTACTAGTTCCTATATTGTATAGTACACTTTTGTACTTCAACCCTAATAACCAAGTCTGGTTGTTATTATTAAACATCACACTGCTATAGATGAACAACACACTTCTTCTAGTCAAACCATGACTCAATCTGCTATCCAAATAACAATTTCATACCAGCAAATAGGTTTGGTATCAAGTATCTGGTATTATTATACCAATTAACCTTATAACAATACATTGTCTAATATCTAAAACATAGCTACAGCGTTGGCTAGCTGAAGAGAAAAGCAGTTAAATAAGCAGCCAACAAACACAAAACAAAACCGCAATAAGCAGCGAAACCGCAGTGTTTTGAAAACCGGCTCAACTTTTCCTCTAGGAAACACTCTACTGAAGAAAAAAAATACCTACAAAAAGTCAAAGAGCTCAGTATATTCCACAAAATTAGCACAACATGCTAGCTAAAACTGCTCCGTCGCGTTGTTGTCGCGTCTACATGACGTCATCAGTAAGTCCCACAATGATGACTATCCTCAGCCTTTGCTCGTTGCTTTGCTGCACTCTAGTGGCACAATCTAAATAACTCCGTACTGGTCACTTTGTTATGAACACCTATATCTGTGCTTTCATGCAGTTATCCAATCAGCCAAATCTGCAGCACAACGCATCAAATCACAGCGATACAGGTCAAGAGTTTTAATTAATCAAACATCAGAACAGTTGGGGGAAACGTGAGCTCAGTGACTTTGAACTCGGTGCTAGATGGGGTGTTTTAAGTATTTCAGAAACTGATGGTCTCTTGGGATTTTCACATACAGCAATCTCTAGAGTTTGTAATAAAACATTTTTTTTTTAATTAAATAAAAAATAAATAAATAATTAAATAAATAACATCCAGTGAGCAGCAGTTCTGAAACACCTTGTTGATGAGAGAGGTCAGAGGAGAATAACCAGACTGGTTTGAGCTGACAGGAAGGCTAAATTAACTCAAATAGCCACTCTTTACAACCATGGTGAGCAGAAAAGCATCTTAGAATGCAGAACACGCAAACCTACAATGGCACAAGGCCACATCAGGTTGCACTTCTGCCAGCCAAGAACAGGAACCTGATTACAGGCTCCCTAAAACTGCACAGCTGAAAGCTGGGGGGAAGCATGGCTTTTCATACACGCCCACAAGCACGGGCGGCTGTGGCTCAGGTGGTAGAGCGGGTTGTCCATTATTCGTAGGGTTGGCTGTTCAATTCCCAGCCCACATGACTCCACATACCAAAGTGTCCTTGGGCAAGACACTGAACCCCAAGTTGCTCCCGATGGCATGCTAGCACCTTGCATGGCAGCTCTGCTACCATTTGGTGTGTGAGTGTGTGTGTGAATGGGTGAATTAGAAACGGTGTAAAGTGCTTTGGATAAAAGCGCTATATAAGTGCAGACCCTTTACCAAAAGCACTGTGGACATCAACATTAGTAAAGGGACTTGCTGCTCTTTTCAATTGGGTCAGCTTACTGAAAAGAACCAGCTGAAGTTGTTGGTCTTGGCTAATTGATCACTTAAATTGCTTAATCATTCTTACTGAGTCATTAAATTGAATATCTTTTGTGACCTAGTAAGTTGTAAGAGAATGTACATCATTCGGATATGTTTGGGAAAAATATAAAGTCAGCTCCAAAATTATTGGCACTCTTTGTAAAGATGAGTAAAATGTGATATGAAAAGTGAGATAAAAAAGAGAAATCTATTCTATAAATCTATCCATTTATTCTAATTAAATAAAAAGACTATATAAAAAATATATGAAACCCCTACAGTTATTACTTTGTGCATTTAGTACTTTGTGTAACCTCCTTTTTCCAACATAAGCGCACCAAAGCTTCTATAATGCTATAATGAATTTGAATAGAGCAAGGAATCTGAGAGTACTCCTCAATAAAGGATCTCTCCAGAACCTCAGGGTCCTCGGCCCTCTCTTGTGGACTCCTATTCAGCTCAGCCCACAGATTTTCACTGGGGTTTAGGTCAGGTAATGGGGTGACCATAACAAATGCTTGATTCTTTGAATGGAACCTGTTATCTGTGACACCCCCATAGTGTGTAACTGTGTTATAAACCTGTAGCAATGGCAGTAATTAGTTTCTAAATCATATCTTTATGCATCAATTCAGGGCCTGTGCTTTAAACATAAACATTCATGAGATAACTGTGCCAGAACAGAGACAGTGGACTGAACTTGCAGTATCTAATTCATGTTTTATGAGCATATTGTGTAATTGCTGCCATTATTTTAAGTAGATGGAATGTGAAATGTGATGCTGTTGTGGTGGCAGACAGACTGTAAAAGTGAGTATAAAGTGTCGCTCAGTGTGGTTTTAAATGGAATGCCGTTCCCTGAGGCCAGAACTGTATAGGTATGCGTTTTCTGCTCTGCAAAATTGTGAGAATGTCAGGAAATGTAGTCGTAAAAATTATGAGTAGCAGAGAAATTCTGAATTGCATAGCATACGAATGCATATTATGCAGTAAGTAGTAGGTACTCAATGCAACAAAAATGAGTACACCTTTCACTACTGGGATTCAAATCTTTTCATTTTTTCAATACTTCATATGCCCACCTTTATTTTTGATGACAGACTCAAGCCTCCTTAGCATGGTTGCACAAATTTCTGGAGAGATGTTCTGCTATTCTTCAGAGATAATTTTACTTTTCTCTTTAAAATACCTAATAAAATAGTATCCAATAAATATGTTTTGAAATGTGAAAATGTATGGAATATGATTCTCTGTTGGAATTTTACTTATCTAACCTAAAACTTATAACCTTCCTTACCACTCTGACCTGAACAAGAACCCAAATGGATCCCATTAGAAATGCTGAAGTGGTCCTACATGATATTTATGTCTTATCCTTAGACAATTCCTGTGAATTTTATAGGGAACTGATCCAAAATATGATATTAATGTCCTGTACAGATTTCCTGTTGGAATCCCTGAGGAGTATTTATTTATTTTATTTATTTATTTTTTTGACAAGGGATGGTAACACGTTGTTTTTCAGGTTTTTCTGCATCCGAGAAATGAAAATCGAAAGTCAAAATGACAAGTCATACACATCAAAACTGGGTTTGAGTCTCATTAAGGCTAATGTGGGGAAAGCACAGTGAAAGCAGCGCGCGACGCCCTTACGGTAAAAAAAAAAAAAAAAAGAAGAAGAAGAAGAAGCGTGACGTGAGTGATAACGGAAGCTGTGCGGTTATGTTCCTGTAGCAGTAATTAACACGGCTTTCGGTTCAAATGGATATTGGTATTGGTATTTACCATTAATAGGCAAAATGAAGCCCGTGACAGTAGGAAAGAAATAATCATCGAGGGTAAGACGGAATGTTGACTGCGTGTTAAGACACGGAATGTTTATGTCTAGACTTTGAGCGCATTATATTGTAACTTATACCCTAAAATGAATTACATGCACAAAGCATGTATGTCGCGTGCTTTTTGTTTCAAGTCTACTCGCTCCACAACCTAGACATATCTCCGAAGAGAAAGCGAAAGTGTTTCTTGCCCAGCGAGGAAGGAAGCACGCGCGCGCGCGCACACACACACGCGCACAGTGACTACTACATGTGTGGAGTTCTTAAAATGTGTATACAGCCCTGGAAGGACAGTCATACTCGGACAGTCTGGACGCATTGGATATGCGCGCATCCATACTAACCTTCATCTTTATCATATCTGAATACTCCATCATCACTGGAGGATATGGTAAGTTGGAGCACCTTCCTACAGTAATGTTATTCAGTCGATGTTATGCTCGCATTTTTATGGATGACTACTAGGCTACTAGACTACTGACTATTAACTAGTCAAAACATTATTTTTTGTGTGAACTCAGACTTTAAAATATCATGAATAGCAAACTCATGGGATATTTGGAAAATCACTGACGCTTCACTCTTAAAAATCAAAGGGTTCCAGTTAGAACCAAAAAAGGGTTTTTCAGCCTGTTGCCATAGGAGAACCCTTTACGCTAAAGTTCTCAAGTAGAGAGCCATGATTTACTGGTGTTTTAAAGAACCCAGAAATGGTTCTTCACAGCAGTGGCACAAGGAACCATGTTCTCATAAAGAGTTCCTAAGAGTGATGCCAGGAGAAACTTTTCCAGTCCCAGAAAGAACCATATAGGGCTCACTTGAACCTGTTCTGGGATGATACCTTGAAGAACCAATCCACTGCTCTTAAGAACCTAATTCTGGGTACTGAAAGTATATCCAAATATCATCAGATTCTTTTTTTTTTTTTTTTTTTTTTGGTGAAGAGACATTTATACAGTAATGTTTTTAAACGAGCAGTCTTTAAAAAGCTATACAAAGAAGCTTTTCTAGCCATGCATCAGAATTTTGTGGACTTTGGACAATGTTAGATCAGAAAACTCACTGGGAGAAAAAACTGAGACACTTAATTACTTGCACATGTGTGAAAAATGGCAAAATGAGTCATTAAAAGAACCACAGGTCTACCTGTCAAGGATTGTAAACACCGTGTTCACTTACAGGAAAAGACACACCTGCTTTATTTGGCTACTGCATATAGTATGGGTGCAGTTAGAGACTCTAGCTAAGCTGAAAGTGATATACAGTCGCTCATTTTTCTATAATTGTTTTTTAACCAGACATGGAAGGTTTGGGGGGAACCCTAACATTTTGTTTTTGTCTGGGCGTTCTTAGCTGGTGGAATTTTCTCAACCCTAATATAGTCAATGTACAAATTAGGTGTACTGAGACATCACTGTACTTTTTTCTTTTCATTTTTTAATGAAGCCAATGAGTCATTTACTCATGTCAGGGCTATTTATGACACACTACTATTTTACTTATATAACTATTTTTGCTAATTTTCTATGTACAGTGTCAGTTTGTACAAATACTTATACTAGCACTAATTCTGTAGGCCACTTTATCTTAACTGCCTCTAAACTTCATAGTTTCTCCTTCGCTTTTCTTCCGCCATGTGCTGATTTGGAGATTTATGAGAACACGGTCGACACAGCAGAAAAATTGCCAAACCACTTCCCATTATCTTGTCAGCTATCATGATCCTGTGGCTGGTAACATGACTGTACCGCACTGCTGCCAAAAACAGTCGTAATTTGATTCAAGTTGAAGGAAAACAAAAGAAAATCAATAAGGTTATCTGATATTTGTTCTGTTTTAAAACGAAGCGTGTAAAAGTTTAAGTGTCAACAAACTGAAACCATGAGAGATAATGCAGGTAAATAAATGATTTCATATGCTATGATAAAAGGTGTCTGATTGGTCCATTAAAAAAAAAAACCCAAAAAAACAGCACATACCATTGTGTAGTTTTGCACTGTGATGGGCACAGTGAAAACACCAGTGACAATGACATGGTGGAAGACATACTGGTCCAATTGGGGATTTCTTACTTTTTGTTAAACATTCTATATGTAAGCTCTTGCACCTATGTTTTCTTTTATTATAAAGCCAGTGAGCACACTAAATCTTCAGAAAGCACATAACAGGTAAATCACCAGACATGAGACTGAAACTCCTGTCTGTCGGACATGAAACATAAAATATATAGACAAGCTACATCACAGTGACTCTGTTAAAACTATATATGGACCAGGGCCCTAGCTACAGACTATACGAAATATGATATTTTCTCTACAGCTTAATGAGACGTCTCAGTAATAATGTGAGAGATTCATACAAAATACATTTTTAAAAAGGTTCAACTTTAAGAACATTAAAATCATTCCCTGCAGTGGTAACTGTGCATAAATTAATTCAAGCTGTAAGTGTGAGCTGTGTACGTGCGAGGGAAATAGCCAAATTGTGTCATCTTCACACTTCTTCTAAACATTAACCAAAAATATGTCTTTTTTAACATCCATCCCTGGTGATGAGATCACACATGGATGAGATCACACATGGATGAGATCACATGCTGTTCACTGTATCTTTTTGTGTAATTCTTGCTAATTTTCTGAGCAATGATTTGTTGTTAAGAGCATTAAAAGCTTAATATTTTGCCATTTTGGGCTCATGTAGAGCTAGCGTGAAGCACTTTGTTCACATAGCTGAGCTTTTACTACATCTACTATTTGGCACATTAAGAGCAGAATCTCAGAATTGAATGGAAATTGACATCGAACGTGATATTTTCATTTTCAGTATCTAAAACTCCTTTTAGCGACTTGACATAGAATTCTATCCATCATCAGACCAGTTAATTAACAGTTCAGTCTATGAATCATTCTACATGTCAAGCAAATTCTTGTGTAAAATTGTCCATCTCTGGTGATGAGATCACAAGTGGGCCCAGATGTGAATGCAGTCAAATGCGTCTACTTCTCTCTCTTGAAGTTAATAAGACAAAAAAAATGCAGCTTATCAGCTTGTTAATGACAAAGCTCTGACATACAAGACCGGTTCCATGAATGTTAAATAAATGTCTCCTTACAGAAAGTTTCTGTAGATCAGTGATTATACATTTGTCAAATGCATTTCTAATCTGTTTACCTCTACATGTTTAACTTGGGAAAAAAACATTACTATCAAATGTTTAAGAATGATATATTTACAATGGTGATTACTGAGTATAATTCTAGCATCATCCACATTAGTCTCGGTCTCATCACCTGAGGAGAAAGTTGATTTTTACCTCAGGCTCACATTGTCTTTATTCTTTGTTCGCTGTTCGTACTGCTAACAAAAGTGGGGGAAAAATCCCTGATTAATTAATTCAGTTAATTTTCTGTTGAGAAAATATCTTCATGTCTTTTAGTGCATTTTGACAGATTACACTAAGGACTGAGTCAGGGCTTGTTTGTGAGCAAGGTTCATAAACTCGATTGCACAATCACATACGTCACTTTTGTGCACACAGGGTTCTAGGTTCTTCTGGTTTTTTTTATTGTTTTCTGTGGGGCTGTTATGATACAGACTCGGGGCTGGATGCAAGGGCAGGCAAAATGACAGTTTATTAGGAAGGCAGACAATCCAAAACTTAAGGCAAACTCAGCGTGAATAACAGTCTAGGGTAAAGCAATCAGCAAACAGAGAGGCAAAACAGTGATCAATAACATGGGCAAAGGCAAAGATTAAAACCAGGTAATGACCGTGATAATGACAAGACACAAGAGAAACTGAGCAATTACTTCACAGTAAGGCTGTAACAAAAAGAGGTTTATATAGTGCACAGTGATTCGTGTGTGAATGAGAACAGTGTGTGCGTTTGTATGTTGTGGGAAGTGGAGTCCAGGGCACCCATGTTTGTAAGCCGCTGTGTATGCACTCTGGGTGGTTAGCATGGAAGTCTCTGTAGAGGTTGGAATCCAGAATGTTGTGTGCTGGTATCCAGCATTATTCTTCAGGCCCGTGCCTTCCCATTCAATGAGGTACTGCAGCATTCCTTGTAGACAGAGGGAGTTCATGATATTTTCCATGATGTAGGCTGGTTGGCCTTCAATCTCGAGGGGGAGCGGTGGGGTCATGGCTGATTGGTCCGTGGCGAGGGGGCCTGGCACATCTGGCTTGAGAAGGGGCACATGAAATGTGGGGGCTCTGTACCAGGGTCGGGAAGGTCCAGCTTGTATGTGACTTGTTTCAGTATCTTGAAAGGACTGGTGTATTGGGGACTTTTAAACAATAACAACAGTGGTACTGGTATCTCAAGACATCAGTTACAGCCATCTGCTAGCTTACAATCCTTAGACATATCATGTAAAAAAAAAAAAATATATATATATATATATATATATATAAACCCACATGTACAACAGGGCATATCTGAGAAAGGAAAGAACATGAAACTCATCCTAAGTAGACAAGAATGCAAGGAGACACTACAGTTAGTCACTGAGCATCTTCAAGAAAGGCCCAAAGGCCATTGATGTAGGTCATAAGTTAATTTTTCCAACGGTAAAAGAGTAGTGGCCTGACTCGTCCACATACTGACTGAGGGTGTCTGTTGGGTTGACTAACAATAGTATACATTTCTTCACCAAATATATTCAAAAATTCAATACACACTGTCACAGTCAAGACACACATCAGTTTTACAATTCAAAAGGTATACATCTGGAGACAGTGCAAAAGTCTTACCAATAATCTTTTGTGTAATTTTGTGAATCTCTTTCCTGTAAGCTTTGATCTTATCACAATCCCAAAACACATGCATGACCTTGTTAATGTCTGCCTTACATTTGTGAAGTATTGGGGAATATTTTATGGAGGCGAACTGGTGTTAGATAGGTCCTGTGGATAAATAAATTTTGTTCGTGGGCTGAAATTGAAGCACTCTTAGGGAAAACACAGATAGTCAATCCTCATCGCTGAAACAAGACACGATGTCCTTTTCCTATGATATACTCTAAGAGTCAAAGATTGAAGGACCAACATTAGACAGCATTATACAGTATCTCACAAAAGTGAGTACACCCCTCACATTTTTGTAAATATTTGATTATATCTTTTCATATGACAACA
>JANDJT010000092.1:7920860-7931626 GCA_024331685.1 Stegophilus panzeri | reverse complement strand
TCACTTTTGTGAGATACTGTATATAGAGCAGAGATCTTCCTCTTAAGAGTAGATGAGGAGGACAGTAGTTCTTCCATTTCAGTAAGATCAAATATTACCTTCTTTTATTTGTGACTCTATGAAGTGTCATAGTTGAAGAAATTTATAAAAATCATTACTGGGCAAACTGAATTCCTGTCTTAACAATTGAAATGACCTCATTTGACCATTATCAAATAAATGACCTAACTCCAGCACTCCTCTCAACCTACAGGTCTGAAGACAGATCTTCTGTATAGGTGAGGAAGATCAGGGTTGTACGCAATGGGAGATTTAAGAGATACCTTATTTGGAATGACTAAATACTTCCTACCATCCTTCCACACCAGAAGAGTATTTGCCACAATAGAAATATTAGTCAGAGACTGAAACGTTTGTATTTTTTGTATAAATGGCAAAGAACATAGCATTCTAGGATAACATCGTTGTCACGTAATGGAGGCTCAGACAAAAGCAAGTGCAGGTTAGGTATTTTAATCCAGAAAAAACAAGTCCAAAGGATAAGGCAGAAGACAATCATGAACATGCAGAGGTCAGGCGATCAGGCAAACAGCATAAACATTGCAGGGCAGAGCAGGGCAAAGAGATAGTCATAAACGTAAGCAGGCTCAAAACACCAGAATAAACAGCCACGGTATAAGGCTTGGTAACAACAGAGACAAGGTAACTGAGCATATACTTCACATAGAGTGAATGCATAGAAGGTCCTTTTAAACTGTGGTTGTGCTTGTGCTGTGAATTGGATGCAGGTGTGAGTGTGTGAATGAAGGTGAGTGTTCTGGGAATTGCGGTCCATGGCGGCCATGTTTGTAGGCCACAGTGCAGGATGAGAATTGTAGTCACTGGTTTGCTGTGATATGACAATCGTGAAGATTCAATCCCGATCCAGTGTGATTCGAATTTGATAAGAAACCAAATTAACTAGGGCTGCAACTAACGATTATTTTCATAATAGATTAGTTGGCCGATTATTTTTTGATTAATCGGATGGGGCGGGGCAAACTTTCAGTACACTTTTTTTGATTAATTAAAATAAAATCCACAAACTGAGTGTTACAAATATAAACTTCAGACTAAAACTTTACACAACTGTGTGTCCAAAACATAAAAGAACCCAATACACACACACACACAATATATATATTATTAATTTAAGACTGTAGTTTAATTCTGTGCTTTTTGTGCATCCATAAAAAATAACGCATAAATACTTATATTCAATATAAACTAAAATAAATGAATAAAATAAATGATATTTTATAATATATATTTTAAAATAGTATTTATGCATTATTTTTTATGGAGGCACAAAAAGCACCGAATTAAACTACAGTCTTAAATTAATAATAAAACTCCCCTTCACTGCACCTTGTGGTTTCTGTGACTCACTGTCTCTAGGGATATTATTTTTCTTGTGTTTACTTTTGATCATAGTGTTTAGTTAGACATTACAGATCTCGCGCTACACTGTGTATCAGCGCATCTACACCGTGCCTGAGGAGCAACGCAGCCTCATTACTAATATATCACTTACAGATCACTTCCATTATAATAAAGACAGAAGTTACACTGCAAGCGTGCAAATACAACATATAATGACAATAAACTTAAATTAAACTAAACCTTTTAAGCAACTCGCACCAGTGTCCCCAACCCCTTATACACAGTGGAGCATTTTGGATATAAACATAAGTTTGTGCTCGTGCAGCACTGTTTCATCTCCGCTGTGTTTAATATAAAATATTCCCCTGCCTTAGAGGACTTTCTTCCTCAGTCACTTGATGATTTCGCCTCCGTCTGATGGTGACCGGGGTCATGTTGGGAATAAAAGGTAACATTGACATAAACAGTAAACTGAAGAATGTCATTGTTGGTGACTCTGGGTATTAGGCTAAAGCTTGCGGCGTCGTATTACGTGCGTATGACATCATGTGCCGTCGACTAGGAAGCGGCTTATACTTCCGGTTAGTAAAAAAAAACCGCTAATGATATATTTGAGATGATATTACCTTTCTAAAATCCACACACTAGACGGTAGAGTATACAATGCATAGTGTAAGTGTATAATACGTAATTTGGGACACAACTTAAGTATTTACTCTCCGAAGCGTGTGTGTGTGTGTGTGTGTGTGTGTGTATCAATGTGAGTTCCTGAAATGTGAGTGCCACCTGGCTTCAGTTTTCTTTTTTTTTTATTTTGGCTAGTATTTTTTTGTTTCTTCTGACATGACATCACGCAGTCAGATTGGGCAAGCCTTTTACTAACAAAACAAGTGAAAGTGGTCAGTGGAGATGCATTCGAAAAACACATGAAAAAGGCAGGTGAGAGTGGCTGTTTGTTTCGGCTGTCCACTTCTGATCGGATAACTTGAGATGGATGTTAATAAGTGTGAACAGGTGCACTGTGATCTGAGCATTAGATACTTAAATGACTTTGCCAGAAAGGTGTTTATCTGTTATCTGTGTGAGGGGCCTCACTCTTTACTACTCCTCTTTAAGGGGAACTTGTGACTACTGTGCTCATACTGTGTGTTATACAAAATCTAGATGCCACTTTGAGCTACGGTTTATTATTAGGCTATTAGAACACTTGCTTTTAGTCATCAGTTCCATCCCACCATACATTTAAAGTAACCCGCATCCCACTACTTTGCTGCAGTTAGTCAGTCAAAATATTGTTAGTGCATGTATATTAAAAAAAACACTCATTTTCTAAAACTCAGTTGCACGTAAAGCGAGTTACAGCCAGTTTGACCAAATATTAAAAAGCTCTTAAAGCTGCAACATGGCATAATTACAGTTATGTCTGAAGGTATATCTATTTTTCAACCTTAAACATTTCCCCCATTTAAATTTATTTAATTGCAAGAAAGTTTCACTATAACACTGCCAGACTGTACCATAGCTTCAGCTTCTTGACCTGGGAAATTGCTTTATATTATTCAACACATTATGCTGACTTTTTCCGATATAAATCCGAGTTGTGTTTTGTGAAATTTGTATACCATCTTTGTTGAATATGACAGTATTATGCTTTTTGTGCTAGTCAGTATTTCTGTTTTCCGTGTACTAATTCAGGCTGTGGTAATGGGATATAAATGTGCACACAACATTTAGGGAGTAGGATGTTGTCATACAAAGGAAAGGATGTGGTTAGCGAAGGATGTTCGCTAAAAATGATCCAAGCCCAAAATGGCAAAGCTTTTCATTTTAGCAACAAAGCATTTTTCAAAAAATTAGCAAGAATTAAATAAATGCACAGCTACCAGTCAACAGCAGGAGAGGGAAAATAGCAAGTGTTACCGATGTGAAATGTGGATTCAATAATGAAAAACCAAATGAAACTAGATGAGCAGCGGTACCCTGAAGCACTCGGCGTAATCTTATCTGGAATCTTTATGGGTTTCTGAGAATACAAAGTAAAAAGGATGCAGTGAACTAGGTTTACTTTTCAGTAACATCATCAGTGCTAGTGTTTGAATTTCTGCACATTGCACTGACATTATATGAAGGCCAGGACTTCTTAGCTTCACACAAGTACAGATGAAATTATTAACTTCAAGTTTATTTGAGAGGCTGTGCTATGTATGTGCTGGTCTAAGACACTCATGGTGCACACCTTGTTAATAACGCAACAACAAAAAAAAAGAAATATTGGAGCAACACCTCGTGATTTTTTTTGGGTGCAGTTTGAAGGCAAGTGCTTGTGTTTAAAGGCAAGTACTGATTTGTCATCAGTCACTCTTAAAATGCTGATTGTTTTTTTTTTATTGACTGTTAAATAAGCATTAGATTAAGATTCCTAATCATCTTAGTCTTCTACAATGTCAGCGCTAACATTTTCATGATTAAACACATCCAGCGTTATTTGTAGGTCTTTGACAGAAACAGAACATTTCTTGTTGTCACGATTTCCCCTCGCACAAAGCGCTGGAGCTCACAGCGCGCTCTGAAACCCGAAGTGCGAGCTTGAAGAGCGAGCATGCACTTCCAGGTTTTTCAGTGACATTGACTTTGTTTACTTATGAGACGCGCGTTTTGTTATGGTTTATGTCCTGGCTCCGCCACGGTATTGTCATTGTTTGTTTCCCTTATGTGTCACCATTGTATTCAGCTGTTTTGTGTTTCACCCCTGTTTACATTTGTGATTTAAACCCCTCATGTCTCATTGTTCGTCACGAAGTGTTGTGTGTATGTTTTGACTCCGTACCAAGCCTTTGTTCCTCGTTTCCATGCCATTGTTTTGATCCTGTTGTCGTCCTTGTTATTCGAGTCTGTTTTGCCTAGTTTTATGCTCATTTGCCGATCACCTGGCCCGTTTATTACCATGCCTTTGCCTTTCGATTTTTATTTGTCTGCCTATCTCTAATAAAGCTCTTATCTGCACTTGCATCCGTCTCAGCATCCATTACGTGACATTTGTTGATTAATTCACACTTTTGAGTGAACCTGATGTATTATACAATAGTCATACTCAAACTTTGATCAAGAAAAATACTCTATAGTACCTATAGAACAAATCTGAATCGTAATTTCAAGCTCAGAATCCAAAAACAGGCTAAAGGTCAGGTGATGCAGCAGAAAGGGTCAGGATCACTGGTATCTCAGGTGCAGCATGTGTATACTGTTAAATTCATTACCGAAGACTATGACGAAAAATGCTTGTCAACTACCTTTTATTCCATGACGAGACAACACCGTCATTAAACACTAACTGTAACTATAACATGCAGTATTGTTGACAAAAAAACATGAGACTAAAGTATAGTTTAAAAAATAAAAACTTTACCAAAAACTCCCTTAATTTTCGTCGACAAAAATAGAGGAGACAAAATATTATAGACCGTTTTTGTTTGTTTGTTTGTTTGTTTGTCCGAAAGCGAGTTCCGCGCATAAGTGTAGCGGGAATATACTGCGTGTGGCTGCTCAATGTTGACCTTCCTGATTGGCCATAATACCTACTGGCTGCAGCCAATGGGAACGCTTCTCTATCAGCGCGCATCCTCCCAGGACCAATTAGACCACCTTATGCAAGCTAACAGACGCTTCGTCCGAAACTGCGTACTACCCTACTACACACTAGGCGAAAAGCAGTACTTCAGAGGGGTAGTATGTCCGGATTCTCAGTAGGTGAGTGATAAGATACCTATTGGAGACAAGCGCGGATGGACAGGTTAGCGTGTGTAGAATAGACGGACGAGGAAACACGGAAGACAGACGAAGGCGAACAATCCAAACAAGGTAGGGCAGGGAATCGTAAACGGGAAACAGGCGGTATATCCGATAACCAGGAAAATCCAGAATGTAGACAACGGCTTGGTCAAACGACTGAGCGTTTACTTCGCGAAACGTTGCCGTTAACGAGGTCTTTTATAACTTTTGGCGAAGCACAGGTGTTCGCATCCGGCGAACTCGAGTGCGGGCATGGCTGGGAAGTGTAGTTCTCGTCCGCCATGTTTTTAGGCGGCACTGTATTCTGAGAACTGCAGCTGCGAGATCGCCGCGACGTAACAGTGAGAAATACCCGGATGCTTCGGCGAGATTTTTCGAAACTCCCATAATGCAATGGGACTGGTGTGGATGAGCTCAGAAAAAAATGGCGGAAGACAGCGTGTTGGCTCTTCTTAAGTATTAAACTTTGGGTAAACAGGACTTGTTTAACAATACCCAAATAAATTGTTAACTTGTTGAAGGTTCACACAAGAAAACAGTTGTCACAGCGTTTGAAAGCTTTTTTTGTGATCTCCATCATGCCTTAACCGGCCAAGCTACCGGCAACGAATTTACCACGGATCTACTTGCTGGATAACTTTTTGAGAGTAGATCCAGTGAATAATTTATCAGAGTGTAACCATAATGACATTTCAGTTACTTCAAAACAAGTCATTCATAAATCATATTCATAAATCATAACGATATGATCTCATGGCTCAGCATTTATACATTTATGCAATATAAACATGTGTGTATGTCTGTCTGAGTTTGTATTCGTGTTTGAAATGTTTTATTCCTTTTTTTTCTTCTAGGAAATTGTGGGAATCCTAAAGTGATTGATAATGCAGAGGAACAAACAAATGTCACAGATCAGAAGTTCCGCATGATTTGTAAAGAAGGATACCTGAGAAAAGCTGGAACTTCCAACCTCTTCAAATGTATACAAAACAAATGGGTCAACGATCCTCCTCTGAAATGCATACGTAAGGGACTTCTACTCATCAATACATTTGCTTATAATGGTGTATTATAATATGTGTGTATTAGTTAGGCCTTGCTGGAACTTTTCCTAGCATTCTATCTAACCGTGTATCACTCCACAGCAGTACTGAACATTGCAGCATGTTTTTACTTTTAGACATATTTTAACTTTGTTTTCATTCAGTCTTGGGTTTCCGCAATATCACAATTTGTATTTAAAAAATAAATATAGTATCACAATAGACCGAATAGATGTTGATCTAAATGCAAGCTATGTGTAGATACCTACATATTGTCTTCAGCAGTTAGACAGTTAGACAGATAATTGACATACTTTTAAAATTGTGTTTTGCTTTTATTTAGTGCATGCTTTATTTAGTCTTTAGTGTCCTGCTTGGACACACAATGGCTTACAAGTACACTGGGATTTGCAGGGAGGATTGTACTCCCTAGAACTAGAGGATGCCATTTACTAGAATAAATATCCGATTCTACACAGTGTCACTTAACCCCAAATGTAGAAATGGAGCAAACTATTCAATTCAATTTTATTTGTATAGCGCTTTTTACAATAGACATTGTCTCAAAGCAGCTTTACATAAATATCAACACGTATATAGATATTAAAGGTGCGAATTTATCCCAACTGAGCAAGCCACTGAGTGGCGACGATGGCAAGGAAAAACTCCCTAAGATGTTAAGAGGAAGAAACCTTGAGAGGAACCAGACTCAGAAGGGAACCCATCCTCATCTGGGTAATAACGGATAGTGTGAAAAGGTTCATTATGGATTTATATGAAGTATGTTTGGCCTTCGAAGCAGCCGTAGTCCCAGCAATCTGGACTACGAAACTAAATTTCAAGATTCGATTCCAACCACATCATGATGGATATTTTGAAAGCCAATATACAAACGGAAATTATTAGGCATGTGTCCATTTTACTACGGCATGTAACTATTCAACAGCTTCATCAAAGCATAAGATTCATCCACTGTAAGAGGAAACCACAGGTTTTAGACATCTATCGACATCATTTTAGGTAGACTGATGTTTTTCCACTGCGTCTTTTAAATTGGATCCTTACCCAACGGGATCTTTACAGGCAGCCTAGGCAAGATTAAAATAAATAAATAAAATTTTTCTATGTAGTTTTGGTTTCTTAAAGATGACACTTCAAAATATGTTAAGGGCAGAAAAACCCAATTTTGGCCAAAATTTGACATTTCAGAAACAGTAAAAGGTTTTCCCAGTCTAGCACACATTTAAAAACAGGGGTGGGGAACTCATTTGGAGTAGGGAGCCACACTGGCTAAAATATCCTCTTAGGCGAACCGAGAACAATCACAACAGTTAAATTGAACTTGACACTTATTTATCACCCAAAATGGAATTCTGAGGTAAATTTTCATATAACAGCCATAATAGGATTAGGGCCTGTTCACACCGTGCCGTTTTTCGTAGTGTTTTTTCACAGCGTTTTTTTTGTGTTCACACCCATTCGTTAAACTGGATGAAAGTGCAAATTCACTCCCTGACAGTAGATGGATCTTATTGAAAAGCAGAAATACCCCGGTACACAAGGTGGCGCTGCACAACTTCCCGTTTCTGACACCCGCTTATCACAGAGAAGAAGAGAGCCAGTATTTACAAGCCGTTCACACACTTTTTGCGAACTGGTTAAAGCACATATGCACTTTTCCGAAATGTAAGGTATTTGGTGATTTGCCCACTGCAGTAAATACTTCTTAAAGTTAAATCCTTAAAGTTCTCGTTTTAAACAATATACTCTTTTTAAATAAGTAACCATTTGAATTAATTCAAAGTCACAGGAATAGCATTCACATACTTATGTTAAGATCCAAATTATGTTTTTGTTTTTTTGTTTTTTAAATCTAATATATTTTGGAAGGGGGTGGGTATTGGGCCCAAAAATGTTAATGTTCCTGCAAATTGATGAAGTGTTGACTATGAATAGTCTTTTTTGTGGTCAATATGATAATACAACGACTCAATAATGGGGCACTTGGCTATTTGAATAAAAGAATCAAGAATACTTATATGCATGTATATGTGCCAGGTGCAAAATAAATACAATGGACAATCAATCAGCGGATTATCATTTGCAGGGAAGAAATTTGCAAAGAAACAAACAATGCTATTTAGTGTGGAAAACAACACCGAAAGAATCAAATGGATCATTTAGAATATATGCTTGCATTTCAGTGTCGTCAAAAAATAGCCACAACATAATAAATACACTTCCACTGACAGCCATTGGGCCGTTAAACGCACCGTTTTCTGTGCTGTGAAAATCGTCCCGGTGTGAACAGGGCTTTAGGTTAACACACAACATGAAGGTTAAAACGCATACAAGACCAGACCTATCATTTCACCACATCACACTGAAACTATCATTTAAAAGAACTTCATCCTCAATTTTAATGAAATTTTCATTTCAAGGAAAAGACTGCCACTTGCTGGGAGCAAATTAAACAAATAGTTTTTTTTATTTATTTCCCAGAAAAAAAGAGTCTGTTGTGAATTTTTCTTGGAATATAAGGCATTCAGGATTCACCTTCTTTTTCTTTGAAAGAGACATTTTCACATACCCACATTTTCACCTTACATTCGAAATACCCAAAGATTATAAGTAACCATTAGCAACAGTAGGGTATAGCCTAAGGACGATAACAAGAGAACTTCTAGTGGATATATAAGTAACTGCATCTGGGTGTGGATAATTCTTTACATCTCCATTACATCACTGCATTACATTTCTGTTACTTGGCCTACGGTCCGCATGGAATCATCAGGCGGGCCGGGTATGGCCCGTGGGCCATATGTTTTGCATACAGCTGCAATCAAAATTATTCAACCCCCATTGCAAATCAGGTTTATTGTCAAAATTTACAGACTTTCAGCTGTTTGCAATGAAAAAATCATTGCACACAGCTGTGCAATGATTTGTTCATTGTATCATTGGACCTTCCAACAGGACAATGATCCCAAGCATACCTCAAATTCCACCAAGGCTTGGTTGCTGAAGAAGTCCTGGAAGATTCTACAGGGCCATCACAGTCATCTGACTTAGAACCCCATAGTAAATCTGTGGTGGGATTTGAAGAAGGTGGTTGCAACACACAAATCCAAGAATATTATTACTGTTTTATTTCAGTTGCTTTTGTTTGATTTGTTCATTGCAAACAGCTGAAAGTCTGTAAATTTTTAATAATTAGGGGTTGAATGATTAGGGGCCAAGCACTGAAGCATTTGCACTAACCTTTCAACCTCTTGGCATACAAATAAATGCCTCTCTTCTGTTCATTTCTGATTCAAACAGCTGTGCTTCTGAACCTATCTTTTATTCATTCATGTATATTCTATTTGTCCTCTTTGTGTTGTTCAGGCTCTGCATTGCGCTTGCTTTGCCTTTGGTGCTTGGCCCCTTTAAATGCTGCTTGCAGCTTTAATTTTGATTGCAGCTGTATGAGAAACAGTGACTGATATTATGATTGTGATTATGCAGTTAGATTATCCTAATAAGCCATCTATTCTTTTTCTTTATGTGACATCCTGTATGGCATTCATGTTTGAATATGTGTGTCCTGCAGGTGATCCAAAACTGCCATTTCCAGGTGAGTCGTCTTCCTTTGTAACCTTATTTCCTGTCTAACTTTCTTTAACATTTGAATTGGATTTAAATCCTGCAACTGTCTGGGACTGCAGATTGCAGATTTGCAGATTTCTGGGATAGCAGATTTGGAGTACATTCACATGTTCTTTCTCTATCTGTATCTCTTTACGTTTAGTAAAAATACTACACATTCTGAAAACCCATGACCTTTTAACTACGACTCATGTTGAATGTTATATATTATATTACAGTTGCAGCCACACTGACCAGCACTCTTCATTCACTTGTCACTCTGTCATGGTCCAGTTCAACACCAAAGACACATTACACTCCTACACAACCAGAAAGCATTTCCACAACATCTGGTATGTATGGTTTAAGAACTTGCGTGGGTGTCCGCGTTGTATGCGTTTCCGTGTGTCTGTGTGTTTGTATGGGGCTTTTCTAATATTTTCTTGTATGATACACTCTTACGACAGGGAAAATTGTCTTCACAGCAACACACACAGCTTTCACAACATCATTGACGTCCCACCAAAGCTCTCAGAGGACCACAGCAATGGAGGAAACACCTCTGGCAACATCCATTACGGCTAGAATAACAGCTTCACCCACAACTGAGAAAGAAAATCTGACCACAGTGTCCTCACATACCCCTAGCAGCCTTTCTACTACAAGCACTGGTCAGCATGAATTAAAAGAAACTAAAGCACTAACACACATAGATTGTCTTTATCCAGGTTTAACTCAAATAATACTGTAGACTAACCTGATAGCTGAAAACCGGCGTCATAGTCCGTAATAGGGCTGCACGATTATGGCCAAAATGATAATCACGATTATTTTGATCAATATTGAGATCTCGATTATTTATCACGATTATTCATTGATTTTAGG
>JANDJT010000092.1:7805532-7820283 GCA_024331685.1 Stegophilus panzeri | reverse complement strand
TTTTTGTTAAATATACATGTGCAACAATTTTTGGCACTCCTTTTAGTCAGTACTTTGTGCTACCTCCCTTTGCCAAGATAACAGCTGAATCTCTTTTATCTGGGGTCAGAATTGAATGAACATTTTTATGCACACGTCCCTTCTATATCTCAGATATGTCAAAGGTCATCATGCACAACTTCAGGCACGAAAAAGTCTGGCTATGTGGTGACTGACAGGAGCTGCAGCCAATCACGAGCAAGAGAGAGAGAGAGCGTGCAAGAGCTTGAGAGTGTAGCCTAAGGTAGCTCATAATAACATTTTATACCTAAAATCTAACATCCTGTATCATTAACAGCTCTGAGCTCTGACTGTGGACTGAAATCTGGCTCATCTGTAATTTGATTTGGTTAAAAACATGGCAAGTGAGAATGTAAAGTTTCTCCTATTTGCCAGTGCAATTTCTAATCTCAGCCTAAACCTATAGTCTCCATGAGAACAGAGTTAGCCTACATTAGCCTTCAGCTTGCTGCATTACTCTGCTGGTGGCAAGCTCTACAGCTGCATAGCTAACTTTTTTTTTTATTTTATTTTTTTATTATATTTGCAGCCCAACTAGAGAATCGGTTTCATAATTTTCAAACTGGTTTTCACAAATCTGAGTGTTTGGGGGTGAAAAAAACATGCTATTAATAATAATTGCCTATTATTCAAAATAGCAAGTTGTTATTTCAACATGTGATTGCATAAATGTCTTAAGCCTACTAACAAGCTTTAATAAAGAACTACAGTTGATTTTATTGGGAGAGATCTCTATGGTAGATGTGTTGCGGATTTCACTACAGCCAGAGGTGAAAGTGGTACATTGGCTGCATTTTAAAAGCAGCTCTACTTCAATATACAGTTAAAGTCTGGGTAAAATGTCGACTCATCTAGATCGTGTCCTATCCAGCTGTCTAGTTCTCCTCTGCTCAGGACTTTACTCTAGCTTGAGGTTTTGTTGTTGCTGTTGTTTTTTGCCTCTTGGTTGGTGGAGTATATTATGGGAGAATATTTATGATTTCCCTAGCTGTTTGTTGCTGAACAATGGATGGAATGCTTGCTCTCATTGGATCTAACTAAATGATCCTAATCTAAACAAATCTGTTAGAAATTTGGCAGAATGTTCAGCCCAAAAGTAAGTAAAATGCCTTTGGGTGGGAAGCCTGCCATGTGTTAATGGTTTCCAGAGCTCTGTGCTGTAAGTGAAACAGAGACAAACAGGTTTTAGGTTCAAATTCAGTGCAACACTGCCTCCATTTGCAAACAACCATGGATATGTGTTGTGTCTAGGCCAAACTTCACATCACATCAGTGAAAATGAGGTTGGCAGTTGTGGCAAGGGCTGCATAAATATTTACCAAAAATAACTATTGCTACACTTCGCATTCATGATGTTTTCCTCACAATTCTGTGTAAACTCTAGAGACCGTTTGATGTGAAAATTTCAGAAGATCAACAGTTTTTGAAATACTCAAACCAGCCTGCCTGGCATCAACAACCTCCATCACTTTATTAGGAAAACATGTAAACCTGTGCATTCATGCAGTTATGCAGTTAGATAATCATGTGTCAGCAGCATAGTGCATAAAATCATGCAAATACAGCTTAAGAGCTTTCAGGGACTCATTTCAGGGACTTTAAATGTGGCATGGTGTTGGTGCCAGATGAGCTGGTTTGAGTCTTTCAGAAACTGCTGATCTCCTGGGATTTTCACATCAAATGGTCTCTAGAGTTTACACAGAATTGTGAGGAAAACATCATGAATGCGAAGTGTAGCAATAGTTATTTTTGGTAAATATTTATGCAGCCCTTGCCACAACTGCCAACCTCATTTTCACACACACACACACACACACACACACAACACAACACTCTCTAGACTTTACAAAGAAAGGTGCCAAAACACAATTTTCTGCCTGAGATCTACAGGTAGAAACATCTTGTTGATGAGAGGTCAGAGGAGAATCTCCAGACTGGTTTGAGCTGACAGTATAGCTACAGTAACTCAAACAACCACGCTTTACAACCATGGTGAGCAGAAAAGTATCTCAGAATGCCCACTGAACCTTGCAGATAGGCTATGGAGAAGACCACAGTCTGATGCTTGATGTGAACGTTAACTGAAGCTCTTGACCTATATCTGCATGATTCTATGCATTGTGCTGTTGCTACATGATTGGCTGACTGGATAACTGCATGATATAATGTAGCAGGTGTACAGGTGTCCCTATTAAAGTGGCTGGTGAGTGTATTGATACCAACTGGTCAAACCTTAATGCATCACATTTCAAAATGCATCGATTTGGCAAAAGTTTTATTGTTTTTTTTAAATTCCATCTCTCCAATGCCTTCATTTATCACCCTTACAGAAAACGGAGCTGGTCCAAATGCTCATACTTTACAAATATTTCAATATTGTGATAATGCTCTTTTTCTCCTCAGGACCAAGATGTGAGGAATGTGCACCTGGTTACTATGGCAACCCGAAGGTGTCAGGTGGACGGTGCCACCCATGCCAGTGTAACGGTAACATTGACATGCACGACCCGATGTCCTGCGATGCCCGCACTGGCACCTGTCTGAGATGCCTGCACAACACTGATGGTCAAGCGTGTCAGCACTGTCGCCATGGCTACTACGGGGATGCTAGCACTCAGAACTGCCAGAGTAAGTGTGTGTATGTGTGTGTGTCCATCTCCATATGTGTAGAGACGTACTTCTCATGTGTATGTGTCCGTGTGTTTGCTATGATTCCATTTTCATTTCCCTAAATTTTTTTGTAATGTCAAATTTAGTTTTTGCATCTGCTGATTTTGTTTTGTCTTGGGCTACATTTGTAGTTTTGTACATCTCTCAGCCACTATACTATAGACTATTTATATAATTTTCCCAAATTGTATAAATATCATATTTATACAGTTGGCTCTATAGCCCATGCCTATGTTATATACCTATCTGTAAAAGCTCATTTGTTTTATCTCTGTTGTGTGTGTGTGTGTGTGATTAGAGTGTATGTGCCAGCTTTTGGGCACTGACAGCCACAAGTGTGTAAACAGTGAGTGTGAGTGTGACCAAGTGAGTGGGCAGTGCCCATGTCTACCCAGTGTAGAGGGTCTACACTGTGACCGCTGTGCCCCAAACACCTGGAATTTATATAGTGGGAAAGGCTGCCAGCTGTGCCAGTGTCATCCCACACACTCTTACAGCCTGTCCTGCAACAGGGTGAGTGCACACACACACACATACACACACACACACACACACACACACACACACACACACACACAGGATGTAACGGAACGGAGGTTTTCACTTTCATGCTGGTGTGAGCGAATGGGCAGATATGAAGCACAAAGAAATGCAAAAAACAGATTCAGTTTTTGTTCATTCATCCTTAGTAACTGCCTGATCAGGATTGCAGTGGTTTGAATTAGGCTACTACTTTGTTTAGATTTTGGGAAGTAGAACTAAATTTATTAGAAAATATCAGAGACAGGTGCAAACATAAATAATAACTGCGTTGGATGAGTGGGATTAAATAAATAAATAAATAAATAAATAAATAAACAAACAAATAGAGAACAGTTCCGCACACACCTCAAGTCGAAACCAATTATGAACTCGAGTGATGTAGCAGAGGGTGAGGAACTGTCAGAGCCAGAATTCACAGATCATTTAAAGTTTATATTTAAAGAAAAGGAAAAAAACCCAGCACATACATATCATCCCATAGCCAGGAAATGTAAAGTCCATTTATTTGGCAAATTATTTTATCCAACGCAACTTACAAGCGTGCCATTCAGGCTTAGTGATCTTACTTTAGCATCCATAAGTGGCTCAGTGTCAGTCTTTGGTCTCTCAACCGGCAAAACAGTCATTCACAAAAATCAGTACAGAAATGGCTGTGTTCTCACTTTGTGGGAAACATGCCTTAATTCCTCTCTTCCTGTTAACTCATAGCGATGTTAGCCATTTGAGTACAAGGTCATTCTCTAGCCTTCATGTTCAGCCTGGTTCACTTTGTTCACTGCTTACTCTTGGCCAGCGATGGGCATACTAAACTCCTCACATGTGTTCCTCAGATGTCCGGTCAGTGCTCCTGTATGCCAGGTTTTGGTGGCAGGACCTGTGAGGAGTGTAGAGCTCTGTTCTGGGGTGATCCAGAAGTCATGTGTCATGGTGAGTTTAAAAATGTGTCTGTCTAGCTGTCTAGACTACTTGTTTGCTGGCTGGTTTTCTTTCTGTATAACTGGCTGTCTAGCTGTCTGTCTGTTTTTTTTCTCTGTATCAGATGCTACAGCGGGCACAGGCTCACAGAAACAGGACAGTTAGGCCTAGTGTTATTGTTTTTGCACTTACATTTTTCTTAAACAAGGCTTATTAACTACAAACACAAAAACAGTAAATTCACATTCGTAACCATGCTCCTTGATCAAAGGCAGGCTCATAAGGCAATAAATTATAGTATTTTATACACTGGGAATGTTGGTTCCCTGGTGGGCTAGTGGCGAGCATGTGGCACTCTCACCTCTGCATCCTGGGTTCGAGTCCTGATTAGGGAACCAACCCCAGTCACTGGAAGGTTGTACAAGCCAGTGCATGCTCAGTGCCAGTCTCAAACCTAGAAAATGAAGGGTTGCAACAGGAAGGGCATCCGGCATAAAACTTGTGCCAGAATTAAATATGTGGATGGGAGCAGGCGAAAGGGATGGGGAATAATAAATACACTAGAAATGCTACATTCAGTGCCATCTTCAAATCTGGCCACAGTCAATTATGTACTGCAATAATCACAGCAGTGAATAATAAGCTGAAAGGTGCATTAGTTATATATTTTTTACTTCTTACTAGTACAGAAAATTGAATATGTATATGTAGAATGTGTAGAAATGCTACAAAAAATATAATGGTTTAAGACATGACCTCAGCATAGGTATATGTTACTGAGAGAAAAACTCATTTGAAAACCCACCTTCATGTCCTGAAAACTTGTATTTGGATGAGCCTCTTGTCAGTCGTTTTATAGGCACTCCTCAACACCCCTTTACTCCGCCGCATCTCAATGTCAAATCGGCATGTGCCCAATGCAGCCAGATCATTTCTCACTTGAGCAAAAAAAACCTTAGTAAAAATGTAAGAGTCACAGTAAAACCAGAATACACACTGCCAGTGCTCTTCCAAGATGGATTCATTTATTATTGTTGAAGGTGTTATGGCTATAACAAATCAAGTAGACAAGTATGGGGGTTTTTTGTTTCGCTTTTCATTACAAAGTAAAAAGAACAGTAACTGCACTTTGGGATATCTTCATAGATCATTCTCAGCGGAATTGTGCATGTTTACAGACTTGTAACTTCCCTTTCAAGCTGAATATCCAAGCGTGCTTGAAAGTGATGTCATGATTATTATTCTATTGCTAACTCTAGCTGAACCACTATAGTTTCTGGGGGCGGAGCTTTGTGTACATGGGCAGGAATAGGGGCGGACTCTAGGATGAAAAATAATCAGTTAAACCTTATTCAGTTAAACCTTATTCTACCTGTTTAAGCTTTAGAGACCAATCTGGCAAATCATACCTAATGAACCTTTAAGTCAGACATTTCTACTAGCAGCTAGCACAAAAGCATTAATAAACAAACACTGATAAACATTCACTGAAAATGCAGGATTACACTGTACTGTAGAGCAGCTTATTGTTTGTGGTGTATCCACTCATGCAAGTAAACGTTCCACATCGAAACTGGCAGAGATTTAAGACAAATAAATCTAGGTTATATTTAGGTTCCATTCGAGTGTGTATTTTTAGGCAGTAATGTTCCTACTCGAGAGTTACTCACACACACGGTCTGGTCATGCTCCTTCTGAAAACTAAAGAATTCAACTCAGAGATTCCAGCTCACATTTTCCCACCATAACTTCAAAACAGCTGTGAGAACACACACACACACACAATTTTTCATTCACTTCGTGTTTTTGAACGTCAAGCTGTGGTCAGTCCATTAACACATTTGTGTGTGTGTGTGTGTGTGTGTGTGTGTGTTCCAGCATGCGACTGTGATCCACGAGGCACCTCTACACCACAGTGTAACAAGTCAACAGGAGCATGTGTGTGTGTGGAGGGCGCAGCCGGTCAGCGGTGTGACTCATGTGGGCGGGGTTATGTGGGAACTTTCCCAGACTGCCAGCCGTGTCATCAGTGCTTCCGTGAATGGGAAGTCACTGTGGCCGAGCTGACCAATCAGACGCAGCAGTTGGTGGACACAGTGGAAAACCTGAAAGTGACAGGTGTGACCGCAGCCTATCGGGACACGATAGACAGTCTGGAAGACGGAGCCAAGCAGCTCACTCAGATACTAGAGGACGACAAGGCTCAGCAAACTCTTAGATACTCTCAAGAGTTTCTGCAGAAAGCAAAGTATGTACACACACACCAAAAAAAACCCAAAAAACCCCAAACCTACAATCTTATAAAGCAGTCAGTGATATAAAATGGTTATTGCATAATGATAAGGCAGGGATAGAAAATTCAATTTAATAAATACTGGTTTTAATAAGAAGTTAAATCCTACTATTACTTATATACATTCCCAAGAAAAAATACATACTTTTTTACTCCTTATATTTTCCATTTAGACCTTCATATTACTCGTTACAGATCTCTAAGCCCTCTTCTTCTCTCATCAAGCCAGTGACTGTACACTATACTGTAAATCAATCAAATGGACTTTAACATCCAGTCATTTCAGTTTAAAGCATCCAATCAAGTTCACCAATGTAGAAAAAAAAACTATTAAGAATCACGCAATTTTGTCATCTGCTGTAACCTTCTCATGCTACACTATGAAGTTTGTGCTATATGGAACAAATCCAGGATGCAAGGATGCAATTGCAGATAAGCTTTAT
The DNA here is from genome assembly GCA_024331685.1 of Stegophilus panzeri. Lineage (NCBI taxonomy): Eukaryota > Metazoa > Chordata > Actinopteri > Siluriformes > Trichomycteridae > Stegophilus > Stegophilus panzeri. Next base: position 7,813,359 of record JANDJT010000092.1, on the reverse strand, counting down.
TAAATAAACAACTAACAAACCAGCAGGGAAGGAAAGAACCAAAAACTAAAAAAAAGAAAAAAGAAAAAAAAAGACTATTGGGGGAATTGTCCATGGTGGATGTGACACTACAGCTATCTATCCATATGAGTATGAAGATGGTTAATCCACCGGACTGCAGTGTTGAACTTGAGGACGAGCGCCCCTGGCCCTATCTCAGTAAAATGTTTCAATATGCTGGATTAAGCAAAGACTTGTATAAAATGAGGTATATCCTTTACCTCCATAAAGGCATGAACTCCATATTATTTGAAAAAGCTAATTTTCTAAGGTTAACTGGTTATATTTACCCAAGTTGTGGACATCCTTGGCAAAGTTATCACGCTGAATTATCGTTCTTAAACGACACTGTACATAATTAATAAAACATGAAATGTATCAGATATTTTCAACCTGTATATTCAACCTGTTGTTGCTTGTTGGTACAATTTGGTCAATGATTTTAACTGGAGGCAGAGATCATGATTTTATCCTCGACCAGAGATACGCTACAGTGGACAGTGGTAGCTCAGTGGTGGACAGTGGACTCCTGATCGGAAGGTCGTGAGTTCAGTTCCCAGCACTACCAAGCTGTAGTGCTGGTTGAGCCCTTGAGCAAGGCCCTTAACCCCCAACTGCTAAATAAATACAAGATAAGATAAATGTAAGTCTGGATAAGGGCGCCTGCCAAATGCCCTAAATTGATGATTAAAATGATCTTGACTCATATGATTTTGTTGTTTTATCAGTAGTAGTTTTACTATTGCGTAAGAGCTGAGCTTTTTTTTATTAGTGTATGCACTGGACTATATCATGGTTGGTTAGGCTTTTTCATTTTGTGCTTATATGCTCTGCCTCTTTCTAAACGCTTGTATCTGTAAAACTAGATATCATGATGTGCGTTATGTATTGTGAAATTATTGGAAACCCCACTTTAGTGACACCTTCAGCTTACAACTATGGTTATTACTTTGGAACAGTCAAAACCCAGACAGGAAAAATCTCAGTAAAGGCTAAATGTTCATGAATTCAGCTATTTCCCCCCTGCACTTCATTAAGGTGGTCATCCACTTCCACTGAGGTTCTCAGTCTCTATCGCCACCATGGTTTTTCTTCTGCCTTTGCCCTCTCCATCACGTTTCCAACGTTCTGCTTTTTGAAATGTTTCTCACCGTGTTACTCTCAGGAGGCTCACATCTGATCTGGACCGCTCCCTGAACCGCTCGGAGGTGGACGTACAGCAGGTCTCTGAGGAACACGGCAGGGTTGCGGAGGAGCTCAAATCACTTAGTCTGGAGACTCAGAAACAGCAAGAAAGCTTTAATAGCACACAGCAACAGGTGCTGCACATCAAACACTCCGACCCAGTGGGTATGAAGAAGCTTTCTGTTTCTCTTTGCTTCTACTACTGTTATTATTCTAGATCCTGAGAAGGAATCCTGAGTTTGAAAATGGAACGATGTAAATTAATATAAACTAATCATTATATTATATTATAACATGGTCTGTCTGAATACTCGATTCTGATTGGCTGGAAGGCGTGCGTTCAAACCGTATAATGCGCAGGTCATTCCAGTCAGTGTAATTACCGTTCTAAATTAATGTGCTGCCTATAAACAACTGTAACCACAGTAACATACAGTTACAGTAGCATACAGTGGTTAAACTCCGGTTCGTTGTTAGTAGAGACGCGGCACAGACGCAGGTAATTCACTCGCGCACAATCTCTCTCTCTCACGCTCTAATAACTATTTATGATAATACATTTTAAATAAATGTAATCCTATCGCACTACTTTATCTCAGTGTACAATGTAGAGTGGGTAGAATTCTAGCTCTAACCACCCATATTTAAAATGATCCTTTCAGTCAAATTTTGCTCTGCAAAAAAGTGACCACGGTATAAGCAGGAAATTCCACTGATAAATGTGCGTTACATGATTTTAATCGTGTAATGCACACCTAGGCATAGATTATGCCTTATTTATATCATATGTACCATGACAAGATAGTTTTCCTCCTATTGCTAGCATGCTTATTTAATCATTTTCAGTGGACTGGTAATAAAGATGTTTAATGGCAATGAAAATAATTGGGTGAGATTGGTTTACAGTAGATTGTGCCTTGATTAAATCATTTCAAATATATACAATTTCATATATTATAACAAATGCATGCCCTCACCACTTCAACTACTTGTGTGGCATCCACCCAAAACGCATGATCATGTCACAATTATCAATATAATTGTAAAGATTATGAAGTGATTTTTTTTATTATTTATTTAATTTAGTATAAGCCTACACCAACCTCTACACTGTGCTGTAGAAAGTAATGTCTAGGATATGATAGGTAGATCGATCGATAGATAGATAGACAGAGATATAGATAGATAGATAGATAGATAGATAGATAGATAGATAGAGATAGACAGACAGAGATATATATACTGTGTATACCTAATAAACTAATAAAATTAGCCCAGTCTTTAAGTGTTTTATAGTGATTCCAAGGCATAGTGGTAGGGTCAGACCACGTCCACTTCCAGTTTAACTCTGACTATGACAACAGATGAGAATATTTTGAGCACTAAACCAACTCAAACATAGATAATATGATATGTGTAAGGAATAATTGACTCCGGTCCGAATTATTGAATTATTAGAAAATAGGTGGCAGTGCTACGTTACACCTCGTTACACCTATTTTCTAATAATTCTAATCAAATGGACCGGAGACAATTATTCCACTTATACCACAGTTACCACACCTCAAGACATTGTTCAGAGGTTTTATTTCAAAACATTTGGTCAGTTTTCCGTCCTTAAAACGCTCGTGTGTGGAACTAATTTATCACGCATCCCATCTCAAGCCTCCATTGCTAATTCCAAAATGTCATTTTAAAACTAGTAATGGAGGCTTCTGCCACTGATATGCTGTTATTGGAGAGAGAGAGAGAGAGAGAGAGAGAGAGAGAGAGAGAAAAAGCAAGCACAAGTTCAGTTTTTTGTAAATACTGATAGGTCTACTTGTTCACAGGGTTTTTTGTCTTTTTATTACTGCAGAAAATACAAAGAATAAGTAAATAAACATTGATACTAGTTAACCAGCTTTTCTGTCTCATTACTGCAGTCACACATGCTCGCGCTCTCTCGCTCTCATAATTATATATTAATGGCTCAAACCTCCGCTTCGCCTCGTGGCCGCATTACCGCCTCAGGTGCTCATTAATTTTCTATTAATTCAGCGGCCCGTCCTCAATTATTACTTACTTATTTCTGGAAAATCAACCTTGTTTGTCATTTTGTTTGTTGTTAAATGTGTGTGCTGTGGTGGACAGCAGGCTAACTTTTCCATTGTTTCAATTAACTGGGCAAAGTGATGTTGAGCTGTAATGCGGTCAGGACCTGCCTGGAATTTACTGAAAAATAATTGCATACCTCAGAACGTCTTTCAACCAATCAGAATCGAGAATTCAACAGCACTGTGGTATAAATAATAACAACATTGTGTTATACCCTGAGCGTGATAGTAAGATGTGACTTGCTGTTTTACAGGTGCAGTAGACAGCATTAAGGAATATTACCAGAAGTCAGTGGAGGCAGAGAGCCGAGTCAATCAGGCCACCACAGACACACACAGCCCAGTGGAGCAGTCAGCTGGTCTACGGCAAGCCACAGAGGCCAAACTGGACACTGTGAAGGGAGAGTTTGACCTCAAACAACGGCTGGACTCTGAGATACTGAACACACTGAACCAGGAGCTGGAGCAAGATGACCTTCCACAACTCAGCCAGCAGGTAAACCAACCTGAGATTTTTTGAAAAATAAGATTATGAAAAGGATTATGTAGCTACAGGTTGTTTCAGTTTTTTACTATTTTGACATGAAAATAGATATAAAGATGAGAGACACTAGGCATTGTAGAGGAAATGTTACTTGTAATAGTATTGTGTTGGTATAAAATCAAAATAAATGGTTTGTGGATCATCCATTGCATTGTTGTGAACAAAACAATAGGGTTAAACTGTGGACACATTAGTGAGCATGCTAAACAGATTTGTGAACTAAGATCTCTCTCCGTTTTTGTGAAGGTGTGTGGTGGAGAGTGGAACCAAGACGGCTGTGGAGAATGTGGAGGTTTGGGGTGTGTGGGTGAGGACGGAGAGCCTCAGTGCGGAGGACAGGACTGTAAAGGTGTGATTACTCAAACTAACAACGCATGGAAAAAAGCTAAAGACCTGGACAAGGACATCATGGACTCGCTAAAAGAAGTGGAAAAGCTCCAAAGAATAGTGCGTGTTAACTAAGTAGAATTAGTGGACGACAGTAAATAATGGTTTATCTACAAATGTTGGGAAACTTGATGTATCTTATAATCTATTCACATGTTACCATGATGCAGGTGTCCGCTGCTCAAGGACGTGCAGATGAGAGTAAAATCAGCACACAGGACATCCTGTCGAAGGCCAATCAGAGCAAAGCAAGAGTTGAGCAGACCAATCAGGAGCTACGAGAGCTCATTCAGCAAATACGAGACTTTCTTACAAGTAAGCGCACACTTATACACTCGCACACACACACACACACACACACACACACACACATGCACACACACACGTTTATTTTGTCCAGACATGATTCACATATCCAAAGTGTTCATTTAGTGATGTTTTCCTGATGGAATCAGAGTTATATCCGTAAATACAGTACCCTCTGAAACTATTAGAACGGCAAGGCCAAGTCAATCGTTTTTGCTGTAAACTGAAAACTTTTGGGTTTGAGATCAAAAGATGAATATGAAATGTAATAAATAATAAATAAATATAATGAAATACATTTTCAGCTTTTATTTGCTGGTATTTGCATGTAGATGTATGAAAACAACATAGAACATTTTGTATCATGTCACCCAATTTGTAGGTCAGGAAAAATATTGGAATATGTGACTGACCGGTGTTTCTTGTTACCCAGGTGTGTCCTGTTAGTCTGATTGTTTAAACAGTAAGAATCGGAAAGCCAGATTGGAATTCACAAAGAAATACAGAGATGATCCACAAAAGTTCTGGAACCAAGATTAACCTCTACCAAATTGAGGAAAAAGAAAGGATCTGCTCACGATTCAAAACATACAAGCTCATCTGTGATACATGGTGGAGGTAGTGTCATGGCTTGGGTTTGCATGGCTGCTTCTGGAACAGGCTCATTAATCTTTATTGATGGTGTAACTCATGATGGTAGCAGCAGAATGAATTCAGAAGTTTACAGAAACATTCTGTCTGCCAGTTTACAGAGAAATGCAAGACAATGACCAAAATACACTGACAACAAAGGACTTTATCGGGGGGGGGGGCGTGGAAGGTTTTAGAGTGGCCAAGCCAATCACCAGACCTTAACCCAATTGAGCAGCATTTCACCTCCTGAAGAGCAGATTGAAGGGAGAACAAAACAAAACAAAACAAAACAAAAAAAACAACTGAAAGAGGCTGCAGTAAAGGCCTGGAAAAGCATCAGAAAAGAAGAAACAGTTTGGTGATGTCAGTGAGTCGCAGGCTTGATGCAGTTATTGCAAGCAAGGGATACGCAACCAAATATTAATTGTTATTTACTATTATTTACTTCACGATTCTCTGTTCCTGAAAACCATAGTAGTGGAACAAATAAAGACCCAAAGACACTGCCAAAGAGCGGAAAGAAATTCTTAGAGAGCTTTGCAAACAATCCAAACAGGCAGATAACATTAGAGAAATTTACACAATCAAGACCTTAAGTGTGTCTGGTTTCACTGATGTTCTTTCATTGTAAAATGGTCAAAATGTGAAAAAATCAATCCTATTTATTACAGACATCATCTGGTGAGGTTATAAATCCATAAAACAAACAAAAAGAAAACCCTCTGAATAGTAGTTTAGAGTTTAGTCACGAAAGATTAAAGATTAAAGCACTGTTATAGGAATGAATGTGACTGTGTGTGTGTGTGTGTGTGTGTGTGTAGGTGGAGCAGATCTGGAGCGTATTGAAGCACTATCTGAGGAAGTTTTGAAGCTGAAGATGCCGGTGGTTGCCGGCGAGCTGAAGAATGTGACCACAGAGATCCGGCAGCACGTGGACAGTCTGACCGGTGTGGACGACGTCCTGGTTCAAAGTGCTGGACAGGCACAAACAGCTGAGAGACTGCTGCAACAGGCACGCGTCATCAGGTACACAGACACACACACACACACACACACTATATATATACGCACAGTAAATATACTGTACGTATAAACACAGACATCATAGACATGTGAGATACACACATTCATGGTGTTTGTGCTGCAGTGAGGAAGCTACACAACTGAAGGAGGAAGTAGAGAAGGTGAAGGCGATGCTAAATGAATCCAAGCACGCTCAATCTGCAGCAGATGACAGCTTGAAAGCAGTCGACAGTGACATTGACTACACACAACAACAAATAGCTATGGTAAGTGTGTGTCTCTAAGCAGTCTTCAAGGTTTCTTCCTCATGGCATCATGGATCTAAACCTCTGGATTTCTGTACAGCTTCTTTGTGACACGCGGTTGTTAAAAAGTGCGATGCAAATAAATTTGAATGGAATCGAATGGAAGTTCTTTGTGCTTTATCCCATAACACTGTGCGTGTGTGTGTGAGGATCACAGATGTTGCAGAACATGGTAGTTCTGCCAAACACGAGTTACTATAACACTAGCTACTAAACAAACCTTATTGAAGGTGAAAGGGTTTCTCAGTCCGTGTTGTGGCCAAAGAAACGGTCCCTCCAGGATTTTGCAATCGCAGAAATTAATGCAAAAGCAAGGAAACGTCGCAATATTCTGAGCAGTTTGCAGTTTTTCATAATTAAAGCAGATTCGGGCCAAGACGTGTCATGTGACGTCATCACAACGCGCATTCAACCAAAGCCCTCTTCAATTCACGTGTGTCGAACATGAGTACAGCTAAAAGGTCTTATTTACCAACAAACATCACGGTGTAATTCCGTGCAAAACAGTTTCGTGTGATTGCGATTTCACCGATTTGAGTCGTTTTCCACACAAAAAACTCTGCAAGTTGCATCGCAAATTTTTTTAAATGCTACAGTAAAATCTAGCATTGTTGGCTGCAACAATCCCTAAAAACTCCAAATCCTATACAGACTGAAAAATGCTTTCTTTTGTTGCGGCTTTTTTCAAAATTTGCAAAGCAACTTGCAGTTTTGTTTTTTTTTCAAACTACATGAATTGGCGAAATCACATGAAACTGTTTTACACGGACATTCCAGTGATGTTTGTTGGTAAACGAGACCTTTTGTAGGTAAACGAGACCTGAGTGCGTGTTGTGATGACGTCACATGACACGTCTTGGCCCAAATCTGTGGAAAATCTGTGGTCATTTTGAAAAATTGAGTTTGTTTGATTTTGCATTCCTTTCTGCACTCGTGAAATCCTGGAGGGATTGATTTCTATGTTATGTTCCGTCAGCGTGCTGCTCAGGCTACAAAACACAGTTTATATGCGGTGTCCCTCTGAGGCCGATGGTCGCGAGCTGGGTAATGCGTTTAAGTTTTGATTTTGTAGGGTTCCCGTTGAGTAAAACTGCATTCACAAAAAGTTAAGGTTTTGTTTAAAAAAAAAAACAAAAAAAAAAACAAAAAGACGTTTTAAAAAGTTTACATTCATGATAATTTTTAAAAATGTTCATTCTCCTCAATTTGGTCATCTGCCAGTTGCCAGCTACCAGCTAGCTCTCCCCCATCATACGTCAGCTAGCTCTCCCCATCATACGTCAGCTAGCTCTCCCCATCATACGTCAGC
>JANDJT010000092.1:7771359-7791127 GCA_024331685.1 Stegophilus panzeri | reverse complement strand
TGCTTCAAGTTTCAAACCCACCAAAAAAAAAAAAAAAAATAATAATAATAATAATAATAATAATAATAATCTCTTTGGATCTACACGATTCACGTAAATGACATATTTTGATTCAAAACACCGAAAAGCGACTAGTTTACAGGTATGCGGTAAGAAGCAAGAAAGCTCAAGTCAGGTCTTTTTGACAAGACTGCTTAGAAGTGACACTCTGGCAGTCGGGGAATTTGCCCTCACAGCCTTCGGTTTACTATCGTGGACCCTTACTCGATAAACTACTACTGCAGATGTGATGCCGGGGTGGTCTGCCTAGATGACACCCACAGAAGGACCCTCTACGACCTATCCAAAAGTGCAAGCTAGATATCACCAGTACCACCCCAATAACAGCCTCTTGGTGCAATGGCAGCTTACATAAATACCTCGTTTTATTCATTACCTACTTTTGTAACTATCAAAAACGATATCTAACTGTACTTATTGAAATTATTTATATTTAGCTATGATAATCCTTTGGTGTACCCAATCTTTATTAAATACTGTGAGGGAAATTATTCATTTTAAATTGTTATAATTTTGTTCTTGTTCTGTTCATGTTCATCTGAGGATAACACCTAAGAAAGCCATGTCATGTCACTGAGATCAGTACAGAATGTTTATCTGCTTACAGAGACACAAACATGTTCTTCTGTTCAAGGTTCATCTGCACATCTTCGAGAGACCCATGTGCGTCATGCTCTGCGTTTCATATATATATAGTTCATGACTCCACTATCAGAAAGACACTGGGCAAAAATAGTATCCATGGAAGACTGGCAAGGTGAAAACCACTGCTAACCCTGAAGAACGTTAAGCCTTGTCTGAATTTTGCCAGAACTCACCTTGATGATCCTCAAAACTTTTGGAAGAATGTTCTGTGGACTGATAAGTCGAAAGTGGAACTGTTTGGAAGACAGGGGTCCTGTTACATCTCCAAACACAGAATTCCACAAAAAGATCATCATACCTACGGTGAAGCATGGTGGTGGAAGTGTGATGGTGTGGGGATGCTTTGCTGTTTCAGGGCCTGAGCAACTTGCAATAATTGAGGGAAACATGAATTCTGCTCTCTACCAGAAAATCCTAAAGGAGAATGTCTGGTCTTCAGTCTGTAAGCTTTGTAAGTCCACCTCTGAATGGTTAAAAAAAAATAAAAAATAAAATAAGGCTTTAAAGTGGCCTAAACAAAGTCATGACGAACCAGTTGAGATGCTGTGGCAAGACATTAAACGGGCAGTTCATACTCGAAAACCCTCCAATGTGACTGAACTAAAGCAGTTCTGCAGAGAAGAGTGGGTCAAAATTCCACCACAGCGCTGTGAAAAACTGATCTCCAGTTATCGGACGCTTTTGGTTGCAGTTATTGCTGCTAAAAGGTGGCAATTAGTTTTTCCCATGGGTGATAGGTGTTTAATAACTTTTTTGTTTCAATTTAAAAAAAAAAGAAAAAAAAAAGATATGTTTATTCAGGTTGCCTTTGTTTTATGTTGCATTTCGTTTGAAGATCTAAAACTATTTAGTATGAGATATACACAAATACAGAAGAAATCAGGATGGGGGCCAATATTTTTTTCACAGCACTGTATTTGAAGATGTGGTACTTTGGAAATCTTACACAAGCCAGAAATCTTGCCTATATGTTTGTGTTCTGGGGACAACCGTATTCAACTCAGACAGGTTAAAGAACTGGCCCAAGGGTCTGTACTGAACCGGAGTGTGTACGACACTGGTATATAAATTAGCGGCGTGTTACAGAGCACATCCTGACTCTTCGTAAAACCAACCCACTGTCAAAACTTTGACTCTGTGCTTGAGGATACACAGTTCTCTGAGCAATACTACGGACTTCATTTATATACATTATAATCAAATAGATAAAATAGAGGGCTGCTTCTGGAAAGTCTGGTGTCGAAGATGTGGTGTGTGCACGCGTGTGTGTGTGTGAGTGACCTCAACTTAAGCTCTTAAATAAAACAACCAATGATATAACTAAGGAGACATTTTCCTGAAGCTGTTTTGATAAAGAGTCAGGGTCTGTGTTTCATTAAAATCATAACAGATTCACAAACACTTCCATCACCTACCGCGCACACACACACACACACAATTCTCATTTTCTGAACCAGGAAGTGCTCATCCATTCTCATGGCTTTAGCAAAGCCCTGTGTGCACAGCTCACTTCTCTCCCTTGAGATCGCATTATAAAAGGCGAATCTGCAAGAGACCTTTGTATCTTCACTATTAACTCAAATGTAATAGTTGCCATGGCAGCACAAAAACACCCTGATCTCACCCTACAGAGCTAGGACGCAAGCCGTATTAACTAAAGAGTGTATCCGGAAACCATATCCCAGATATGATTGCTATGCTGGCATGGTAAAAGCTCACTGCTTCAAGAAGTAGGTCACTACCTACTAAGCAGATATTTACACAGCCTTGCAATGGACCCTTCGTCTCATGCATGTGACATATTCATGTCTCTTTTGGTGGAAAAAGAGAGAGCAAGAGGCTGAAAAGAAAAGAAAAATAGAACCGTGTTAGAGAACAGAGAGAATGTTTGTTTGTTTAATGCCATGCCAGCTTCTATTTCCATAGCGAGAAGTGTCTAAGGAACTCTATATAAAAGGTTTTTAAAATCTATTTTTCCTAAAAACTCAAAAATTGCGTTAAGTTCGATTTTGTTAAAAATTTCTTTCAGAGTGTTGACTGAATAAAAAAATAAAAAAAGGTTTCTCACAGTACTGGTCTCACAGACCAGTTCAGTCTAATAAAACAGATTCAAGGATAATGGATTCTGGCAGAAGGTACATGTTGGTGAGTCTTGAAATGAGAGAAGGAACAGTAGAGGGAAGAAAGGGAAAAAATAAAAAATAAAAAATAAAAAAAAAGAAGAGAGGTGGATAGGGCTGCATGATAATGGCTATACTGAGAATTAAAATTAATTCAACCAATTAAGAAACTAAATATTTTCCATTAACATCAACAAGAACTTGTATACAATAACTATTTCATCAACCATAATTTTTTGAAGTGGAATTGACACTTAAAATAAATAAATAAATAAATCGGTCCCTCTGGTGACTTCCTAATGAGACAATTGGAGCAGAATCCCTTCCCACATGATGCTAGCTGCTAAAGGAAACACAAGAGAGGGGAAGATGTTTTGAAATAACCACAGTACTAATACAGTGTGGGATCGATCGATCGCGCTCTCTCTCTCTCTATTATATATATATTATATAAAAAATAGTGGAATATAGACAGCTGTTCAACTAACAATTTAACTCACTGTTTACATGGCCTCACACAGGAACATGAGGAATAAACAAGGTCAGAAAAAGACAAAGAGTTTCCACATTACAGCTCAATGTGTGCAATTGCCCAGAAAATGGCTCCTACTCCATTAGAAACAAACATGGTGTGTGTGTGTGTGTGTGTGTGCGTGTGTGTGTGAGAGAGAGAGAGAGGTAAAAAAAGACCATAACACAACTGAAATATCAAGATTATTACTAAATGCCTGGCAGAGAGAGACTGATCATCAATTAATGCACCTGACCTCACACTGGCACAATGGTCCCTTACAAAACGTGTGAACATTCTCAACTCACGCAGTCGCATACTGCAGGAACAACAGCTGTGTGTGAATGACAGATCGGATATCTGATCTGTGTGTGGTTTGCATAATACATAATACAATATAATTCTCTAGGACACAAAGCAGAAAATTAATAAACGGGTCTACATGCATTAATGCACATGACTGGATTAATATTTCTGGTAGCTTGACAAAAAGAAATTGTCAAGAAAAAAAAAAGAAAAGAAAAGAAAAAAAAAAAGAAAAAAAAAGTCAAACTGCCCTCGTTTAAAGAGTATCATTTGCATATCATTTGCTTTAAGACCTTTACTTTACAATACAGCTGAACTAATTCAACATCCCAGGTCACATTTTTGCTCAGAAACCATCTTTTCATCTTTCCATCAAACTGGGCTGCAATTTCTCTCTGGTCAAACAGAGACAATGACCCTGTCCTGATCTCGGCATACTGAAGGTATGAATCAGCTGGTGGAGAGATTTTCAGAAAAAGGCTTTCTGCTAACCCGGTACCAAATTGTCTCCTGCCTCCGAGCTGCTCTGTGTATAATTATGGAGGAAATTCTACATGTTAATGTTTTCAGTGGGTAGAAAATATGTATCTTTTGATAATATTTTAATCGGTCGTTACAAACCCAAACAGCAGAGTAGTTTTGACAATTACAGGATCATGGTAATCATTCGAGAAACACTCGTGGGAATGTTCAAAATTCAGAGCCAGAAAAGTCTGTCTGAAGATAAAACTTACATTCCTTTTTCCTCACAGTGTCAAACAGTTGATGTCTTCTCTAGTGAGACTGTCCACCAAGTCACACAGTTCACACGCAAAACCGTGAACAGAACTGTCCATGTCCTTGCTGCCATATGTTTAATATTGGTACAGATGGCATGACTGCACATCTGTCTCATCATAAACAGCCTCTGGTCCAATTCTGCAGCTGTCCTTCCTTTTCCCAGCTGTCCCCCTTTAACAACCTTGTACTTGAGTTCTGCATGCCATATTGCTCCCTATACGTTTTGGGTAAAGTTCAGACAAAAATCAACAGTGTGTGTGCACGGTGTTCTTTCACATGCTGTGGAAATTTTAAGCAGCCAATCCACCTACTGGCCTGTTTTGAGAGGAAACTGGAGAACCCAGAAGAAACCTACACAGTGGCTCAAGGGGAACTCTCAACTTGATGCTACCACTACCATACTTCACTGTGGGGTTGGTGTTCTCAGGGTGATGAGCAATGTTAGCTATAGTTACATTTGTGTAACTGTACCACCTGAGCGGCTGTGGCTCAGGTGGTAGAGCGGGTTGTCCACTAATCGTAGGGTTGGCGGTTTGATTCCCGGCCCACGTGACTCCAAATGCCGAAGTGTCCTTGGGCAAGACACTGAACCCCAAGTTGCTCCCAATGGTAAGTTAGCGCCTTGCATGGCAACTCTACTCATGTGCCATTTACCATTTATATAGCACTTTTCTAGACACTCAAATGGGGTCTTTACATCATGGGGGGGTGATGATACGACAGCAGCCATAGTGCACCAGAACCACACCACACACCTATTAGTGGAGAGGAGAGAGTAATCTCTTATTAGAGAAGGGCCAATGGGGGAATTTTGCCAGGACACCAGGGTTATACCCCTACTCTTTTACAATATGTGACCTGGGATTTTTTAATGACCACAGAGGTGGTCTCATCTAAAAGACAGTGCTGTTTTTACAGTATAGTGTCCCCGTCACTATACTGGGGCATTAGGACCCACACAGACAACAGGGTGAGCGCCCCCTGCTGGCCTCATTAAAATCTCTTCCAGCAGCAACCTTAGTTTTCCCCAAGAGGTCTCCCATCCAGGTACTGACCAGGTTCAATCCTGCTTAACTTCAGTGGGAAACCAGAAAAGAACTGCAGGGAGATATGGCTCTGGCAACGTTGGGGTTCTGCCAAATGTAGAGCATTGTGACAAGGCCAAAATGTAAAATATTTTAAAAGAAACTTCTCCCACATGTTTGCCAAGTCTGTAACATGTCTTATGGCAAACACCATATTCCATACTATTTCATAAATCCCAGCTGTTTAAAGTTATGGTTACCCTGTGAAAAGCTTCTCCCATCTGAGCTGTGGATCTCTCCAGAACTCTCTTTATAGTCACTCTTGGCCTCTTGGTTATAAAAAAATAAAAAATAAATAATAAAAAATGTTTATGTGCAGATGTTATTACTTAAACAATGATTGAGTAATGGGTCAAAAGGTTGTCAGACAAGTAAGTGAGGATTCTGAAATGCCGTTTGCATTATACGAAACTGAAGTGCATTAAATCACACTTACTGTACAACAGCAATAAAACCGGAATTCTTAACCTGGAAGTATTGCATTTCGTAAGAGATCTCCCAAAGTACAAAAAGAAAAAAACAATGAAACTTTTGGGGTGTCAGGAAATTCCATATTTTATTGTGTAGAACAAGGAAGTATTTGTACTTAATGAAAATGGACTACTCTCATTTCACATAAACATACACAAAAACATTCTCCCATTACACTGTGTGTCAAATCAATGTTTAAGGAAATGAACAGCTTAACCTCAGAGAGTAAGAGTAAATATACACACAAACATTTACTCATACGCAGACGCTCTTAAACCAGAGTGATTTACAAAAGCATTAATGAAAAATGTAATAGGCTGCAGTAGTACCGGAGATGACTGCAGCATTTTAAATGTCTCAGACCTTCTCTGTACACACGCACATCTGTACACACGCACATCTGCACCAGGGTTAATGCTGTGTTTCTGGTACCTTGTAAGTGATCATTTGCTGGCTGTAAATGACGTCAATTCCCAACTCGGCACATTCGAATTGAAAAGATAATTTAAAAAGAGTGTCTTTTGTTTGCTCAGTCGGAGCACTTTTCTACTCTGTTCTACTACAGTGACCTTCAAACATCCATGCAACATTTCAGACTGAAATTGCAGAGAACAATAGCGAGTAGCGTTAACAAGAAGCTATCCAGCTAACGTTAGTTATACGAGTGATAACTCTAATGGTGATTACCTTCTCAAAATAGTGATTAGTATGGTCAGTGTTCTAGATTAAAAAAGTACTGTGTCTGTATATTAACTGATCTAACTACACTGTGCACAGTGTGAGCGGCCATGTTGATTTGATGCTACCGTAAAAAGGGAAGTATTTGAGAAGGAGTAGTTGAGAAGACTACCCCAAGTTGATGAGCTGAAATTTCAAGGGGCGTTTCCAGTGTTTTTACTGGTTGTACACAGAGAATTACAGCATTAGAACAGCCCCATGTTTCAGTGGTCTGGAAGCAAATCTGAAAAACTTTTATAGATGGAATGCCATTAACGAGTCAATACAGGAACAATATTTTGCTCCAAAAAGCTCAGTGAACCACTCTGTTTAAGAGGTTATTTGTCCATCAGATTCTGTCGCATGTATTTGCGCATACAAGAAAATACAAAAAAGGCCAATCAGACTATAACCTTTAAGATTCTGAAGCGTGCAACCAGAAAAGTGCATCAGACGCCTTGTAAGATTAATCTAAATCTATACGGTACATATAAAAGCTCAACTGAGTGATGCAACGAAATAAAACTTTTAAACAAACACTTACATGTGAAATGTTTTGCCACAAAAACAACAAAAGCAGGTTTGTTGATGAAAACCAACATAAGGCTTCCAAGTGGCTTCAGCTAGCTGTGTATAGAATGATATAATCAGCTATCTTGGTCTGCAATTTGCATACAGTTCCACTGCTTACAAAAAAAGGAAACACAAACCACTGGGCAGAACGCACACAATTTACATCCTAAAAGCCCATGTAAGTAAAGCACAATGACAGCCAGTGTAACTTTGTGCCTGTGTAATTATATACAGTATATACAGTGCCCTCCACTAATATTTACCAAGGATGGCAATATGAGCACAGAAGGCTGTGAAATTTGTCTTTATTGTTTAACCTTTTGTTAAAAAAAAAAAAAAAAAAATCACAAAAATACTCTCAAGGGTGCCAATATTAGTGGAGGGCACTGTAATTTGCAGTGAAATGAATAATGAAAATGAAGTGAAATCCTATTCTCCATGTGCTACACTATCAAATGCCCAATAAGACACTTCTTCGCCCGTTTTTTGGTTTCAAAATTGGGGGGAAAAAAAAACCAAAAAAAAAAAAAACCAAACAACCGGGGCTGCCAATGTTTTAACTCAGTGGGTGGAATTGCCAGATGGTCCCTTAGGCAACTTGTGCTGCGACACCGCGTCAGAACATTCTCAGGTGTAAATACGCAGCTCTAACACACGCTGGCATTTTTGAGTAAAAGTTTTGTCTGTATATAATAACTGAATATTATTACAAATAATTTTCAATATTAAAACAAAAAATTAATGAACAACTCATCATTTGCATTTTTCAATTTTGAAACCAAAAACGAATGAACGCAACGTACACGGACCCATCTTTCTCCCTTTCTCAGTTTTAATCCCTTCTTTCCGGCACAGATTAACGGTTGCAGAGAGCAGGGGAGATGACATTCAGAGAAAACTTGCCATGTTGGGGTGTGTGTGTGGGTGTGTGTATTAAATAGACAAGCACTGCTTTAGGCTTAATGTGATAAACAATAGGCTTACCAGTATTGATTTTACACAGCGACTTCAAACGCAAAAAGTTCGATTTCAGCCAGCATCTGAAGTTGCGCCTTATAGAAGCCTTAATCACTGAAACTGTGGCTGATAATGAAATAATCCTCAGAGATTCACGAGGCTCAAATTTCAGTGATGGGCATCATCAAAAATTTTTTTAAAGCATTAAAAATCAAACGGGTGAACTACAATAGCGCACACTGCAAAACATGTTTATGTGTTTTTTTTACTAAAGTTTTCACTAATGTTTCAGCCTCAGGCTATTGTGTGATTTACACATCACAAGACTTCCACAAAGATCAATCCAGGAAGTAACAGTCCCTAAAGGAATTGACCAATCCCAAGCCCTGCCATATTACATGTTCATCCACTACATTACTATGGTGCATTATGGCGACTATGTTTATTACATGACAACAACAATTTGTTTTCTCATAGTAACTACGGCTGTCGCAGACAAAAGAATAAACATTAGCATTGTTTTAATGACGTAATTACGTTAACTTATAGTTTAATATGTTAGTAAGAGTAAAATTATGACAGACGTACCACAGTAGCCATGGTATAACCAGTTTTCAAATCATTTTACATAAGTGACTATCTAGTTACATTTGTCAAGTTCTTATCACTTCAGCACGTATAGCAGAAATGTTCTCCTGCTTGCAAATCAAAACTTATACTTTAAGAAACATCCTCACCATCAGCTATACACAGACACTGTAATAAAAGACAAGGCCATCTTGAACATGTATTAAACTGTGTGTGGCCAAAGCAGTACTTAATTCTCAATTCTGATTGGTCAGAAGGTTTTTTTTTTTTACAATAACAGGAGCGTTGATGATAGTGCGGCAGCAACACAAAGGACATGCAGTATATCAAACGTGCTCATTCTTATACGTCAATGTTTCTATAGGAACAGCGAAGTCACAGCGATGGCAGATGCGCCACATAATCTAATTCTAATCATAAAGGGATTTTTTAAATCCTGTTGTTATTTTAAGAAGAAAACTGTGCAGTTGCTGATATGGTGAAACTTTCTATAGAGACATTCATTTAACATTTATGGAAGGAGTCTCCAGTGTTAATGTTTTGTAAAACTGAGGTAAAATTCTACCTTTAAATTCTCTGGAAAAGCAAAGACACAGGACAGAGGGCTTCGCGTTTTCCGTTTTTTCATTAACACGACAAGCTGTGTGTGTGTGTTGTTTTTCTCCTTATTAATGTGAAGAAAAAGTGGGGGGGGGGGGGGGTTGGTGAGGGAACAACTGCTTATAGCGGCTATAACGTAAGTGATAACAGGAACTAGTCTCAAACATTAAATGTAACTTTAAATGGTTAATAATGAATAAGAATAGTAATCATTGGCAAACTGCTTTGGTATTAAAGGAATAAAACAACCTTTATTATTTGCTGTTACTGGTCACGGCATCACACCACCCCATCGTTGCTTATTTTCCTAGAACAGCATGTGCCACTGACACTACGTGACAATTAGGGGTGCAACAGATCGTAGTTGATCCGTATGGACCCCAACCCACCCCACAGTTCGAAACCCCAACGTTTCACTGCCGATGTCACTCTTTAGAAGTAATCATTCCGTAAAACTCGATGCAGAGTTGCAGTGAAAAGATAAAGACGAAGCAGTCGTGTGTTCACGTGAACGGGGCATGTTAAGCAGTTGATAATAACGGTCATCATGGCTAGTGGAGGAGCAGAAGAACGTTGTTTTAGTTAAAACCGTGAGCAAAAGTTCCTTGCTGTGAATATTCTTTAAGTAATAACGTTATATTTGCCCCCCACCCCTCCTTTTTTTCCGAAAAACGATCCGATCCGCGACTCAAAAACCGTAATATGATGTGGACTGAGAGTTCTGTGATCCGTTGCACCCCTAATGACAATATGATACAGCCTCAACAACGCAAATGTAAGTGAAGTTAGCTGATCCTAAAATGGAGTGAGTTAGCTAGCTAGCCTTTGCGGGGTCATCCAGATCCTTATTCACTTGAAATAGGTGTAAAGCCAAGGTCACTTATCAGGACTTCACTATTATGCTCAAGCTGAAACACTGTAGACTCAAAACTGGTCCGTTTTATCGCGCGGTACTGTAGCAATCTCAACCGGATCACTTCGAGACCTGTAATTCAAAACCATGGATTTAAGACCCTAGGACTGATAGGATGAAGAGAGAGAAATAAAAATGAGAAAAATACACAGTGCTAAAATAAATAAATTATAATAATAATGAGGTGGCAACATTTATAAAGAATAAAACACTAGTAATAAAAACAGAGCTGTAGTTTTAATATCAGACTTCAGTGATACAGAGACTCATAGGCTGGATCTGCATACTGGAATGTAAAAGGTGTTTATAATTTATGTCACATGTTCAATTTCCCAGTGGGATTCTCAACTCATATTTTTCAGATGCAAAACCTCTGCACTTACTATATTTGTACACCGATCATTCTGTACACCCAACTTAATTTCCAGGAAAGGAGTTAACATTTAAAAAAAAAAAAAAAAACACGTTTTAAGGTTTGTGCGTTAGGGTGAAGAACCCCAAGGCGAACAAGGTGAATCATCTGACAAATGAACTTAAAATAATTCGACTTTTTCATTTTCTCAGAAGGAGATGTCCTTCGGCAATACGGCACCGTAAACTCATTACACACACAGGTGAGGTTAAACAATAAACATGAGCTTCAGAGAAAGTGTGGAAAATCAGGCGCTGCCTTCAAGTGCCCCACACACACACACACACACACACACCCTTTGCTGGTTCTGCTGCACAAAAACTTAAATGATTACAGTGCAAGGAGTCCTAGGAATAAATCTATTTGCTATAGTGATGAAGTAATAAATTAAAGCTAGCGCAATGGGCAAGTAGAGAAATATAAAAGAGCTGTCAAAATGCAGCCCCTCTCCAGACACCCACAAATCTGACTCGGTGGAAATGACACAGAGGCACTAGCAGTACCAGTGCTTCATTTGGCAACAAACACACATCATGGAAAAATGAAACATGAGTGAGGTGTGTTTCAGAACAACACAGTGTACCAACAGGATATAAACAAGAATAATTCAGAGAGAATGAGAGAGAGAGAAAGAGAGTGAAAGACAGAGAATGAGAGAGAGCAAGAGAGAGAGCGAGAGCGCGAGAGAGAGCGCAAGAGAGGGCTTATGATGCAGCTTTTCAAATAAAAGAGAGAGAGAAAGACAGAGAATGAGAGAGAGCGCTTATGATGCAGCTTTTCAAATAAAAACACTTAGGGTGTTATCAGTATGATTTCCACCGAGAAGGGATCTTAATGATTTATTTATTCCCTCAATTCTTCCCACCCTTTAGCTAATTTCCCCTGTCGCACAATACCCATCAGTCATAAATCTCTGAGGGCGAGGGCTAGCACATGCTTGCTTTCTTTGCGATTGTCCAACTTACAAGCTCCTGATTGGTTTTACCAAATGGTAATTAATTGTCAAATAATTGTCAGAAATCATTTGCTGCTTATGATTTACTCAGTATATGAGCTACTGTATATCATGATTCTGAAGTGATTATGTAAGGAAGTGATTATAAGGTTGCTTATCTTGTTTAGACAACAAGAGGGGGGAAAAAAAGAAAGAAAAAAACCAAAAAAAAAACAATGTGCATAAGACCATGTCCCGCTAACTCAAGAGTCAGCAACATGTGAATGCCATGGAACCGGATTTGTACACATGGTTTGAGAGAAGAATCTCCCAGCAGTTTGGGGCTCATAAACGTGTATGACTGCCTCACTATGAGCGTCAGGTAAACTGGCCTATAAAGTGTGTGAGGGCACACGTTCTCCTGAAACCGTAAACACATTGGAACTTGCTCCATGTACACCTGCCCTTAGAGACACCGGAAACATCTTTCCAAACTGCTGTTCATGCGACATCACAGGACCGCTGAACAGTCTTGAAGGGAAGTACTAACTATATGCCCTCCAGCAGTGTTGCACAGGATGACAAGCTCCATTTCTGTTCTCATGATGTGCATCTCAATCAAAAACACTCACCTTACATTCCAAAGTGTTTACTAATCTAGAAAATACAGAATACTGGTACTGAAAACAGACCTTTCAGTAGGTTTCAGACTCAAAATCTAATCTAAAATTTCAACACTAAGTGCAATATAAAAACCCGTTAGTGTTAATACTCAAACCCGATTTGGCGTTAGTTTGTTTATTCAGTTGTGGACGTGTCACGTCTCCAGTATCTATGTTGGTATTGCACCACAGTTTAATTTACCGCTGCATAACACAACTTGCAGACACAGCGTTCTTATTAGAATAGCACACACCAGGGTAATATGCTATGGGCAACTTGTTTTGACCAGAAAATCCATAACCCTCTAGAATTTCATTAGCGAACGGCAAGCTAATTCAAAGCAATTCAATTACGAAGCATCTAATAGGATGGGCTCTGTGCTTTCACTTCATTACTGCCCAGATTAATGAACCACACTTACACATACACTTACGCCTCAGACAAGTTTCGATTCTTTATGCTTAAACAAACAGTCACAGCTATTTAACCAAAAAGCTCACCCCATGGGACAGGAAATAGCTTAGTTTGTGAAATACCCATCTTATTTCTCAGCAGGCTACTGTAGGACTCTTTACACCTGGTTTGTCGGTTGTGGACTTGTTTGTCCGAGTCCAGAGCAGTTTGGTCATATTGCTCTCGGTTTTCACGATCAGGTGTGTTAGAGAAGCCGAGTCACCAACCTGTACAGGACGCTGAGCATGCAGGACAAATGTGTTCTCAAGAGAGTCCCTCAGGGTGGATCAGTTTCTGCCCTGTTCCTGCCAACATTGGGGACGTTCAAAGATCACGGCACGGCTGAGTCTTATCTGAGCTCCTGTTCTTGAATGTAACCATTTTAATTCCCCCAAGTCCTGACTTTCATCACCATCCTCAATCAGTGAACAGTGTTCTGTTCTCCTGTTGGATGAAGGTTCACTTTTTACTGTTATGATTAGCCATCAGCAATTGGAGGAACAGTTCAGCTGAAAAGTCATCCTGTCACGGATTCCCTGCTCTAGACGGTTACAGCTGGGAAATGCTTCTGGAGCCACCAATAAAATGTTGACTTGCTCATTTGTGATTAAAGATATTGAAGTTTCAGGGAATGTGATCAGGGAATTTTCAGGGAATTTTGATTCTTGCTTTCTTGTGATTATTTTTTTTTAAACAATGTGGTTGAAAAAAAGAAAAAGAAAAAAAAAAAAAAAAAAAAAAAGGAGAGGAAGAATTTCTTCTCATGGATCTTTCGTAAAGTGTTCACATCATGTAGAAATTATAGAAAGAGCTGCTTATCTCCTTGTAAACGAAAAGTCGTTCGTTTCTATCGCAATGACAAAATGAAAGCAACAACATATAATATGACAAATATTTGTTTTTAAAAAATAGAGCGTCACCTTCTATAAATGGCATTACGGGCTAGTATTTTCATTTCTAGAAAACATTCGACATTATACACCTTTAACTGTGAAAACCTTTAACTGCCATTTTTTATAGCTGTTTATTTATAACATGATCACAGATCATCGAGTCTCCTGGCTTTCAGGATAGTCATGAGTTTGATGAAACATCAACAGCTTTAACAAGTCATGACCGTATGACTGTCTCTGTACGAGATCGTATCATGTCAGAACTTGTGCGCTGTACACTCACTGTCACAGACAGATGTGGTTAACTGCATGAACACCAAATTATAGTGTATGATGGTGCAAACATACTATAATGCCCAGGAACACTCACATCAAATTCAAAACTGTACTCGTTTAATAATAATAATAATAATAATTTTAAAAAATCGAAACCTCTGCGCTAATCAACCAAAAACCTAAACATCTGACATTTTGATTTAAAAAAATAATTTTACAATGATGGGTCATCAGAACACAATAGTTTGTAAGGAAACTAGAGTCTAAAGAGCAAACATGTCTATATACTGTAGATGAAATTTGTGAGAGAGGTAAGTAAGAAGTATTTACGGCCTTATAGGCGAGAGACTATCTTCAGAGTAATCAGATATTTGAATGGGAGCCCGTGATGATTAACAACAATGAGAGTCATATGGTCTCTGGGTTTGACACGACTTAAAACCCTTGCTATGGAATTTTGTATGGGTCACATTTATCTATAAGCCAAACAGAAAAAAAGGAAGATGTGGTAAAAACGTTCTGCTTTCTCATTCTCGCTACAGGACACTCGAATGTCATTCGTCCACTTCAACCTTGGCAAAGTCATGTCTTCATGGAGCTCGCTTTGTGCACAGGTGCACGGTCATGGAGCTCGCTTTGTGCCCAGGTGCACGGTCATGCTGGAACGGGTTTCAGACAGGAGCACATATGGGTGTGAGGATCAGGTGTCCACATACGCTGGAGGGAACATCGTACCATGTTTGACGAACTTTAACGACGCTGGAACACCACGACCGTGAAGAATAACTCCAAGAAGGAATAACTCTACAGATTGGAAGCGCTAAGAGGGTTAGAGAGTGGCAGCAAGAGCTGCGAGTGTGGTAAGTAGCGGACTTCACCACAGTTACGATGGTGAGAAATAAGGCATCAGACCATCCCCGACCTTCTTCTAATTAGTGTGTCTGTGAATACACAACACTCCTACTTAAAGGGTAGTCCATGATTATAGTATTGTTTTATTTAAAGCTACATTTGCCATGACTGTTCCATAAAGTGCAATACAAACCGACAAAAGTTCACTCTAAAATTAAGAGATTTAATATTATTATTATTAATAATAACCATCAGAGGATGAGTTTGAGAGAGAACTCCAGATCAGCCATGCAAAGTTTTGTGCTCGTGATGTTTCACTTCACACTTGATTTGCAAGTTCTCTCTCTCTCTCTCTCTCTCTCTCTCTCTCTCTCTCACACACACACACACACACACACACACTCAGCTGTTTGCAGCCCGCACTTCTCTACATACAGTTTCAGTTTTCATGTGCTTTATTGGCATGACAAATAACTACATTTGTAGAGCCAAAGCAAGCACAAAGGAAGGGTAATGCAAAAATAGGAGAAATAAAAAGAAAAAGATTAAATAGATTAGAATAAACAAAACAAATGATGTACATACATTAAGGTCGATAGGAAGGCACCATATACACAGAATAACTGAAAAAACAATAAAGAGTAGAATTACATAATAAAGTGGTGCTTCTCTACAGTGTGTGTGTGTGTGTGTGTGTGTGTGTGTGTGTGTGTGGTCATGTGAACTCTGGCCGGTTTGTAAACGACACCGTGGCTGCTCGGTTACCAAATTTGTTTGTTTGTTTGTGTTTAAAAACCTGCTCGAATTCACTATAAACCAGCTCCATCGTGTTTAATTCGTAATAATTAAAGCTTAAGTGAAATTGAATAATCAAGAAAATCACCTCAAATGGCACCTAGAGTTTCTGCCTGTCCTGCGTGAAGAAGTAAACAGTCCAGTCAGGCGGGAAACACCGACTCTACACGGAGTTAGTCAATAAAAGCGCAACAAGCGGGTGATGAAAAAAACTAACAAAAACAAAACAGAGCGATCACAGAGCTCAAGTTCAATCACCGAGCGGTATGATGGCAACAAATGAAACACACCCAGACACACACACCCAGACACACACACACACACACGCGCGCGCGCGCAGAGTTTTTAACATAAATACCATTTTCTCCGTGAAGCTGAGCAGGAGTTGCAGATGAACTTTTCCCAGCTGCAGTGTAGCGGCGCTGTGAGCATACTGTACCTCACGCGACAAAAACAACCGCTCGGCGTCCTCTCTCACTGGATTCGGCTACATTATGTGAGTGGAGTGAACGGGGGGCGCTCCCTCTCTCTCTCCCTCTCTCTCTTTCTCTCTCTCTCTCTTTCTTTCTTTCTCTCTCTCTTTCTTTCTTTCTGTCTGTCTGTCTCTTTCTGTCTGTCTGTCTGTCTGTCTGTCTTTCTTTCTGTCTGTCTTTATCTCGGATCATACATTCTCCCTCGTGATGATAATCCGGCTTCGCGCGAGCTCACGCTGAAACGACGCGACGCAGCCGACATTCGCATTGTTACTACGGTTCACGCGCCCTGCGCGCGCTCACCCGCCCCTCCTGCTAGCTGATTAGATTTGAATCGCGAATGAATCGGTTCTCTTTTATGACTCCTGAGTCGATTCAACATCTTTGAGTTAAATCTTTCTATTTTATATGATGTCATGTTGACTTACAGAGCACTGTCAGACAATTACTAGTGGGAAGGTCGGATCATTAAAATCTCTCTCTCTGTCTCTCTCTCTCTCTCTCTCTCTCTCTCTCTCTCTCTCTAAGACAACTCGTTGTTCCAGAGTCATAGTAAAGATTCGTTCAAAATGAACGAATCATTCATGAACGACACATCACTAACAATTACACGTACATTCAGTTGTGTAAATATGAATATTAGCTAGGCTAAGCAAGTTCATTCACTGCCTTCTAAATAACTTACATAACTTAGATAACATGAGAGTATGATATGCTAGGCATGCTGTAGCTGTGTGGCTCCTCCCTCCGGGGTTATGGGGTTCGAATCCCGCATCAGACCCTGTGTGTGTGGAGTTTCCTCTGTGTACTCCGGTTTCCTCCCCCAGTCCAAAGGCATGTGCTGTAGGCTGATTGGCATTTCCAAATTGTCAGTAGTGTGTGAATGTGTATGAATGTGTGTGTGATTATGCCCTCCGATGGGTTGGCACCCCATCCCGGGTGATCCCCCACGTATTGTCCCGAGTTCCATGGGATAGGCTTTTTTTTTTTTTTTAAAGAAAAGCCCTTACATAGCTGTTATAGATAGAATGTTGTAGACTTTGTTAGATACACTGACTATAACTTTATCTGAAATTTGAACTGTGTCATTGTTGGAAACTGGAACATAGAAATGGTTTATAAAAGTAGTGGAGAGCAAATGAGATGAAAAACTCCAGGATTCTGAAGCTCGTGGCCAGAAAAGTATGGCCTCTGGGTGGAGCATCTGAGGCTATGACTAATCACAATAAACATGCAAAGTGTAACAAAAGAAGTGCAAACATTAAGCTCAATGTCGAATGTGCAGAACTCTCTACATGGCAAAAGCAGGCGAACTTAACTACACTGAAACAACATTCATATGTAATGTCACCTCCTAGCCTGATAAACATTTCATTCTCATGAAACTTTTTGGACTTGTTAGCATCTAGTAACCTTTTAAGAATTAGCCCGAGCTATGTAAATGTAATGAAGGAAGCAATGCTACCACCTTGCTACTGGAAAACATAATGTTATATTTGGTACTCTATGGCAGGTTTCATAAATAATGGGTAATAACACAAAATCAAAGTTTCCCCACCTTCAATTTCAGCTTTGTGTCAACATATGAGAAGTTTCTGTGAGAATCACATGTCGTTGTTTGACAGCATGAAAGATTTATACTACAGAACTAATGTTCATTGGCACTAGACAGTTATGAACTCACAAACAACCTTTACCTTGAGGGTAAAATGGGTGTGTTAGAGCAGGAAACACACTAAAATGTGTTTGTCAAGGCCCAGAATGGAGAATCGGTGTGTTGTGACACTTACCTATCAGTTTCTGTAAAATGAGCCTGTTTTCTTGTAAATGATGCAAGTTTTCAGTTTGCAACATTCTCCATCCAGACAGGCATAATGTCAGCCCTTTTTTCTGAAATCTCTATCACTCCATATCACGTCTGATTCTTTGCTCGATGATCAGAAGCACAGCAAATCCACAGGTAAAACATGCAAGAACACAGTAAAGCCACGGCTGATAGAAGCTCCACACAGATAACATCAGATGTCTCTTGGAGTTTATCACACTACAAACTTTTTAAATCACCTGGGCCTATCTGACTGCAACAAAGCTATAAAGCATCACTGTGTCTCACGAGGAAAAAAACAGAACCAATGTGGAATCTGATAGCTTCTCGCAGCAGATTAGACACAATGGTTCCTAAGCACATTAATGTTTCAGCGGAGAAACGCTTTCACGGCTTTAGTGAATTTTTAAAGCACCGACGGATTAAAAAACTACGTACAGCCCAAGCTCATCTGTCGTGCTGCATGTTGCTGTTTGTTTTTTTCTTTCTCATTCTCTCCAGTAAGGCACATTCCCAACAACATTTACAGCCGCAATCATCTCATGTATCAGATGAGCTCTCTGATGACTTTGCATGGATGAGATTTGACCAAATCTGAAATGTCCTAAGCAGATGGAGCTTGCTGTACAGTTGTTACTTTACCCTTTTTTATGCATCTAGTGAACATTTGGGTCGTGTGTGTGTGTGTGTGTGTGTGTGTGTGTGTGGTCTGGTACAGCAACAATGCAATCTAATCTCGGAGCACAAATCCTTTGATCTGAACTGCAGCACTAATAATCCCACGAGAATACAAGTCTCTGAGAGGAGAAGATTGGAAAGAACAAGACTACAAGACATCCCTGCCTCTGAATTAAAGTATGAGTTTTGGGGGGGGATAAAAATATATGTACACAAATTGTTCTCCCCTCACACTAATCAGCCAGGATGTTTGATGTCCAAAACCTCTTTTAGTTTGATATTGGAGCCAAGAGGATAATACGACTAACAAGTAACAAGGAAAGCTTACAGCCTCCAGTTTAATATCATGCAACCTGCATGTTGGAATCATTACACACACGTATCAAAAGGTAAGGTCTCAGTAATACCATTTGTCTGATGCAGGTGTGGACTGATACTAAAATACATATTGAAGAACCGCCACCTGTGAGGTTTTTGCAATTGTTTTACATTTTCGACATCTCTATCTGTTTTGCCTTTGGTCCAGTGTGTTTGAATTATCGAAAACCACAGTGTGGTTGAAGTGAGTGTGTGAAGATTTAGACACACAGTTTGTACAGTGCTAAACTGAAGGCTATAAGCTTCCTTTACCTGTTAGCTACATTATCCTACATTGTCCAAAATTAAATCAGACTAAACATTTCTTGGTTGATAAACCTCATGTATATTACACAAAAATGCTTTGTAATCTATCAAAAACATTTCTTCAAACTACAACGTGTTCCAAATGTCTGCATACACAGGGGACTATGTTTGCCAGCATCATGTCGGTTGTGTCTTCGTCGGTGGATGTTGGTGGACGTCCACTTCTCGGTCGGTTCGCAACACTTCCAGTCTTTTTGAATTTGTTAATACGCTTGGCAACAGTGTCGTGTGTGTGTGTGATGTGCTTGCCACGTTTCCTGTTAAAGTCCATCGCAACCTTGCATGAGGTACTTTTCGATATGGCTACCTCTCTGTGTGCAGCAAAACCACCTCTGGTGTTTATTACCAAAAAGCTCTATTTTGGTTTCATCTGACCATAGAACCCGATCCTATTTGAAGTTCCAGTAGTGTCTGACAAACTGAAGATGCTTTTTTCTTGAAACCCTTCCAAACAACTTGTGGTGATGTAGGTGACTTCGGATTGTAGTTTTGGAGACTTTCTGA
>JANDJT010000092.1:7752485-7769670 GCA_024331685.1 Stegophilus panzeri | reverse complement strand
TTTTAACAAAAGATCAAAAGGTTAAACAATAAAGACAATTTTTCACAGCCTTCTTTGCTCATATTTACCAAGGGTGCGAATATTAGTGGAGGGCACTGTATAATATAAACTAAGTATGAAGATCTTTGGAAGACATTTTGCTAAAAAGTGATAATTTCCCCTATGCATGGAGACTTTTGGGACACCCTGTAGATCACTAGTTCGAGGAATATGATCAAGCTAAATAAAACTGTGGGGAGATTATTATTGCATGAAATGAATACACACAAATTAAGGGATACGTTAAAATAAATGAAATAAGTGTTCATTCAAGGGGTTCATTCTCTCATATCTCACATTTCCTCCCTCAGGGAACAGGTAATAAACTGTACCTTTCAGGGTACAAACACTTGTCTTCAAGGTGCTGCTATCAAAGGTATTTCTTTTGTACCTTTAACCAGAGAAACTGGATGATGTGTAGTACATTTAAAATTCATTAAATGTACATAATTGGGCATTATGGATATTGCGAGTGCATTTATATTGTTTGTGCACCTGTATAGTACTTTTTAACCAACAGTGTGTGATAGTAAATTAAACATGATGCATAGCATACTCTACTGGTTAGAAAGAAATTCACACATTCAGCTGTGCAACACCAGTTCATGTTGTGGTTAAGTATATTAATGCACATGTATTTAAATAGAAATCCTCCTCTTCTAATTATGCCTCTGATTTCTCAACACTGTGATAGTAGCCAGACCGTCTTTCTGCCTAAGGTTGGGGCCTGATGATGTATGACATGCATGCATCCAAATCTCCACCCAAACAGAACTCAAGCAGCTCTGACTGTCAGATACTATTACAGGCTTGTCTGAGTGAGTCAGAGCAGCTCAGGAACACCATGTTTGAGTATTTTTTTATTTATTTTTTCTCACTTAATGGCTTACTTTTGCAATACTAAGAACAAATGGGGAACGTACTGAGGTTTAAAATAAAATAAAATAAATAAATAAATAAATAAATAAATAAAGGATAGAAGAGTGCCACTAAGCACAGTTTTAACACAGTTTCAGTTCCTCAGCGAGTGTCTGATTTACAGTCTTTTGTTTACAGTGTTAATGCTAATATTAGGAATATTTAAAACAGTTCACCCAAAAATGAAATATACACAGTTTCCCTAAATGTAGTCCAACAGCCAAGACATGTTAAGTAGTAAGTTTACTGCTTAATTTTTAACTCTAATATAGATAGTAAGTAAAGGAAACATACTATAGCTATGAGTTAAGCATTATGCAAACCACAGGCCTGACTCATCACACAATCACCTGGTGTTACTGAGCTTTGGCTCACATTGCCCTTTGAAGCTAATGTGTGATGATATAAATGGGTGAAGAAAATACCTTTGGGGAAAACTTTCATAGCTAAACTTTCCATCAACCTGTATAATGCCTAATTACCTTTACACTACAGCTCGGTCATTATGTATTTCTCTTATCTGTGGGTTGTAGTTAAATCACCAGCTTTTTGCACTTATTGACACATTTTGAAAAACTTTGGGGTTGATAAAATCTTGGGTACACCTGTATACCTGTCATTTGTGCAATTATCCAGTCAGCCAATCACATGATAGTAGCACAGTGCATAATACCAGGTCAAGTGCTTCAGGTAATGTTTATATAAAACATTAGAATGGGGAAAAATGTGTTCCCAGGGACTTTGACCGTGGCATGGTTGTTGGTGCCACAACACAGCAGAAGTCCACATAAGGTTTCCAATCGAGCATCATTGAATGCCACAGCCAATGAGAATTGTTGATGACTACATACATACATACATCTCTTCATGGACATGATTTACCCATCTTATATTGGCTACTTCCAGCATGATAATGCACCATCCAGTATGTATTTCTGCCTCATACACAGTGTTTCATGAATAGGCTCCAGATCTACTGTGTTCCTGACAAGGTTAAAGCAGAAGATGAATGAATGAATGAATGAATGTTTTATGCCCAAGTAATTACTAAAATGTCAAATGAGCATATCTACACTTTAAGTTTCATTAAAATGCCAGTGTCCAGGTCCATGTCCAAGTTAAAAAAAAAATCAACCTACAAGTTAACTGCTCATGAACTAGCTTGCATTTATCATGGTAGTCCAATTACTATATTCAGTTATATTTCAGCCTCAATTTGTATTGTTCTTTTCTTAGGAATCCATAGCCAAATATGTCTAAATACACCAAATATATGATTTCTTCATCAGAATAAACCATTTAGATATCAGTCATCACTAACATTAGCAAAGTTAGCTAGCTAGCAGTTGCTACTTCGAAATAACAGACATGATCAGTTCAAAGTATCTTTGTGACATTACAAACTGAGCACATAAGTTTCCTTGAAACACAATTTCCTTGAAGAATTGTTCACGAACATTTCAGTGAAATGAGTGTTGTGGTAACAAATTTGTTGTAGTGTTTTTAAGTGCACATAAAGTAGAAATTCTGAAGTCAGCATAAATAACTGTAAGGGGTTAGTCTGTGTATTCTTGGTTCATTGTATCACACCCACACACCCACACAAATGTTCCTGGAGACTCTGAATATTCCTGTTTGTTCCCCCAGATTTCCTGAAGAACTTCCTGTCTCTGTCGTTTGGCTCTTTAAAGAATAACCTGCACTGAATATTATTTCTACCGCACCAGATACAGGTCAGCGTTCTCTCTCGGGCTACATTCCAGTAATTTGACTAATTAGTGCAAAATTGAGTCTAACAGAAAGCCTGTTTCTCACCATTAGATGACATTTTGGTGCCATTTAGACTCAATCAAACACTAATTATCCAAAAAGATTCAATGGACTCGCTCATGCAGAATGCGCCTGACATAAAATCTCTAAAACATTAGAGAGCAGGCGACAGGAAGGAGAGTGTTCATTAAATTTCTGAGTGTTTGGATTCTCTTTTGTTGGATGCATTGTTTTTGTTCTGATTACCTTTTTTCTGTTCATAATGAACAATGACTTGCTTGTTGTGGTGGATGTAGAGAAAATGTTAGACACAGTAGGACAAGGCACAAATGCACCTACAACCGTATAAAATACTTGAGTAATTGTGCTTCGATATTATACTTAAGTATTATTTTGGGGTATTTATACTTTACTTTTATTTTAATGGAATACTTGTACTCTTACTCTTACTTAATGTTGAACTTGAGGATGAGCGCCCCTGGCCCCTGGCCCTACCTCGGTAAAATGCTGGAGTAAGCAAAGACTTGTATAAAATGAGAATCTGCTTTAACTAACTCGAGGTTCATTCCATCTCATCTTACTGGAGTGTAAAGCATGCAGCTTTTCCAGTTTAACAGACGGCCACGGCATTTTTATAAAAAGGAAAGAAAAAAAAATCCCATGCGCAGTTGTACACTGAATGGAGGATAGCAACAGGGAACATTCTGATTGATGTGCCCAAGTAAGTGTACGGTATACATCAGATGGTGTGTGTGGGGGGGAACTAGAGAGATGGTGGTGTTATATAAAGACCATGTGGAATTACATACACGGAAGAGTGTCTACAGTCTGACCAGGTTATATCAGCCACTTCATTCACATTTCTGACACTCTCTTCCCTCTCTCTTTCAATTCATTGCGGTTGCTGTGCTGAAAGCTTAGACGTTAACGATCCATATCCATTAACAACGGGTCTTGTGGAGGTTAACAGGGCACACTGGCACCCAGGGGCCAACTCTGACCCTGTACCTCTTTATGTGTGTGATAAAGGACTTTGGAATGTGTGAAAAAGTGAAATTCTTCTGTAGCTATAAACCCTGCCATGTAGATACTGTTTCTTGAATGAGCTGTTCAACCTAAAAAGAACTGAAATATAATGTTCACATACACCAAATGTAGCAGACCAGTCTTAGACATGGTTGATGTGTGAAATGTTTATTTAATTCTGGACTGGAGCTACAATGCTACACCAGTAACACCAGTGACAGTTAAATTGACAGTAACACCAGTGACAGTCACAATAGTTACAATAACACCAGTGACAGTTACACCAGTGACAGTCACAATAGTTACAATAACACCAGTGACAGTTACACCAGTGACAGTCACAATAGTTACAATAACACCAGTGACAGTTACACCAGTGATGGTTACAGTGACAGTTAAACCAGTGACAATTACACCAGTGAAAGCCACTCTAGTGACAGCAACTCCAGTGACAGTTACAAATGTGACAGTTACACCAGTGACAGTAACTCCAGTGAAAGCCACTCTAGTGACAGCAACTCCAGTGACAGTTACAAATGTGACAGTTACACCAGTGACAGTAACTCAGTGACAGTTACACCAGTTACACCAGTGGCAGCTACACCAGTGACAGTAACTCCAGTAACAGTTACACCCATGATAGTTACACCAGTTATACCAGTGACAGTTATAGTGACAGTTACTCCAGTGACAGTAACTCCAGTTAGAGTTACACCAGTGATAGTTACAGTGACAGTTACACCAGTGACAGTTACAGTGACGTAACTCCAGTGACGTAACTCCAGTGACAGTTACACCAGTGACAGTTACTCCAGTTACAGTTACACTAGTGACAGTTACAGTGACAGTTACACCAGTGACAGTGACATTTACACCAGTGACATTTACACTAGTGACTGGTACACCAGTGACAGTGACATTTACACCAGTGACAGTTACTCCAGTGACCGTTACACCAGTGACAGTGACAGGTACTCCAGTGACAGTTACTCCAGCGACAGTGACAGTTACTCCAGTGACAGTTACTCCAGTGACAGTGACAGTTACTCCAGTGACAGTTACTCCAGTGACAGTGACAGTTACTCCAGTGACAGTGACAGTTACACCATTGACATTTACTCCAGTGACAGTTACTCCAATGACAGTTACACCAGTGACAGTGACAGTTACTCCAGTGACAGTTACTCCAATGACAGTTACTCCAGTGACAGTGACATTTACACCAGTGACAGTTACACCAGTGACAGTGACAGTTACTCCAGAGACAGTTACACCAGTGACAGTGACAGTTACTCCAGTGACAGTTACTCCAGTGACAGTTACTCCAGTGACAGTTACACCAGTGACAGTGACAGGTACTCCAGTGACCGTTACTCCAGTTACAGTTACTCCAGTGACAGTGACATTTACACCAGTGACAGTTACACCAGTGACAGTGACAGTTACTCCAGTGACAGTTACTCCAGTGACAGTTACTCCAGTGACAGTGACAGTTACTCCAGTGACAGTTACTCCAGTGACAGTGACAGTTACTCCAGTGACAGTGACAGTTACACCATTGACATTTACTCCAGTGACAGTTACTCCAATGACAGTTACACCAGTGACAGTGACAGTTACTCCAGTGACAGTTACTCCAATGACAGTTACTCCAGTGACAGTGACATTTACACCAGTGACAGTTACACCAGTGACAGTGACAGTTACTCCAGAGACAGTTACACCAGTGACAGTGACAGTTACTCCAGTGACAGTTACTCCAGTGACAGTTACTCCAGTGACAGTTACACCAGTGACAGTGACAGGTACTCCAGTGACCGTTACTCCAGTTACAGTTACTCCAGTGACAGTGACATTTACACCAGTGACAGTTACACCAGTGACAGTGACAGTTACTCCAGTGACAGTGACAGTTACACCAGTGACAGTTACTCCAGTGACAGTTACACCAGTGACAGTGACAGTTACTCCAGTGACATTTACTCCAGTGACAGTTACACCAGTGACAGTGACAGTTACTCCAGTGACAGTTACACCAGTGACAGTGACAGTTACTCCAGTGACATTTACTCCAGTGACAGTTACACCAGTGACAGTGACAGTTACTCCAGTGACAAATTTCCATTAAAGATGTATTTTCCAAGATGGCACCAACAACATCTCAAAGCACACAGTAATCACACTGTGCCTTTAAAATGATAGGGAATATAATTTTTTTTTTATGTCAGCAAAAGCCTTTAAAACAGTACAACTGGCTTGAGGGACAAGCTATTTTTTTCAGCACTTGGATGAAAAATAGGAAACAAAAAAAATGTATGAGTCTAAACATTTTTATAGCATAAGAACCTTTACATAAAAACCTTTGCTATTTGTGGCTTCCAATAAGTTAATGGGCAAGTTTGTCACCATTCTGAGAATGACTCAAACATGTTTTGGCTGATTGATTACATTTAGGGTAAGCACACAGCACACTTCACATTTCAGCTCCTTTCCTCTTGCAGAAGATGCAGATTAAAACATGCCGCTTCAGGAAAGTTTCTTTTCTTCTGTCATGACAAAACTTAACTTGTAGGCTGCTGCAAGGCCCTGGTTCTTTCACATGTTTGCACACACTATACTTTACCACTGTCTTAAATATGTACTCCTAATGCTGATGGTATTAATGTATAGTCGTTACTGTTCCACACTACATACTGCTGCTACTAGTTTTAGTGCATCTGCTCTGTTGCAGGATTTGCACATCCTCCTGCTAAACCTGCACTCGGTATTAATGCACATTTCTTGCACATCTTGTCTTCTTCTGTTTCCTTGAATATTTATTATTAATTGTTTATCTGTACTGAATTACCACCAACCATAAAAGACTATTGAATTGAATCCTCGAATCTTGTGTGTTTCAGTTTTGCTTTGTGTGTGTGTGTGTGTGTGTGTGTGTGTGTTTTAAATTTCATTAATTGGTTTATGAATCACCCTGGTATGGGCAATCCATTAATTTATGGAGCAAAAGACAGCAAAAAGAAAGAATGTGAGTGAGAGAGAGAGAAAGAGAGAGAGAAGATAAAAGGAGCATTGAAGCAGTGTGACCCAGAGAGCGACCTCTGGCCCATCAGCCCACTGAGCCCTCCTGCAGTGTGTGACATCACTATTCAGAACATCAGCTCCTCTGATGGCAGAGATAAAAAGAGAAATACGTACTTGTGTGCACACGCACACGCACGTACACGTGCGCACACACACACACACACACAATACATCAGCAGAACCACTGCTACCATTTTTCTTGACTGATGGCATAATATTCTCTGACATATACACACACACATGTACGGCTTGATTTGACTCACGCTGCTCATGCTGTCACTTTATGAATGATTCAGGTTCCTGTCTCCGACACACTTGAATTATAAATGAAGAAAGCTGCATGTGTTAGTTTGTGTGTGTGTAGCTTTTCAATGTTTTTGACTTAACAGACATGCCTGATAAGTCAAACATTTTAAACTTTCAACAAGCATTCCAACCATTGCTTTTCGATTAATGTTGTGGATCTTATCTACACTTCGTGACAACACTGACAATGCCCAATTCAAAACAGGAATTTCCCCGACAGTGCTGGAACAAACAGAACCTCATCCTCAGAATCACACTGTGTGCATGCTACAATATAGAGCATATTTGGCTGATGGTCAGAGATACATGAACTTGAACATATTTGAACTTGGACATAATACAATACAATGCAAATATTAGTATGCCTCTTTTAGAAAAAAAAAAAAAAGAGAGAGAAATATCTACTCTTTTTACTGCATTACAGAACTCGTAAGACTGGAAACCCTTTCCCCAAATGTCATAAAGTGACTTTTCTTTGCTTCAGAGAGCTTCAAGCGGTTTACATTCTCAAACAGTACAAAGCTAATCTAATGAAAGTGACAACAAGAACAAGGAGGCTGAATGATGAATCTTTTATTTGTCAAATTCTACATTTAATGGACGTTTAAGTATTCGTACGTATACATGAATGCACAGTGATTTACAGCAGAGTCTGAGCACGGAGATGTAAATGTCCTTATATTTAACACTATTATTAGCATCTTTCATTAGCAGTGACGGCATGATATTAGATGGGAAGCTAAAATGTAATATCTATCTATCTACCAATATTTACAGTGAAGTTATAAGGGCTGAGCAATGCATTATATCAGAAGGTCTTGAAAGAATAATAAGAATGATGTGGAGAAAACTATTAAGTGTTTGAAGTTAATAATGCTCTACTGGGTTCTAGGGGTTGAATATAATAGCAAACATTCACTAGTTGAGCTGTCAAATATTTGGTGGGGTGAGGTAGATAGCAAAGAAAGCAGGCTAAATGTACTTTATTAGTCTGAAAATATTTCAGACTAGATGAAGCTTCTGCTACAGTCAACTGCACAACACTGTGCTGGGAATTTTTTTTTTTGTTGCTTTAATGGAGCGTGAACACTTTTATATCACTTTGCATAAAGTAGAGAGGTGTGTATGCGTCCAAAGGAATTCCTCCCACAGTTATTTTTGCTGTCTTTAACCCTTTCATGCATAAATAATTTTTTTTTAAATTCACATTATTTTATATTACTTAAAATTTTATATTAGTACATTTTACTTGAATTAAAAAGTAAATTGGTTGTCCATGTGAAATACCATGAGGAAATAAACTGTAAAACATCATACCTAAAATTAAAAACAGCAAAACCTAACAAAAATTGTTAGCATTCAATGACCAAAATTATTGAAAAATATTGGTTTTGAACAATATTTGTTATGTACAAAAGTTTAGAACTGTTGCATGATGAAGCTGATTTGTGTAAAAAAAAAAAAAAAACAAAAAAAAAAAACACTTTTTTTTAATTGGCACAAAAGTACATATACTCTTTTTTATTCACTTAATTTTTAATTTTGTGTCAAAACGTTGTAGAAATATTCCAGAGACATGCTACATTAAGAATGACAAATAGTCAAGAGACAAAGAAATCAGAAATAATGATTTATGGTCAGTGTCAAATGATTTGGTGGTGATTTTACAATTGATATTTTTCTTAAAAAACAAACCAAAAAACCCAACAACCTTAAATTGGCTGTCCATAAGTGTGGACACACTGTGCATGAAAGAGATAAAAGATAAATAAAATTGAAATAAAGTCTTACACTGCAGCATAGTGAAATATGTTGTGGCCTGCGCCGTGTGAAAAAGAGCTTGCAGAGCCGCGGGTTGCATATCACCATCCTATAACACACAACTAATTTAGAGTCAATTTAGCAATGCATGCTAGCTCAAAGAGGCCGATCCAGACTCGTTTTCAGATGTCTAGTCCTCCATCCATCATTAACTATGGAAAAGATGACCAGTCTACTACTTTTTGTAGTACTACTTTTACTACTACTTGTACTACTTTTTTTTTACAGTCTACTAATTACTTAGTAGTCGTGCATTCCATTCTGGGTCCATACCGTGTTTCATCAGAATACCAAAAATAGTAAAAGTAAACATTTTTCCTCCAAAGGCCTTTATTATAACAACAAAAAAAAAAAGGATAGACTAAATAATCCACTTCGATCGCATTTATTCCATTCACAACTACATCTCCACAAGCACTGCTGATGTGTTAAGGATGCATCAGCGAAGCCGTTCTAGGCAGGATTTTAGACATGAAATCTAAGAGGCATTTCACTCACTCGATTGTCATTAGCTGTGTTTCCATCCACATATTTCTATGTGAATTTTGTGACATCGCATAAAAAAAACGCTGGATGGAAACACCAGATTCGAATACAATCTCCAAAATGCGCATAAAAATCTGGCGGATAATTTTTTTTTTTATTCGATAAGATGACATGCGCATAAACTACAATGAAAACACATTTATGAAAACACTACAATGAAAACACATTTACTGATAAATTCCTGTGCACATAAAAAAAAAATTGTGACTCAAGAAATCATGTCATTGGACAATTGGCTCAGAAAAGTTAAAAATGGCGGAAATCGAGATGCGGCGGTTTCCCCGGAAGTGACGATTTTGTTCTTTTGAGCACATGGGATGGAAACAGTGCTTTATTCGCAGAAGGTTTTATGCAATATTCCAATTTTTCTTGGATGGAAACATAACTACTGATAAACTGCATGATTCTACAGTCTGGGCTAGAAAGAAATCAGCCTTAGCCTCTACTTTATACCATTCTTTGTATTTTTCTTACTTGTGGTGCTGTTGCTCTTGGTTCCGTAAACCAAAATAATCCAATTTAAGACATTTGTTCACAGCAAATAATCTGAAGTGGGTGGCACTGTAATAGTGATATTATTACATTTATCTTACCAGTTTGTATTGTGAGAGCTAGCTATTAGCATGAATTACGGGGAATTGTGTACATTTGCTTTCCCCCCTAACTATTCGTTTAAAGTAGCCACAAACACACAGGAAGTACTACAACAGAGATAGCATGCATGCTATGTTTCCTGGAAACTGGATAGTATGAAGAGTGTATTAAGGAATGAGTGTGTGTATGAGAGAGAGAGAGAGAGAGAGAGAGAGACCTAATTGGAACATATGCTATATTTACTCTGAGGTGTCTGGAA
The DNA here is from genome assembly GCA_024331685.1 of Stegophilus panzeri. Lineage (NCBI taxonomy): Eukaryota > Metazoa > Chordata > Actinopteri > Siluriformes > Trichomycteridae > Stegophilus > Stegophilus panzeri. Next base: position 7,759,310 of record JANDJT010000092.1, on the reverse strand, counting down.
ATAAGGGCAGATGGCCTCATTTGTGCCAATATGCTATTAGCTAGCTTAATACTACATAAAAACAACACCAGGAATAGGCTAGTGTTATGATATTATTCCTCTGCTGGTGAAAAGGCTTGAAAAGTTCAACCTTGCCGCTCAGCGTGTGCGATTTTACCACGCTGTGGTGTGTGTGTGTGTGTGTATCCATAATTGATGGCCTCAGACACAGTGTGTGAGGAAAAGATGCAAGGCATAAGAGAGACAATATGAAAGACACACACACCTACTAATCTGAATAAGAGAACAAAATGCTAAGCCAAAATGCTACTCGGGGAATTAAAGGTTTAAAAACAACAACAACAACAACAACAACAACAAAAATTGTCCCTCATTGACTGACAGTAGAGCTGCTAACCCACTACCATAAACCCTAAAAATCCACAGGGGAAAAAAAGAAAGAAAGAAACTACTCAGTATTCCCTTTAACCTTAAAGTAGTTATTCAACTAAGGTTAGTGTCCAAAGTTTCTTTCTTCAGTATTGCACTGAAGCTGCAATTGTTTTTGCTTAATCTGTATGAGAATCGTATGACCACCATTCAGCAATTTGCCAAACTGAGTCAGAGAAAGGCCAAAATGAGAGAAACACTGCCCTCTACAGGAAGAACAATTCCTTTCAAAATCACTGAACCCTACAAGATCACAGCACTATCTTGGTCACTGGTCACCAACCTTCTCCCATGAGATCTACCTTCCTGCAGGTTTCATCTCCAACCAGAATCTAACACAGCTGTTTTAGTTGATCAAGAGCTTCTTAAGGAAATGATGGTCAGGTGGGCACCATTATGGTTGAAGTCTTCAGGAAGGTAGATCTCCAGGAACAGGGTTGGTGAGCACTGGTCTTGGCCTTCTGTTTTAGTCCTCCTCTTAATACACTCACTGTCCATTTTTATAGGAACTCAGTTATGCATTATATGCAGTTTTGTGCACAATGCATAAAGTCATGCAGATACAGGTCAAGAGCTTCAGTTAATGTTCACATCAAACAATAGAATGAAGAAAAGTGTGATCTGTGTGACTTTAACCGTGGTATGGTTGTTGATGCCAGATGGGCTGGTTTGAGTATTTCTGAAACTGCTGATCTTCTGGAGTTTACACAGAATGGTGTGAAAAACAAACAAAACAAAACAAAACAAAAAAAAAAACACTGACAGAGCGCGAGTACTGTGTGTGGAAATGCCTTGTTGATGAGATCAGAGGAAAATGGCCAGATTGGTTCGAGCTGGCAGGAAGGATATAGTAACTCTATAATCACTCTTTACAACCGTGGTGATCAGAAAAGCATCTCACCATGCACAAAACATCGAATTTTGAGGTGGATGAGCTACAATAGCAGAAGACCACACTGGCTTCCACACCTGTCAGTCAAGAACAAGAATTTGAGGCTATTGTGGGCACAAACTAGTGATCGGATGGTCTTTTTCCAATCTTCAGCTGATAACAGTATAAATGAGCATGTGTACACGTGTCCCTACTAAAGTGGACAGTGAGTGTAGGATCACTCACCTGAGTCATTCGAATTTATTAACACGAAAATGAGAAGCACCAAAGGGTTTTATTTGCTCATGAATTTTCATACACTGCTGCAAGAGATGCCATCGGCTACACAGTACCGAGAAACCAAGAGAAGATGAAGGATTTCTCCTACGGGTGAGACACGACATCAGTGACGTCTCCGTTCACGTCACTGTTGTTATAGAAACAATGATGTGAAAGAGAACCCCTCTTGCTTCAGAACCCAAAGGAATGAACCAAGAGTCACTGCAAATCAATAGTTATTCTGATGATCACCTTTATAGTTCTATCCTGATGAGTATAAAAATTATATAACATCATACACTCATCAGATCTCAGCCTACCTGAACACCTGTGGAAGATTTTTGGACCAGAATGTTATACAGCGTTCTCCACCGCCATCACCACCAATGGTGTTCATCTCTCCAGTACAGTTCCAGAGATTTGTTATGCAAAGGACGATTGGAGCTCTTCTAGTGGATCAACATCTCACCAAGACACATTATGTTGGTTTGTCCTCTTTAATTTCTCACATCTTCCTGTCTGTCTATTTTTACACCCAGAGTGCCCACCAGAATTATTGGCACCCCTCACGAAAATTAATATATCAAAAGAATACCATACAAGTGATAGTTTGAGTGAAAATCCAGAAGGACATTGTGTAGTTTTAATTAAAAAAATTTTTTTTTCCAAAGACAAAAAGTATAATGTGGGCAACTGTGGCTCAGATGATAATCGTAGGGTTGGCGGTTCGATTCCCGGCACACGTGACTCCACATACTGAAGTGACCTTGGGCAAGACACTGAACCCAAAGTTGCTCCTGATGGCAAGTTAGCGCCTTGCATGGCAGCTCTGCTATCGTGTGTGTGAATGGATAAATGAGAACCAGCGTTTTGTAGAACCATTAAGGTTAAAAAAAGCGCTATATAAATGCAGACCATTTACCATTAATAATACTGTTTTTGACAAAACACCAAGTAGCAGGATATCTCAAAACCCTGGTTTCCTTTCCCAGGAAGTTCAGTCTTTGCCGTAGATACAGCTTTCCACAAGATGTGCCAAATATACTACCAAATCAAAACAGAAATATTTAAAGAGACACAAAAATCAGTGTTTCGTCATGAAGTAGGAAGTCCACGTAGACAAATCGAACAATATAAAGGAACTTACAAATGTTCTGTATAACAGACAGGACCAAGATCCTCTATGAGTGTCTCCAACCCTGACAGACATTCCTGGAAGACTGCACTACTTAAAAATCTTATAAATAATATCCACAAAAGTAGCTGAGGTTTCTTCAGTAGTAACTATAGCTGGAGTCAGGAAAGGAAACGACAGCAACTTTCAGCTAGTCTGCTTAAAAACACAACCGTCTTCAGAGCTGGAGTTGTGTCTTTGAGCACTACTGTGATTAAAAATAGATCAATTAAATATACATAGTAGAATGGAAGTTTGAAGTCTGCTTTCTGATGAAATGGAACAGACCAACACACGCACGGAGATGAGGTTCTGCAGATTTAATCATTTACAGTTAGAAATCCCAGCTATAATTTACACAAGAAAATGTCAGACAGATAGTTTATTGAGCTTGGCGTCACTGCTGTGAAACTTTAGGCGGTACCCACTCGTGGATTTTCTTAGGAGTGGTGGAATACGGGACGTAACAAGCGGAGGTCCCACTCATGTTGATCTGGTGGATTTCCGCCAGAAACTTCTTGGGCTCTGGAGGATGTGTTGTGGGAGGGTCGTCGGTCATGCAGTGCAGCCACCGGTGCCTGAGAAACATTCAAATGAGCACATTAGTTCAGCTGAATAAGAAATGATGACAAATATCCTGAGTGAAGATGGTTCTTGATGGCTTTTTTTTTTTTTTTTTAAACTGTGCTGGCTATTGAGCCATTAAACAGCGATGGCACGGCAACAAACAATCAGTCCATACAAAGTATAACAGAAGAAATTCCGTTATTGCATATCCACAATGGATACAAGAAAACGAAGCTAAACGTGTTGAAATTTGAGCTGTTATACAGCTCTCTCTTATACAAACATAGCTCAATGGAACTGTCGTCATAGTGACAGCTACTGAACGAGGCTATGCTCCAAACAGAACTTCTCTTATTAACAGCTTTTCTTTAAAAAAAACAACAAAAAAAAAAACAACAACAACAAACAAACAAAAGGTTCGCATCCACGTGAAATCATTGCTTTTGGCTTCTTTTCACTCTGATCTGATTTGGTTTGCATATTTGAGTGGGACGATATGAAAAAGAAAACATTTGCTGAAGCGGATTAGGAGCGTCGCTTGCTCACTGAACAGACGTCATCGGCTGAATTCTCTATTTATTTTTGCGAACCCGCACAGCTACGACAGTAGATCCAGAACGGGAACATGAACGAGAGGTTTGTATTAAATGTGCTCATTCTGAATCATTATCGTTTCTATAGCAACAGCTCATTCACAGGGACATAACCTAGGACAAACGAATTACTTCAAACCCCTCCCCCACCAAGCGAACACGTGATTTTTTAGGAGACATTTATTTAATATTTACAGAAAGAATCTCAGGTGTCAGCCCCTTGTAAAGTTTCCCAGCATGAGAATGTCTTCCAGACAAAAACAACAACAACAAACAAACAAAAAAAGGTCTGTCTGTAAAATGACAAGCTCCGTGTTTTTAGAGAGAGACACACACAGACAGAAAGAGAGAGAGACACACCCAGAGACAGAGAGAAAGACAGACAGAAAGAGAGAGAGAGAGAGAGACAGAGAGAAAGACAGAGAGACAGACCGAAAGAGAGAGAGACAGAGAGACACAGAAAGAAAGAGAGAGATACATAAACACAGAGAAAGACACACACAGAGCAAGAGAGAGAGAGACAGACCCAGAGACACACACAGAGACAGAGAGAAAGACAGAGAGACAGACAGAAAGAGAGAGAGAGACAGAAAGAAAGACAGAGACAGACACACAGAGAGAGAGAGAGAGAGACAGACAGACAGACAAGGACAGAGGGAGAGAACAGGAAAGAAGTCGTCTCTTGGACATTCCACAAGATTAAATGTAACTATAAACCGTTAAAATGTCAGTTATGAATAAATTAAACAGTATAATCGTTACTAAATCGCTGTGGTATTAAGTGGAATAATAAATAATCCACTTGGAGGTTGGGAATGGCACGCTGCTACGTGCTGCGCCGCATCAAACCACCTGGATTCTTTCTGGATATCCACATGGTCTGTCGAGTTATTCCTTATTTACGCAGAGATATAACCGACATCATAAGCAAAATTAAACAACACAAGACAGATTGTATATTATGATTCTGTACATATAAACAAAAACACAAGGAGCAATGCAGCATGTAGAGTAATCCGACCGCACGGGATTTCAGAGTTTATTGTGATTGTTGCAGCCACAAATGGTTGATTTTGATGTGGCTTTTTTTTTTTTTTTTTCTTCAAAATTTGTGATGCAGAAAACTAATTGAATCGGCGAAGTCGCAATCGCGCAGAATCGTTGTACACGCTCTTTCACAGCGATATTTGTTGGTAAACGAGACCTTTTAGCTGTACTCATGTTCAACACACGTGAATCAAAGAGGGCTTTGACTGAACGTGCGTTGTGATGACGTCACATGACACGCCTTGGCCCAAATCTGCGGTCATGTCGAAAAATTGCTCGCTCCTCCGAATATTGCGGAGTTTCCTCGATTCGGAGTTCATTTCTGCGCTCGCGTAATCCCGAGGGACTGTGTAACGGAGTGATGAAATGTAAGTTGTGGAGAAGTGCAGAAAGTACTGGATGTTGCACGTTACCATTCTGCAGGCACCATGCTGCCATCAACGTCCCACAGCGTCCGCTTGCCGTTCATCTCTGTGGTATAAATGACCCATCGGTGACGGCCTGCAAAAGAGACGCCAAAAGGAGCGCCGGTTAATTCTCAGGCGTGACTTAGGAGGGATTTATACACGATGCAGATTCTCAGTTTACAGAACATCCATATGATGTATCGAGTGATGCATTAAAAGCACGGTGAAGGCACTGAAAAATGCAAACACAAAATTAATTTACATCACAGTGAATGAGTGAGTGAGTGTGCGCGCTACGTGATGCGTCAACATCAGCTGTAAATCATTTTGTATGCTATGTAACATGTATCTATTATGGAGGTATTTTGTGTAGACTTGTGACATTTCAGTTCCAGGTTGTAACACTACAAAAATACGGGATAGTTCTTACGCACAGCCCTTACCGAAGAAATAAAGCTTGTCCTCGTAGTACTTGTTGCCGTATTTGTCGATCCCGACCAGTGCTCCTGTCTTCACATCATTTGCCCTGTTCAACAAATTTATAAAAATAAATAAATACATAAATAAATCTACAGCCAGACTGTATGAGCGCTTGCTGGCTGACTACATAAAACACACTTATTTTAGCAACACAAAATAAACATTTTTGTCCAAAAGTATGTAGACACTAGGGGTCGACCGATTGATCGGTTTTGCAGATTAACTCAGCATCGATAACTGATTGCTGGAACTATCGGTTATCTGCAAAAATCCACGCTGATGGCGTTTCCCGGTTGCGTGAGCAGCTGAGAAGAGTGCGCTGTCTCTATACAGGACGAGAGCGGCCTCTAGAGGAGAAATAAAAACCATCAGTGACTAATTTTGTTGTGTTATTTGAAGTGTTTTTATTACATTTTTATTTGGAGCGATACTTTTTGGTTCGGTTTGGATGTACATCTTTTATTTACTTTAGTATTTATTAATCGTTAATATATTCATATTTATTTCATTTTTTAAAAAAACCTACAGTGCCATTATTTCATGGTAAAATCAGTACTGTTTATTTGTGTAATAAAAGTTCAAAAATATTTTACTCAGTGTTATGTTTTCATTCAGTATAAAATTTTAAAAACTCTCGGTTGAGTTTAACAGCTTAGTTATCGGTATCGGTCAAATCCACAATCAGTAGACCTCTAGTGGACGCCCCTCCTAACGACTGAGTTCAGGTGTTTCAGCCACACCCACTGCTGACGGGTGCATCGAATCAAACACAGCCATGCAATCTCCATAGACAAACACTGGCAGTAGACTTTCACTATGTTTACATGGACAACAATAATCTGATATGAACCAGATTAAGACGATACTCTGATTAAGAAACTAGCATGTAAACACCGATTATTGATTACCTTAATCTGACTAAAGTCATACTCGAAGTAAACACAAATGGAATTAAGACGTGTGGAGTATTCCTGTTTT